>JASVEL010012874.1:0-121820 GCA_032618575.1 Nicotiana noctiflora | reverse complement strand
CCCCCCCCCCACCTCTTCTCCTCTCTCTCTACCCCCCCGAGCCCTCCGCACAACCTCCTCTCCCCTCCCCGCTGCTGTTCTCCCACCACCCTCCCCCTAATTCCGGCGAGTTCGCCGGCAGCACACTCCCATCCCCCTGTTTTTTTTTCTTTTTTTTTTTTTTTTTTGTGCAGGTTCGCAGGTTCTCGGCGGGACGCAACAGAAGTATCCGTTCCGGTAAATTCCAGGACAGGTGACAAGGCGGCTTTGCGCCGTTTGGGAGTGAAGAGCTCAACAACATCAGCCGGGACGTGCAAGTGCAGACACCACTTGGCCTCGGGCACCTACCTTCAGGTTTTTCCACCGGGAGGTTGGTACCTCCCGTCCTTCGTTTAACCTGTACACATTTTCCGTGCTTCCGCTAGCATTTCTTGTAAGGTCTACTCTGTTGCTATCTAGTTTGCCCCTTTTCGTATCTCCCTTTTGTGCGTGTGTGCGTCATTATTCCCCATAGTCGGTCGGAGGGATAGTGGCCGCGGCGGGGGATGTAAGTGCAAGGTCATGTCCTCGAGGGGTGGGGGTGGGGGTAAGTAGGGTGGCAGGGAGAGGTTTGGCGGGTAGGGCGGGAGGTAAGGGTGGGAAGAGGGTAGCGGACGCACATAGATTAAGGATCGGGTCGTGGAACATAGGCACTCTGACGGGTAAGTCCATTGAGTTGGTGAAGATTCTTCAGAAGAGGAGGGTCAACATAGCCTGTGTCCAGGAGACTAGATGGAAAGGGACGAAGGCGTGGGATGTAGACGGGTTTAAGTTGTGGTACTCTGGGGTCGTGAGGGGTAAGAATGGAGTGGGCATCCTGGTGGATAAGGACCTTAGGGAGTCCGTGGTGGAGGTTAGGCGAGTGAACGATAGGTTGATGTCTATTAAGTTGGTTATCGGGGGTTGCGTCCTCAACGTCATCAGCGCTACGCACCGCATGCGGGCTTAGATGAGGAGGTCAAGAGGCGTTTTTGGGATGACTTGGACGAGTTGGTGCGTAGTATTCCCCAATCTGAAAAGTTGGTCATTGGAGGGGACTTTAATGGTCATATTGGGGCAGATGCTAGTGGCTATGGTGAAGTGCACGGAGGCTTTGGACTTGGGGCTAGGAACGGAGGAGGCACTGCGCTGTTGGATTTCGCTAGAGCTTCCGAGCTCCTGATAGCTAACTCGACATTTCAGAAGAGGGAGGAACATTTGGTCACCTTCAAAAGTTCGGCGGCGAAAACTCAGATCGATTACCTCCTTCTCAGAAGGAGCGATAGAGGTCTGTGCAGGGACTGCAAGGTTATTCCGGGAGAATCCCTTTGTACCCTTCATAGACTCCTAGTGATGGATGTCGGACTCTGGGTGAAGAAGAAGCAGAAGGGTGCTCGGGGCCGACCGCGAATTAGATGGAATGCTTTGACTAAAGAAAAAGCCCATGAGTTGGAGAGGAGGTTAGTTGATGGTGGAGATTGGAGAAGTTTTGGGGGTAGCAGACGCAATGTGGTCAGAGACGGCGAATCTGGTTAGGGAGGCAGCGCGGGATGTGCTTGGGGTAGCCAAAGGCTATTTAGACAGACATCAGGGTGACTGGAGGTGGAACGATATAGTACGAGGAAAAGTGGAGGTGAAGAAAGCAGCTTTTGCGAAGTTGGCAGGAGCACAAGCGATGAAGAAATGCGGGTGAACAGAGAGAGCTATAAGGTGGCGAGGAAGGAAGTAAAACTTGCAGTCACGGAAGCTAAAAACGCGGCGTTTGGTCGCATGTACGAGGAATTAGGGGAGAAAGGCGGGGACAAGAAGCTATTCCGGTTAGCCAAAGTAAGAGAAAAGAAGGCGCGAGACCTAGAACAAGTTAGGTGCATCAAGGATGAGGATGGTAGAGTCTTGATGGGGGACTCTCAAGTCAAACAGAGATGGCAGGCGTACTTCCGAGACTTTCTCAACGAGGAGGGGGACCAAAGCATAGAACTAGGGGAGTTGGGGCATTCAGAGCGCCATAGAGACCTAGGGTACCGCAGGCGCATTAGGGTGGAAGAGGTCGTGGGGGCTTTGCGCAGGATGAGTAGAGGTCGAGCGACCGGGCCAGACAAAATCCCGATGGAGTTTTGGAAATGCACGGGTAAGCCAGGAGTGGAGTGGCTCACCAGGTTGTTCAATGCGATCTTCAGGACCAAAAGGATGCCGGAGGAGTGGAGGTGGAGTACAGTGGTACCCTTGTATAAGAACAAAAGGGATATTCAGTGTTGCAACAATTATAGGGACATCAAATTGATAAGCCACACCATGAAGGTCTGGGAGCGGGTGATCGAGGCCAGGGTGAGGGAGTCGACATCTATTTCCGTGAACCAGTTCGGTTTTATGCCGGGTTGGTCCACTACAGAAGCTATCCACCTTGTTAGGAGATTGGTGGAACAGTTAAGGGATATGAAGAAGGACCTGCACATGGTGTTTATTGACTTGGAGAAGGCGTATGACAAGGTCCCTAGGGAGGTGCTATGGAGGTGCCTGGAGGCTAAGTGCGTACCGGAAGCCTACATCAGAGTAATCAAGGACATGTACGATGGAGCTAAGTCTAGGGTCAGGACAGTGGGTGGTGACTCGGACCATTTTCCGGTAGTTATGGGGCTCCATCAAGGATCTGCGCTTAGCCCCCTCTTGTTCGCCTTGGTGATGGATGCTTTGACGCGGCATATTCAAGGGGATGTGCCTTGGTGTATGCTATTTGCTGACGACATAGTGTTGGTAGACGAGACGAGGGTCGGTGTTAACGAGAGGCTAGAGGAATGGAGACAGACTCTCGAGTCTAAGGGCTTCAAACTAAGCAGGTCTAAGACAGAATATATGGAGTGCAAGTTTAGCGCTGAGCCGAGCGAAGTGGGAGGGAGCGTGATGATTGGATCTCGGGCCATAGCCAAGAAGGATAGTTTCAGATACCTTGGATCGGTGATCCAGGGGGACGAGGAGATCACTCACCGTATAGCGGCGGAGTGGACGAAGTGGAGGCTTGCATCAGGAGTCTTGTATGATAAGAAAGTGCCACAGAAACTCAAGGGAAAGTTTTATAGAGCTGTGGTTAGACCTACCATGCTGTATGGGACGGAGTGTTGGCCGGTGAAGAAATCTCATGTTCATAGTATGATGGTTGCGGAGATGAGGATGCTTAGGTGGATGTGCGAGCTCACCAGGTTAGATAAGTTTAGGAACGAAGTTATTCGGGAGAAGGTGGGGTGGCCCTAGTGGATGAGAAGATGCGAGAGGCGAGGCTTCGGTGGTTCGGGCATGTGCGGAGGAGAAGCCCCCATGCCCCGGTGAGGAGTTGTGAGCGGCTAGCGGTGGTCGGTGTGAGACGAGGCAGAGGGTGGCCTAAGAGATACTGAGGAGAGGTAATTAGGCAGGACTTGGCCAGTATGCGAATTTCCGAGGACATGGCCCTTGATAGGAAAGTTTGGAGGTCTAGTATCGGGGTTGTAGGATAGGGGCTTTTAGAGTTTTCGTACTCCTTTCCGGGGTGGGTGAGGCGCGGTAGGGCCACCCATAGAGGATTAGTTTTCTTTCTCTTGTGGTAGTCATTTCTGTTTGCTACTGTTTTAATATTATTGCATGTCGATTTATTTATGGTACATATGTCTCTTATGTTTAGTTAACTATTTATGTGATGTATGCTGGTGTAACTAATGCTGCTTTTGTTTTTGTTTTTTGTTTGCCTTTCTTTTCCCTGCGCCGAGGGTCGATTGGAAACAGCCTCTCTGCCCTTTTGGGTAGAGGTAAGGCCTGTCTACATATTACCCTCCCCAGACCCCACTTTCTGGGAATATACTGGGTTGTTGTTGTTGTTGTTGTTGTTCTCTGCATAAGTTGTTATAATTTGTTAAGAAAAAATGCAAGCCACTGGGAACCTAATTGGCCTTGGAAAGTGATTTAGAGGAACAAAGGTTGCATGTTTTGGTTGGACTGCAGCTTGGGAAGCTTGCCTTACTCAAAATAATCTTCAGAAGAGAGGCTTTGTTCTGTGTAGCAGATGTTATTTATGTGAAGAAGAATTGGAGACTACTAATCACCTTCTCTTGCATTGTAGATATGCTAGACAGTGCTAGGAGCATTTTTTTTCAGTTCTTGTGGGATTTTTTGGACCATGCCTCAGAGTGTCAGGAACCTTTTGAATGGTTGGTAGCATCAGAAGACACATAAAGCACTTAAACAGATTTGGAGAACCATACCTCTGCATATTCTAGACTACTTGGCTAGAGAGGAATAGAGCTTGCTTTGATGGGCAGAAAGATCATATTTCTAGAATAACAAATAAGTGTCTGCACAATCTATTTCTTTTGGTGTAATAGTAATTTGGTAGATAATATTGATCATTACAAGGATTTTATGCAGTTACTTAGAAAATGTTGTAATTAACTGCATGGATATCCCAGTAGTTTTGTACTCTTTTCTGGTACCATCTTTGTATTCAGTTAATAAACCTTAACTTAAAAAAAAAAAAAAAGACAATAGCGATCAAGTCTAGAATATAGACGTGACTACACTTCTATCAGACAAACACGGTTTTATCAGAATATATCGAATATGCTCCACATGTTAAGATTACTCCATTTGCTCTGCAAATTATGGAGAAGCTCATCATACTTCGCCTACACATTCTAAGATATTCTTCATTAATCTGCATATTCATGTGGGGACATACCACAGATATTGCGCACAGCAGTAAATCCCAACCTCTGTTCTCAAGCAATGGTATGGTCGTGGACAAGAAGAACTACATAGACTTGACTGCAAAACTTTGGTTATGCCTGCCTAAACCATTCTAAATTCTAGAAGATCACTAGATCGAAAAAACATTTATTTGACAAACTAACACAACAAACATATTCAACATTCATATAAAATCCAAAGTGGACCCAACTACAGCATATCCATTTAATATTAAAGGTTATACTGGGAAAGATGTTGATGAAACATTTCAACATTGTTTCCTCCTGCAACACAAACTTTTGACGTCTAAAGAGAGTTATTAGAAGATGATATGCATGAAGCAACATTAAATAGTAAGAGACTTCGGGCTCGTTTGGTATGTGGGATAAGGGATAACTTATCCCGGAATGAAATTTGAGATGAGTTTATCCCGTGTTTGGTTGGGATAAAATCATGGTATAACTAATCCCTTTTTTTTATTCCTATGGGAGGGTGGGATAAATAATCCCTGAATAATTACTCATGGAATAACTTATTTCCAACCAAACGACCCCTTAGCAGCTATTTCTTAATCCTCAACCATCTTTCTGAAAATAGTTAAAAACTGGAATCAGATGTAAAGAATATCAACACCTAAGTGTGCATTCTCCCCGACCAAGCCAAATCACAGATTCAACCACAGGAAGAAATGGAGCAATCCCAGAACACAATGAACATACTCGAAAGCATATTTCATACCAAACATTAAGAAAGGTGCAGGTTCGCAGGGAAAAGATAATTGTCACCCAAAAGAAAAAATCAAATGTATTAGATAATGTCTTTACTTACTTCCAACATCCCTTCACATCCTAAGTCAATGCCCTGCATCTGATCCACATGTAGATGAACTATCGCTATCAGAATCTGCAAACATAGACAAATGAAATTACAAACAGGCTTCAATACTGGCTGCAAAATCAATACTTCAAATATCAAAGATCATGGTTCATGTGTAGATGGAGATTTGCAACAGAATGAATCATAATTCCTTTTCATCAGTTGACTAAACAGTTATTACCGCTGGAGGATGTTCCTGAATCACTGCTAGAACTGCTTGAGCTGCTGGAACTGCTTGCATTATCCACTGGTCTCCCACTTTCTGCATTGGTAGAAGGAGCACTAGTATGCATTTCACCTACTCATAAGGAAAGAGACAAGAGGTATGATATATATTTTCCATGTAATGTCAATCTCAAACAATAATTCTCATAGAAATAACTTACCAGGTCTGCTTTCTTTTAGTGTATCAGCAACCATTGGGCCGGAACTCTACAACAAAAAATGTGACAAACTAAGTATTCCTAATTCACACTAGATAACCATGTACTTAAAGCAGACAGGGAGACAAGAAGAGAGAGATATATGTGACTCAAAACTCACTGCAGCGGGAGCACTTTGAGCAGCTCTTGCTCGGGATTGAAGGGCAAGTTCAGCTTTCCTCTTATTCTTGCTCAGACTCTTTTTGTAATTTGTCACAAACCTATCCAGCTCCCATAGAGTTTCTGCATCAACACTGTCTATGTCTACTTCAATCTCATCGTTATTCTGGTTAAGTGCTGTGCTCCTCTTCTTAATGATCTGAACAATTGCATCAAGCTTTTCTGAAGGTAAATTCTCAAGATTTGTACTAAGTTTCTGCTTTTCTTCATACGTCATGTCCCTCTTATTGGGATCCTTTGCTTTAGGTTTCTTGGGAACTGGTGTCCTACCAACATGAGAGAAAATGAAGGGCTTCTTATTCGCATCAGCTGCCCCAGTAATTGACTCAGACCTTTCTAAAGTCCTTGTTCGAGGAGAATGTGTAAGTGTATGATAAGGCACAGGTTCATGGACAAAAGGATGAGGAAGATGGGCCCTCCTTGAAGTGGGAGTGGGCAAGCCTGCATCATGATACATTTGATACCTCCACCCTGGATTATACTTGGCCTCTATAGCAGCCCACCTCTCTTCAAAAATCTGTGATAACTGTTCAGCCATTACATGAACATCCTGCCCTTTAGGGTTATAAGCCATGGCATTGCTAAAGACAAGTCTTATATCCTCTGCGAATTCCTTCGGAGACTTGTACCAATTCTGGGATAGCCTATTCTTAATAGTGCCCAAATCCATAGGATGCTTAATTATATCATGATAATCATGGAGCCCAAGAGCCTCTACATTTACCGGCTCATTGAACACCCAACCATGCTTATGTTTCATTAACCTCTGAAGCAGGTCACTACAACTTCGAAACAGTTGTTTTTTATGCTTATCAAATGTTCCAAACCCAAATGCAAATCCGTACTTTGATACACTCCCACTCCCGTTGGTCTTCAATTTTTTATTGCTTTCGGAAGGTAGTCTGTCCTTTCCGAGAAGGAACTCGGAATTCTTGTAATACGGATTAGCTTTCGGGGTCCTCTTCTCCTTCTCCACAATTTCACCAACCGCGTGGTTGTTTACAACAACTGCAAGACGAGGTGGACGGAATGGTCTTGGTTGGATATGCCCCACTGAACCTACCTCTGAATGCACTCGCACTAAAGACCTACTGTTGAGCAAATTGTCACTACCCATATATTGTGGATAACTATGGGAGACAACGGCATCACCAGGAACAGCAACAACACTACCATTGTTACCAATGCTATGCGAAGTCAGCTGAAACTCCTTAGCTTCAAGTTTCTTCGCAAAACTCCTAACATGATTGAGCTCCTTCTCTAGCGTCCTTCTAAGATCTCTAATCTCAATTCCCGACCTTGCCCCAGTTAAACTAATCCTAACCCTATCTTCAAGTCTAGAAATTACCGGTTTAACCAACCTATTAGCCACCTCAAGATCCTCTCTAGGTTGTGATCCTTCTTCATGATTAGGCAGACCACCACAACTGCCTTCCGGGGCTACCTCCCGGTTAACCTCCATCGTAGCGTCACCGTCTCCTCCATCTGAAACCGCCGCTCCTCCACAGCTACCGTGCCCATCTGCCTCTAGGGTTTGTGAAATTGGCTGCGAAACATTATTATTTTCGTAAAGCTTGCTCTTTTCATGGAATACATTGGTGTCCGATACAGCTACGTCTACGGCTGTGGCTTCTTCTACGGTGGCGGCGGCGGTGGTCGCCGGAGAAACGTCGTTGTTACTATTATCCTTCTTTTGGACCCTACGCTTTTTTCGGGTATAAACTTTGGTACCGTCGCCCCAACGAAGCCTCTCTCTATAATTCAAACCTTTAGCATCTGAAGTCATACATACAAATTGGGAGCTAGGGCTTCCGAAAAGTGAAAATTAGAAAACCTAGACCGATTAAGAACCAAAATTCAAAATTTCAGGGAAATCGAATGACGTACGGATCTAGGGTTTTTTGGAAATAATGAAAGAGAAAAAAAAAGGGAAAATTAGGAAAAGTTGAAGGATCTATTGGGTAAATAAAGATAAGAGGGGGAAATCTGGGGAAATTAGGGTTTGGAAATTGAAAATTTTAGCGAAGAGATCGAAAGATAAGAGACCGCGATTGAGAGTAAGTTTGGGTTTGGGATCCGAAATGTACTCGCCTCATTCTTTTTCTTTTTTCTGACTTTTAATAGTATTGACTAACGAATTATATATAGAGATTTTTGGTCAGGAAGTTATTATTATTCTCTTTTTTAATAAGAAAATACCATTAATATTCAAATTGAGCCTTTACCTTTTATTTCCCGTATATGGTTATTCGGAATTCATTAACCTAAATAATTTAAGAGCATGTTTGGCCATAAAATATGTTTTACTTTTTTTCGAACTCAATGTTTGCTCATAAAAATTTCAATATTTATTTAAAGATGAATTTTAAAAAATTTTAAAAATTTTAAAAACTCA
Source organism: Nicotiana noctiflora (assembly GCA_032618575.1). Lineage (NCBI taxonomy): Eukaryota > Viridiplantae > Streptophyta > Magnoliopsida > Solanales > Solanaceae > Nicotiana > Nicotiana noctiflora. Next base: position 113,243 of record JASVEL010012874.1, on the reverse strand, counting down.
AAAAAATTATTTTTTTGTAATTTTCACTTAGATCACTTACAAAAATTCAAAAACAACCCAATATTATATTCATGTCCAAAAACAATTCTAATTTCAAATACCACTTTTACTGGAAAAAATAATTTCACTTTTTTTTCGAAACTTTACAATTTTTATGTCCAAATGCCCACTACATTCGCGTTGCATAAATTCATTTTAAAGAAAAATACTCTTTAGCTGATTTTTTTTAATTCTTAGGGCTTAAACCTCAATTTCTGGTAAAGAAAATGAAGTTACTCAATCTCACCATATTTTTTATGGTAAAAAGTAACTACCTTATAACTTGTTTGATTTTACAAGGCTAGTGCTAGTGCTCTTACTTAGATCCTTTTAACTAAATTCTTTTATTTAATAAAAATCTTTATTTATATTTACTTATATATTAAAAGAAATAGTAGTTTGCAATGTGAGTTTGTCAATTGACGTGTTTTCACTTTTAAAAAGATAAAAGATTGAATGTGGGTTTTTTCTTTTGGTTAGTAACACCAAAGATACATTATTAGTCTTTTACTATTGTCACGATCCATTTTCTGAACAAGTCGAGACCGGTACTCGATCATTAAACATGACCGAGCGAACCATCTCTGTTCATCAAGCTTCTGATAACTCCAAACATTATATGCAACAAAGCAATACTCTAAACAAATACTTTTGATTAATTCAAATATTTAAATAAATCAACTCCAAAGCTTTATTTGTAGTAACTACTGAAATTTCTGTTAAGTTATTATAAAGTAACTTATGACTCTCAACCCAATGACTGTGTCTATGAAGCCTCTACTGATAAACTGACGCACTGCTCAGGACATGAGACTTCCTGGCCAATTCTCTAAATAAACAAAGAAATAACTAAATGAAAATGACTCTAAGGAATACTCCACGAACAAAAGCGGAGCTCACCAATAGCACTGGAAGGGAAGGGAGTCCTAACTCGTAGCCTGCTCGCCTGCAAATCCGGTTCCTACGTTGTACCGCAGACCAACGTAGGTTCCCAAAAGAGAACGTCGGTACCATCCATTGTACTCAGTGAGTCTCAACAACAGGGGGAGAAACTTTAATAATATATACATTATGAGCAAAGGTTCTAAATGCATGTAAAACATAAAGCTTATAAGAATAATTCTAAATAATTGCATAATAGAAAATTCTTTTCTTTTTCTTTCTTGATAAAAATACTTCACTTTATACTTTGGGAGTTCCAACTATCCTGACTTAATTCTGTCTCAGTCACCGTCTGATCGGCACAGGTTCGATCCCAACCTGATCGAATCGGCCCAATCCACGAGGTGCCACTCGCTTCATGGTTCTCAGCGCTCATGTATCATACCTTAGCATGATTAAGTAAATTCTCAGCAACGAGACCCTCGGCTCGTGTGTACCCTACTTTGGCACAAGTAGTTTCAGGAAGTCAACGCCTTGGTCAGGACCCTAGGCCTGGACGATGACCCCTTCTCAAAATAAAGGATACTCCCAAAAATCTTTTCTTTCTAAAACTTCTTCTTGCGACTTTTCAGGTTTAAATCTTTTATACATACTTATACTGATACCCTTAGTGTAAGGTAGAATTAAATAAATTCAAAAGTATTTATAAAGGTTCTTGATCCATCATGACTTTTCAACATGAAAATGGCATATAGAAATAACATAAAAATCTAAAATTTATGCACGTAAAGCCAAATAATCATCTAAAGTTTAGCTAGAAAATAATTCTAGACTAATAGGTATTTACTACTCCAATTAAGTATAAAGAATAACATAAAATAAATCTGAAATTTATGCACATATATTCAAATAATCATATAAACTTTAGCTATAAAATAATTCTAAACTAATAGGTACTTACTACTCCAATTAAGTATAAAGAATAACATCAATATCTGAAATTTATACACATATCCAAATAATCGTCTAAATTTTAAATAAAAAAATAATTCTAAGCTAATAGGTACTTACTACTCTAATTAAGTATGTATTAACTCTCTTATGCAATCATCAAATACTTTGTGTGCATGCTTTTGTGAGTTAAACCACTTTAGTAAAGGGTTATATCAACTCACCTCAAAACTTCTCTAGCCAATACGTAGACCCCAATCCAATTTATACCCGTCAAACAATTAATTCTACAACAAGCAGTGTATTTAAATTAATTTTTCAAGTACTACACCTAATTATGGAATTTATTGATGATATAGATGAAGAAGGAAATTTGCTATATAATTCTTACCCATTACTACGTAAGATAATTGACAATAGGAGATTTTACATACCTGAGTTCAAGAATAAGTGAGTTATGAAGAACCCTAAGATTTTTCGCTGTCTGCGTGATAAGTTTCTGGTTGCCTCTTTTCGAGCGTAGCTTCTGCGTTCTTTAAGGCATTAAGCCTTTTGTTGTTTTATTTTCGTTGAATAAGGATTCTGTCCTTTCCTTTGCCCTAAACAGAACTTTGTACGTCTCATTTGTCACGACCCAAACTGGAGGACCATGACTAGCACCCGACCATACTTGCCAAGCACCAACGTACCTTTTATCTAACCTTCTTTATTATCTTTTAGTCTGACTAGACCAATATAAATGGTAGACATGGATCATGAACAACCAACAATAAAATATGATTGCATGAACCTACATAACATGGGATGACCAGGACAATCAAGAAACATGGTACAAGCTTCCATGCTAAAATGAAAGACTATACAACAAAAGCCAGCCGACAAGGCATACCAAACTATACATGAGTCAACACTTGTCTATGAGCCTCTAAAGGAACATAAGTGCTGCAACATAGTCGGAACAGAGGGCCCCGACATACCCATAATGTCTATAACAAAAATGCATACCAAGACCAAGGCAAGTCCGAGAAGGGATTTCGCCAATCACCGCCGAACTGGACAACCTACTGTGATGGTGGAGCTGCACCTGCTTGTCTATCAGGACCTGCAGCACGACATGCAGCGTCCACAAATAAAAGGACGTCGGTACGAATAAAGTACTGAGTATGTAAGGCAGAGAACCATAAATATGAACAACAATGTGAGCAGGGGTAGAGAATATACAACCTGTAACATCTGAGTACCTCTGAGGGCTACTGACATGAAATACATGATACATATGTATAAATACATAATCTTTTAAAACATACGCCTCTGTGGGCATCATCATCATCATATCGTACCCGGCCGCAATAGGCTCGGTAAAAACATACCCGACCATTATAAGGCTCGGTAGAATCGTACCCGACCACGTGGAGCTCGGTAAAACCCAACTGATCAGTGGTTGCACAATAGGTGCCGTACCCGGCCGATTATAGCGCGGCTCGGTAGAGTAAAATAGATACATATATATAATGCATGCTCGACTCATGGAAACACCTTGTAGACCTTTCGAGTGACATAAGGTCGGCATCCTATGTACACCTTATTAGGACTAACTCTTCACTATGAACCTTATAGGAATCAGGAAGTACCAACAAGATTGATAACATAAGAATAAGAGAAGCAACATCAACATCAATTGTTCCATAAGAGGGAAAACAATGTAAGTACTGCTTAGCTTCTAAGAATAGAGTATCTTTGGAAGCTCGTTCATTACATTATGTACAATCGGAGTCGTGCAAAAGAAGGGAAGGGATAGCCACACATACCTTGTATATACTGCCACAACCTCAAGCTATGCAAACGTCACGACTCCTTAGTCTACAATAGGAGAAATGACACTATCGTTAACGTTTAAGCGTCGCAACTATTATGTACCAATCACAACCTATTTTGTGATGAAACGGACATCACCTCCCCTATATATATGACTTCACACCATTCAAAACAATCACCAAACAGCCTAAACAACATCAATAATAAACATATTGAGCCTCCCAAAACAGTCCACACACAACCTAATCACATCATACATATGACGGCCACTATAGTCGTATCAAACGACCCAAAAATATTACCAAGAACTAGCAGACCACAACCCAACATATATATGGTGTTTCTCCACACCGTGCCTCCTCCAAAACTCCACAAAACAGTAATAAAAACGCAGCCCAACAGCAACACAAAACAGTCCACAAAACAGTCCGCTACAAGTTAATAACTTAAACTCACGGCTTCCGATCACCGTCCCGTGAGTTCTTACATGTATATAACGAATTGCCATGAATTTACAGCAGAATAAATGTATGAAATATAGCAGTAAACTCACCTTTGTTGTTGGATAACTCAGCCTTTAACTTGGTTCTCCAAACTCTAGTGTTTACCCCCAATTTGAACTTGAAAGAGAGGGAAAATCAATTAGGGTTTGTGGATAATTTTTGGGAGGAATTTTGCAGAGTCTTAGGTCTGGTTATTTGTGAAATATAAAGAGGTATATATTGCAGAAGATAAGCCTTTTAATGGGCTGCTTATCTGACCCGAAATCCCTCTTTTGGGCCGACATTAAACCAAGTAGGTGACTCACCTACTTGCACCTAGCAGCTTGTGCAGTCTCACGAAAATGTCTATATCTCTTTATTCCAATGTCGTATTGCTAAACCGTTTAATGCGTTGGAAACTAGACTCATAGATCTTCCATTTGGTGGGTAGATCACCCCGTAATTCCAAGTATATTGGGAGAAATACTTAATAACATTTGACCTAAAGTTTAGGTAAAACTATGAACCTAAGTTGCAACAACTTTTGTCGACTTTTGTTTCATAACTCGCTTGACTTCAAGAATTATGATACGGATATTATATGATTCAAATACCTTAAATCATGACCTCCTAAGTATACTAAGCATTTATAGGTTTACCCAAAAGTACGAGTTACAACATCCTTGATTCGTTTAACGTCTAATACTTGTTAATCACCCTTATGCACCCTTGTATCACTTAAGATTAATCAGATTAACTTCTTATCATCTCAAGGATAATTCCTTCTTGGATTTGTGTTATCTAACTTATGGAATGAACTAACGTGTGTGGATATGGGTTATAACACCCTCCCCCTTAGGAACATTCGTCCTCGAATGTAAGGGTTTATGGGGAGTCCAAATCATCGTGGATTCTAGCGGAAATTTTTGGTCAATTTTCCCTATAAAATGGTCACTAGCAAAATTTGCAAGCAGTGAAGCTCAAAGTATGACCACACAAGGCTACACAAAGCATTATGGACATGGACATTATTTACATATCACCACTTTGTATTAAGGAAGAGAGTTCTCAAGTTATTGCTTACCTCATAAAGCCGTTTCACCTTTACAATGTATCTTGCGTTCCACCAACATCCTTGTTATCATCATTCTGGAATAGGTAAGGGTATTTAGACTTCATCTCTTCTTCCGCTTCCCATGTCATTTCTTTCACATTCTTGTTCCTCCACAATACTTTGACGGAAGCTACATCTTTTGTTCTCAGCTTGCGGACTTGTCGATCTAATATGGCCACTGGCACTTCTTCATATGATAGATCCTCCGTAACTTGAACATCTTTGATAGGGACAACTCGAGAAGGGTCACCAATACATTTCCTCAACATAGATACATGGAATACCGGGTGGACAAATTCTAATTCGGATGGCAATTCTAACTCATAAGCAACTTGTCCAATTCGTTGAAGAATTTTATACGGACCGATATACCTTGGACTCAGCTTACCTTTCTTCCCAAAACGCATAACACCCTTCATTGGTGAAATCCTCAAGAAAACCCAATCACCAACCTCAAACTCTAGATCACGACGTCGGACATCGAAATAAGACTTTTGCCTGCTTTGTGCCGTCCTCAATCGTTCCTGTATCACTTTCACCTTCTCAATGGCTTGGTGAATCAAATCTGGCCCATATAATTCTGTTTCACCGACTTCAAACCATCCAACTGGTGATCTACATCTCCTCCCATATAGTGCCTCATATGGGGCCATTTTAATACTGGAATGGTAGCTATTATTGTAGGCAAATTCTATGAGTGGAAGATGGTCATCCCAATTTCTTTTAAAATCTAGAACACATGCTCGTAGCATATCTTCCAATGTCTGAATGGTACGTTCAGCCTGTCCGTCAGTCTGCAGATGAAATGCAGTGCTGAGATTCACCTGTGTGCCTAAACCTTTCTGAAAAGACCTCCAAAAGTTAGCCGTAAATTGAGCTCCTCGATCTGATATAATAGATACCGGCACACCATGAAGCCTAACAATCTCCTTGATATACAACTTCGCATAATCTTCAGCCGAGTAAGTTGTCTTAACTGGCAGAAAATGGGCACATTTTGTAAGTCGATCAACTATCACCCAGATAGAGTCAAACTTATGATAAGATCGAGGTAATCCAATAACGAAGTCCATATTAATCACCTCCCATTTCCAGTTCGGAATTTCTATATTCTGAAGCAATCCACCGGGTTTCTGATGTTCTATCTTTACTTGTTGACAATTGGGACACTGGGCTACAAATTCTGCAATAGACTTTTTCATGTTATCCCACCAATACCGCTCCTTGACATCATGATACATCTTTGTTGAGCCAGGATGGATGGAATATCGGGATTGATGAATTTGATTCATAATCTTTTCTCGCAACCCTGCTACATTCGGCACACATAATCGGCCCCGGTATCTCAGTGCCCCATCTCCTCCGATCTCAAAAGCCGTAATTTTACACTGCTGAATGTTCTCTCTCAATCGTAGTAAGATAGGATCTTCATATTGCCGTGCTTTTACCTCTGCTACCAAAGATGATTCTGATGTATTCTGTACAGTAACACTTCCGTCATCAGAGTCTAACAATCCGATTCTCATATTGGCTAGCTGATGAAGCTCTTTAGTCAACCCCCATCTACCTGCATCAATATGTACTAAGCTTCCCATTGACTTACGGTTGAGAGCATCTGCCACAACATTGGCTTTACCGGGATGATACAATATCTCGACGTCGTAGTCCTTCAGTAATTCAAGCCACCTACGCTGCCTCAAATTCAACTCTTTCTGCTTGAAGATGTATTGTAGACTCTTGTGATCTGTGTAGATGTCAACATGGACGCCGTATAAGTAGTGCCGCCATATCTTCAAAGCATATATTACCGCAGCCAATTCCAAATCATGGGTTGGATAATTCTTTTCATGCTTCTTCAATTGTCTTGATGCATATGAAATCACCTTCCCATGCTGCATCAACACGCACCCCAAACCTATACCCGAGGCATCACAATATACCACATATCCTTCTGTTCCTTCAGGAAGAGTGAGCACCGGTGCGGATGTCAATCGATCCTTCAGCTCCTGAAAACTACGTTCACAAGTGTTAGACCACTGGAACTTGGTAGCTTTCTGTGTTAACTTAGTCAATGGTGCTGATATAGAGGAAAACCCTTCTACAAATCGCCTATAATATCCTGCTAGCCCTAGGAAGCTACAAACTTCTGATGGTGTTGTAGGTCTCGGCCAATTCTTTACTGCATCAATCTTCTGAGTGTCGACACTAATACCCTCGTCAGATATCACATGGCCAAGGAATGCTACTGAGTTCAGCCAGAATTCATATTTGGCGAGCTTAGCATATAACTTACGATCCTGAAGCATCCGTAATACTATCCGCAAGTGGCTCGCATGTTCCTCCTCCGAACGAGAATACACCAGAATGTCATCAATGAATACAATCACGAACACATCAAGATAGGGCCTGAATACAGTATTCATGAGATCCATAAAAGCTGCCGGGGCATTTGTTAGCCCGAACGACATCACCAAGAACTCAAAGTGTCCATTTCTTGTCCGAAAGGCCATCTTTGGAATATCCTTCTCCTTAACCCTCACCTGATGATACCCTAAACGTAAGTCAATCTTGGAGAAATACTTGGCACCCCGGAGTTGGTCAAATAGGTCGTCAATTCTTGGAAGTGGATACTTGTTCTTTATAGTAAACTTATTCAACTGCCGATAGTCGATACACATCCGTAATGACCCATTTTTCTTCCGCACGAATAGGATTGGCGCACCCCAAGGTGAAGTGCTAGGTCTAATGAAGCCCTTATCCAGCAAGTCCTTTAACTGCGCCTTCAACTCTCGCAGCTCTGCCGGGGCCATTCTATATGAAGGGATAGAGATCGGTTGAGTGTCAAGCAAGACATCAATGCTAAACTCAATCTCCCTTTCTGGAGGAAGACCTGGGAGTTCATTTGGGAAAACATCTGGAAATTCATTGACCACGGGGATAGATTGTAGAGTAGGCAGCTTCGCCTCAGCATCCCTAACGCGAACAAGATGATAAATGTAACCTTTTGAGATCATTTTCCTTGCCTTAAGATAGGAAATAAACCTACCTTTCGATGTAGCAATGTTCCTCTTCCATTCAATGACGGGTTCACCAGGAAATTGAAACCTAACCATCTTCATACGACAATCAACATTTGCATAGCATGAGGCCAACCAGTCCATTCCCAATATCACATCAAAATCAACCATTTCTAATTCAAATAAATCTGCCGAGGTTTGACGACTACAAATCATCACAGTGCAACCTCTATATACCCTTCTAGCAATCACAGAATCTCCTATTGGAGTAGATACCGCAAGGGGTTTACTTATCAATTCAGGTTCAATGCCAAACTTATTAGCCACAAAGGGTGTAACATATGATAATGTAGATCCCGAATCAATAAACGCATATACATCATAAGAAAACACAGATAATATACCTGTAACAACATCTGGAGACGACTCGAGATCCTGTCGACCTACTAGAGCATATGTTCGATTTTGAGCACCACTCGAACTCGGCCCTCCACCTCTACCTCTACCACGACCTGTCGACTGCTGAAAACCCCGTGCTGGAGGTCGAACCGATGAGGAAGAACCAGACACAGATCTAGTCGGTTGAGCCATACCATCACCTCCCCTGTTAGGACAATCCCTCATCATATGGCCAGGCTGTCTGCAAGAATAACACACATCAGAACCTCGACGGCACAGTCCAAAGTGGGCCTTGCCGCACCGATCACAACGTGGTGTTGGGGGTTTCGTCTGACTAGTATCCCTATGATGTTGCGATATAGATGCCTGCGAACTCTGACCTGGACCAGAATAGGATCGATCATATCGAGGCCTCTAAAACTGTGAAGGAGCACTAGCTACAGATGGCGCCGAACTCCTCGAAGACTGGGGCCTGGCGCTGCCTCTTAAGTCATCAGAATACCTTGCAAATCTCGCCCTCTTATGCTGGCCCCTATCCTGCTCCCTATCTGCCCTCTGATGGCGCTTACGATCCTCTAGGGTCTGATCATAAGCTTGAATACGGGAAATATCTATGCCTTCTACCAAGGAGGCTGTCATACACTCATTTATCAGATGGGGTCCCAACCCGTTCACGAACAAATGCACCCTATCACTCATCTCGGCCACCATATGAGGAGCATACCTTGCTAAAGAATCAAACTGCATACTATACTCTCGCACACTCATATTACCTTGTCTAAGGTTCAAGAACTTATCAGCTCTAGCTCGTCGTATCTCAACTGGCAAATAGTGACGAAGAAAGGCCTCAGAAAAATCCTTCCACACAGCTGGAGGAGCGTTCGGACCCCTGGATCTCTCCCAACTATCATACCAAAGAACTGCTAAATCTCGTAGCCGATAAGAAGCCAACTCTACTGCCTCTGTATCACTAACATGCATAACCCGTAGTGTACGATGAACCTGGTCAATAAAAGTCTGCGGATCCTCCTTGGGGTCTGATCCGGTAAACACTGGAGGGTCTAAAATAATAAAATCACGAACTCTTGTACTAACTGGTTTATCGGCAGCACCTATATTCTGCCTCTGAGCCTGAGCAGCTACCAAGCTAGTCAATAACTGCAAAGCACTCCGCATATCCTGGTCTGTAGTGCCAGACGGAGGAGCTGGAAGTGCTGGGTGCCTCCTAATATCCTCTGGAGGAGACGGAGTAGATGAGGTACGAGACGGCATCTCACTCTGAGCCTCACTTTGGCCTACTCTGGCTTGGGGCACCTGACTGGTACCCTCTCCCGCATCTGTATCAAGCCGTCTACTAATTGTTTGCTTCCTAGTAGAAGGCATCGCTGAAAGAAAACAAGGTGAATATTAGAGACGAACACTTACGACTCAACTCTATGCACGATCTAGATTCAGGAAGAAGGTAACAACCCTAGATGTCATGTAGCCTCCTGATTATAAATGTGGCGCGCTACACATCCATAATCAAGACTCTACTAGACACGGCTCATAGACAATCCCTAGGACAGACTTGCTCTGATACCAAGTTTGTCACGACCCAAACCGGAGGACCATGACTAGCACCCGACCATACTTGCCAAGCACCAACGTACCTTTTATCTAACCTTCTTTATTATCTTTTAGGCTGACTAGACCAATATAAATGGTAGACATGGATCATGAACAACCAACAATAAAATATGATTGCATGAACCTACATAACATGGGATGACCAGACAATCAAGAAACTATATACATATGGTACAAGCTACCACGCTAAAATGAAAGACTATACAACAAAAACCAGCCGACAAGGCATACCAAACTATACATGAGTCAACACTTGTCTATGAGCCTCTAAAGGAACATAAGTGCTGCAACATAGTCGGAACAGGGCCCCGACATACCCATAATGTCTATAACAAAAATGCATACCAAGACCAAGGCAAGTCCGGAGAAGGGATCTCGCCAATCACCGCTGAACTGGACAACCTACTGTGATGGGGGAGCTACACCTGCTTGTCTATCAGGACCTGCAGCACGACATGCAGCGTCCACAAATAAAAGGACGTCAGTACGAATAAAGTACTGAGTATGTAAGGCAGAGAACCATAAATATGAACAGCAATGTGAGCAGGGATAGAGAATATACAACCTGTAACTTCTGAGTACCTCTGAGGGCTACTGACATGAAATACATGATACATATGTATAAATACATAATCTTTTAAAACATACACCTCTGTGGGCATCATCATTATCATATCGTACCCGGTCGTAATAGGCTCGGTAAAAACATACCCGACCATCATAAGGCTCGGTAGAGTCGTACCCGCCACGTGGAGCTCGGTAAAACCCAACTGATCAGTGGTTGCACAATAGGTGTCGTACCCGGCCAACTATAGCGCGGCTCGGTAGAGTAAAATAGATACATATATATAATGCATGCTCGACTCATGGAAACACCTTGTAGACCTTTCGGAGTGACGTAAGTTCGGTATCCTATGTACACCTTATTAGGACTAACTCTTCACTATGAACCTTATAGGAATCAGGAAGTACCAACAAGATTGATAACATAAGAATAAGAGAAGCAACATCAACATCAATTGTTCCATAAGAGGGAAAACAATGTAAGTACTGCTTAGCTTCTAAGAATAGAGTATCTTTGGAAGCTCGTTCATTACATTATGTACAATCGGAGTCGTGCAAAAGAAGGAAAGGGATAGCCACACATACCTTGTATATACCGCCACAACCTCAAGCTATGCAAACGTCACGACTCCTTAGTCTACAATAGGAGAAATGACACTATCGTTAACGTTTAGCGTCGCAACTATTATGTACCAATCACAACCTATTTTGTGATGAAACGGACATCACCTCCCCTATATATATGACTTCACACCATTCAAAACAATCACCAAACAGCCTAAACAACATCAATAATAAACATATTGAGCCTCCCAAAACAGTCCACACACAACCTAATCACATCATACATATGACGGCCACTATAGTCGTATCAAACGACCCAAAAATATTACCAAGAACTAGCAGACCACAACCCAACATATATATGGTGTTTCTCCACACCCTGCCTCCTCCAAAACTCCACAAAACAGTAATAAAAAACGCAGCCCAACAGCAACACAAAACAGTCCACAAAACAGTCCGCTACAAGTTAATAACTTAAACTCACGGCTTCCGATCACCGTCCCGTGAGTTCTTACATGTATATAACGAATTGCCATGAATTTACAGCAGAATAAATGTATGAAATATAGCAGTAAACTCACCTTTGTTGTTGGATAACTCAGCCTTTAACTTGGTTCTCCAAACTCTAGTGTTTACCCCCAATTTGAACTTGAAAGAGAGGGAAAATCAATTAGGGTTTGTGGATAATTTTTGGGAGGACTTTTGCAGAGTCTTAGGTCTGGTTATTTGTGAAATATAAAGAGGTATATATTGCAGAAGATAAGCCTTTTAATGGGCTGCTTATCTGACCCGAAATCCCTCTTTTGGGCCGACATTAAACCAAGTAGGTGACTCACCTACTTGCACCTAGCAGCTTGTGCAGTCTCACGAAAATGTCTATATCTCTTTATTCCAATGTCGTATTGCTAAACCGTTTAATGCGTTGGAAACTAGACTCATAGATATTCCATTTGGTGGGTAGATCACCCCGTAATTCCAAGTATATTGGGAGAAATACTTAATAACATTTGACCTAAAGTTTAGGTAAAACTATGAACCTAAGTTGCAACAACTTTTGTCGACTTTTGTTTCATAACTCGCTTGACTTCAAGAATTATGATACGGATATTATATGATTCAAATACCTTAAATCATGACCTCCTAAGTATACTAAGCATTTATAGGTTTACCCAAAAGTACGAGTTACAACATCCTTGATTCGTTTAACGTCTAATACTTGTTAATCACCCTTATGCACCCTTGTATCACTTAAGATTAATCGGATTAACTTCTTATCATCTCAAGGATAATTCCTTCTTGGATTTGTGTTATCTAACTTATGGAATGAACTAACGTGTGTGGATATGGGTTATAACATCATTCCCCCAAGGTTTTAAGCCTTTGTTTTTATTTTTCTTTCTATGTTTTATTATTATAGTTATTATAATTATTTTTCTTGTTATGTTTTCGCTTAACTCATAATTAATGGTACCTACTTATAAATATTACTAAATATTATAAATATTAAAATTATAAATATTCTCTTAATTGTATATCCAATTATTTAAGTGTGTGTTTGTATATATATATATATATATATATATATATATATATATATATATATATATATTTCACTATAGGCAAGATAAAAATAATAGTAATAATACTAATTCAGTTCTATTCGTATCTTGAAACTTTTAAAAATTTGTGGAGTGTTACAATCTTCCCTCCTTAAAAACATTCGTCCTCGAATGTTTCTAGGGCCTTATTCTTAAGCTAACAATCATTCCTTATGTCCTTGAACCTCTAAAGTTTTCTTAGCACTCCTAACCTTTCCAAGAGACTCATAATTTTGGCTAACTCCATAATTTTTTAAAAATTTCGGCAGAGTTTCCCTTGTAAATTGCACTATCCAAAAAAAATCCCTGTCAAAAATACCACAACTATACCAACAACAACCAAATATACCATAACAGGCTATTCATAGGCACCCTACACATCTCATAAATTAATTACTCACACTCCGGCAAGGAGGTACCACAATAACTAAGAAGAATAAAAGGCATAACAACTTTAGCACAAGTAAATCACTTTAGTAAATTAAATATACTACGGCATGAACTAAATTACTATAAGAACTAAATATAATCTAAGAATGACAGAAACACTTGCTAACTTATATTTAATAAATAAAATATAAATGTCAAACCAAACTTAGGTTCACTTGCCTTTTTCCTCAAATAAATATGAATATTTCTTTCTCATATCTTTCTCGACTTCCATGTAGCCTCTTTGGAATCATGATTACTCCACAATACTTTGACCGATGCTATATCTTTTGTTCTCAACTTTCTTACTTGCCTATCAAGAATTTCTATAGGTACCTCTTCATAAGTCAAGCCGTCTTTAATTTCTATGGTATCGGCAGGTGTTATATACGACTCATCATGAATGTACTTTCTAAGCATAGACACGTGAAAGACGGGATGAACAAAGGACAACTCAATGGGTATCCTAGCTTATAAGCCACATTTCCTTTCTTTTCTAGAATATCATAAGGTCCGATAAATCTAGGGCTAAGTTTTCCTTTATACCAAACCTCATAACTCCTTTCATCGATGAAACTTTCAAAAACACCTTATCACCAACCATGAACTCTAACTCACGATGCCTCTTGTCGGAATAAGACTTTTGACGACTCTGAGCCGCTTTAAGTCTTTCTCTAATTAGCTGAACTTTCTCCAAGGCCTCACAAACAAACTCTGGACCAATCAACGATACCTCTACTGGCTCAAACCAACCCACTGGAGACCTACATCTCCGCCCATACAATGCTTCATAAGGAGCCATACCAATGCTGGTCTGATAGCTGTTATTGTAAGCAAATTCTATAAGCGGCAAGTGATCATCCCAATTACCACCAAAATCTATAACACATGCACGCATCATATCTTCGAGAGTCTGAATGGTCCTTTCTGCCTGACCATCAGTGTGTGGATGGAAAGCGGTGCTTAAATTGACCTTGGTACCTAATCTTTTTTTAAATGCCTGCCAAAAATGCGCCGTGAACTGAGGGCCTCTGTCAGATATGATTGAAACTAGAGTACCATGCAATCAGACTATTTCTTTGATGTACAACTGCGCATATTGCTCTGCAAAATCTGTCGTCTTTACTAGTAGGAAATGTGCGGACTTTGTCAGTCGGTCTACAATAACCCAAATTGAATCACGTTTACGGTACGTGCGAGGTAGACCTACTACGAAATCCATATTAATCATCTCTCACTTCTACTGTGGTATTTCTATGTCTTGATCTAGGCCACTAGGCCTCTGATGCTCGACTTTGACTTGCTGGCAATTCAAACATTTAGCCACATGATCTACCACTTGTTTCTTCATGTCTTTCCACCAATACAATTCTTTCAAATCTAGATACATTTTGGTAGCACCTGGGTAGATAGAGTACCTCGAACTATGAGCTTCCTCCATTATGGCCTTCCTAAGACCATCTACATCAGGAACATATAAACGATCATTCAACTTCAAAACTCCATCATTTCCTAGAGTGAAAGCGGTGATTTCTTTGCTTCTACTTCCTTCTTTTAATTTCACTAAGTACGGATCTTCGTCTTGCTTAGCCTTAACATGTGCAACAAGGGAAGATTGCGCTAAGGCATAAGCAGTTATATCTCCTTCTTCAGTCTTGTCCAATCTAATTCCATAATTTGTTAGTTTTTGAATTTCTCGACCCAAAGATCGCCTTTGTACTGCAAGATGGGCCAAGACACCCATTGACTTCCTACTAAGTGCATCTGCTACTACATTAGCTTTGCCTGGATGGTAAAGGATATTGATGTCATAATTTTCAATAGCTCGAGCCACCTTCTCTGTCTCAAATTTAGTTTTTTTCTTGAAAATGTACTGAAGGCTTTTTAGATGGGTAAACACTTCAGAATGCTCGCCATAAAGGTAGTGTCGCTATATCTTTAATGCAAACACCACTGCTGCAAACTCTAAGTCGTGTGTGGGGTAGTTCTTTTCATGATTCTTTAACTGCCTAGAAGCATAAGCAATAACCTTTCCATTTTGCATAAGAACATAGCCAAGGCCCACTCTGGAGGCATCACAATACACTGTGAACCCACCCAAATCTGTCGGCAAGGTTAACACAGGTGTAGTGGTCAACCTCTTCTTTAACTCTTGAAAACTCTACTCACAAGCGTCTGACCATTGGAAATTAACTGCTTTCTGAGTCAACTTAGTTAATGGAGCTGCAAGTGAGGAAAACTCCTCCACGAACCTTATATAGTAACCAGATAACCCCAAGAAACTCATGATTTCAGTTAGCATTGTCGGCCTAGGCCAGTTCTTGACTGCCTCTGTCTTTTGAGGGTCTATTTTTATTCCTTCACTAGATATCATGTGACCTAAGAATGCCACGGACTGCAACCAGAACTCACATTTTGAAAACTTGGCATAAAGCTCATTCTCCTTCAAGGTCTGCAAGGCTATTCTGAGGTGTTCTGCATGATCTTCCTTGCTCTTGGAGTACACCAACATATCATCTATAAACACAATAATAAAGGTATCTAGGAATGGCTTGAAAACTCTGTTCATGAGGTCCATGAATGCAGCTGGAGCATTTGTCAACCCGGAGGACATCACTAGAAATTCATAGTGTCCGTAGCTAGTTCTAAAGGCTGTTTTAGATATATCCTATTTTCTGATTCTCAACTGATGGTATCCCGACCTCAAGTCTATTTTTGAAAAGTACTTTCCACCCTGAAGTTGATCAAATAAATCATCAATTCTTGGCTGTGGGTACTTGTTCTTAATTGTAACTTTATTCAATTGTCGATAGTCGACACACATTTTGAGAGACCCATCTTTCTTCTTGACAAACAGGACCAGGGCACCCCATGGTAAAACACTCGGTCTGATGTAGCCCTTGTCAAGAAGATCTTTCAACTGTTCTTTCAACTCATTAAGTTCTGCTGGAGCCATCTTGTAAGGAGGTATAGATATGGGCTGAGTGCCTGGCATGAGATCAATGCCGACATCTATGATTCTTTCGGGAGGAAGTCCGGGAAAGTCATCTGGGAAAACTTCTGGAAATTCCCTGAAAACTGGCACTGACTGAAGAGCTGGCGGTTCTGATTCTGGATTAATAATGTGGGCCAAATAGGCGAGACACCCCTTTCCAATCATTCGTTGTGCCTTAAGGTAAGAAATAAACTTACCTACAAGCGATGCTGAACTACCCTTCCACTCTAAGACTTCTTTATTTGGAAATTGGAACCTGACTATCTTGGAATGACAATCTAACATGGCATAGCAGGAAGACAACCAATCCATACCCATGATCACATCAAAATCCCCTATTTCCAACTCTATAAGATCGGCTTTGGTGCTGCGACCTTGGACTGAAACTATACAACCTCTATAGACTCTGGTAACTTCCACTGACTCGCCAACTGGAGTAGATACTACGAATGGCTCACTAAGTTGTTCAGGTTCTAGGCCGAGGTTAATTGCAAAGTATGGAGTCACATATGAAAACATTGAATCGGGGTCCATTATGGCATAAACATTATGTGAGCAGACTAAAAGTATACCTGTAATAACTTCTGCAGATGCCTCTGCACTCTAACGATCAAGTGTAGCAAACAAACGGGGTTGTCCCCCTCCCTGAATAACTCGGTGTGCACCTCTGCCTGCTCCATGCCCGGTCTGATTATGAGAATTACGAGCCTGAGGTGGTGCAACTACAGTAGCTGAGGAACTAGAAGGGCGAGTTGATCCACCACTGAAATTACGTCGCAACTTTGGGCAGTTGGCCTTTATACGACCAATGTCTCCACAATGGTAGCAACCATGAAACCCGATCTTGCACTGACCTGAATGTTGCCACTTACATATCCCACAAATACCTTGCTGGTGTGAATGTTGCTCAGCATGACTCTGGCTATGTGAGGATGATATCCCAAAATTCTGGCTCTGGCGAGACTGATTTCCATATTTTTGAGTACGCCTGAAGGAAGACCCACCACCTGACTGATGACTGGATTGAGATGGTGCTAATAACTCCTTATTAGAGGAATCCTTTCCACCGCTGCTGGATGTACCATGAAACTTGCCCATTGTCCGGTATTTCTTGTTATGCTCTTTCTCTTCTCTCCTTTGTTGTATGTCTTTTTCTAAGTGCTTGGTAAACCCCACGACAGATGAGAAAGCGGTCATTCCTACCGCTGCAACTGATGTCGTATCCTTAATGTGGTAATCCAAACCGCCAACAAACCTACGAATCTTTGCTCTTTCTGTCTTAACCATGTGAGGAGCATGCTTAGCCAACCTTATGAATTCCATGTAATACTCTTGCACACTTTTATTCCCTTGCTTGAGCTGTTCGAACTCTGTAGCCTTAGCTTCCCTATCCTCTTTAGGGATAAAATTAGCCATGAATGCCTCTTCAAATTCTTCACAAGTAGGCGGACCATCATCTTTACCTCTTTCATTTTCCCACATCTCAAACCAAACGCCGGCTACATCTCTAAGCTGGTAAGCAGCCAGCTCCACAGCTTCATCATCAAATGCTTTCATCACTCAGAGGGCTTTCTTGACACCCTCCACCCACAACATCGGATCTTCATCAACTATAGAACCATGGAACACTAGAGGACTCAACTTTAAAAATTCATTAACCCTTGAGGACTCAAAATTGTTCTATCTATTTGATAAAGGCGGAATCTCATCTCTTCTCTAGTTCTGGTTGGCCATAAAGACATTAAACATCTCCATAGCATTGTTGACAACATTAAACATCTGACCTACATCGGGAGATATAGTTGCCTGAGCCAGAGCTGTTTGGGGAAAGTACTGGATCCTGGGGTACTGGATCATTATGCTCCACCCCTTCCTCATGTTTACCCGAGTGTACTTGAACCCTCTCTGTGGATTTACTCTTCCTTTTCTGGGTTTAAGGTTTTTTAGTTCTGCCTCGGGCCACAATAGTAGCAAGAGTTTCTTGAGCAGCATCCTAAGTGTCAGTGTCAGAGTTGCGAATACGAGCCATTCAGCGAATTTTGGAGAAACGATTACATTAAATAATTCCTTAGAGGTATGATCTACTGCACGATCTAAAGTATGACAAATAAAATGAATTTTTCCTAAATGCTTGTTGCCTCATGTTTATAAGTATGGTACGCTTCATACCCATAAAAAAGACTCTACTAACACGGCTTCATAAGCCCCTAGGACTCCACAAACCTCGCTCTGATACCAAGTTTGTCATGACCCATTTTCTGAACAAGCCGAGACCGACACTCGATCACTAAACATGACTGAGCGAACCATCTCTGTTCATCAAGCCTCTGATAACTCCAAACATTATATGCAACAAAGAAATATTCTAAACAAATACTTTTGATTAATTCAAATATTTAAATAAATCAACTCCAAAACTTTATTCGTAGTAACTACTGAAATTTCTGTTAAGTTATTATAAAGTAACTTATGACTCTCAACCCAATGACTATGTCTATGAAGCCTCTACTGATAAACTGACGCACTGCTAAGGACATGAGACTTCCTGGCCAATTCTCTAAATAAACAAAGAAATAACTAAATGAAAATGACTCTAAGGAATACTCCACGAACAAAAGCGGAGCTCACCAATAGCACTGGGAGGGAAGGAAGTCCTAACTCGTAGCCTGCTCGCCTGCAAATCCGGTTCCTACGTTGTACCACAGACCAATGTAGGTTCCCAAAAGAGAACGTCAGTACCATCCATTGTAGTCAGTGAGTCTCAACAACGGGGGGAGAAACTTTAATAATATATATATATTATGAGCAAAAGTTCTAAATGCATGTAAAACATAAAACTTATAAGAATAATTCTAAATAATTGCATAACAGAAAATTCTTTTTTTTCTTTCTTGATAAGAATACTTCACTTTATACTTTGGGAGTTCCAAATATCCTAACTTAATTCTGTTTTAGTCACCGTGTGATCGGCACGAGTTCGATCCCAACCTGATCGAATAGGCCTAATCCACGAGGTGCCACTCACTTCATGGCTCTCAGCGCTCATGTATCATACCTTAGCATGACCAACTAAATTCTCACCAACGAGACCCTCGGCTCGTGTGCTCCCTACTTTGGCACAAGTAGTTTCAAGAAGTCAACGCCTTGGTCATGACCCTAGGCCTGGACGATGACCCCTTCTCCGAATAAAGGATACTCCCAAAAATCTTTTCTTTCTAAAACTTCTTCTTGTGACTATTCAGGTCTAAATATTTTATACATACTCATACTGGTACCCTTAGTGTAAGGTAGAATTAAATAAATTCAAACGTATTTATAAAGGTTCTTGATTCATCATGACTTTTCAACATGAAAATGGCATATAGAAATAACATAAAAATCTGAAATTTATGCACGTAAAGCCAAATAATCATCTAAAGTTTAGCTAGAAAATAATTCTAGACTAATAGGTATTTACTACTCCAATTAAGTATAAAGAATAACATAAAATAAATCTGAAATTTATGCACATATATTCAAATAATCATATAAACTTTAGCTAGAAAATAATTCTAAACTAATAGGTACTTACTACTCCAATTAAGTATAAAGAATAACATCAATATCTGAAATTTATACACATATCCAAATAATCGTCTAAATTTTAAATAAAAAAATAATTCTAAGCTAATAGGTACTTACTACTCCAATTAAGTATATATTAACTCTCTTATGCAATTCATCAAATACTTTGTGTGCATGCTTTTGTGAGTTAAACCACTTTAGTAAAGGGTTATATCAACTCACCTCAAAACTTCTCTAGCCAATACGTAGACCCCAATCCAATTTATACCCGTCAAACAATTGATTCTACAACAAGCAGTGTATTTAAATTAATTTTTCAAGTACTACACCTAATTATGGAATTTATTTATGATATAGAGGAAGAAGGGAATTTGCTATTCAATTCTTACCCATTACTACGTAGGATAATTGACAATAGGAGATTTTACATACCTGAGTTCAAGAATAAGTGAGTTATGAAGAACCCTAAGATTTTTCGCTGTCTGCGTGATAAGTTTTTGGTTGCCTCTTTTCGAGCCTAGCTTCTGCGTTCTTTAAGGCATTAAGCCTTTTGTTGCTTTATTTTAGTTGAATAAGGATTCCGTCCTTTCCTTTGCCCTAATCAGAACTTTGTACGTCTCATTCCCCAAGGCTTTAAGCCTTTGTTTTTATTTTTCTTTCTATGTTTTATTATTATAGTTTTTATAATTATTTTTCTTGTTATGTTTTCACTTAATTCATAATTAATGGTACCTACTTTTAAATATTACTAAATATTATAAATATTAAAATTATAAATATTCTCTTAGTTGTATATCCAATTATTTAAGTGTGTGTGTCTATATATATATATATATATATATATATATATATATATATTTCACTATAGGCAAGATAAAAATAATAGTAATAATACTAATTCAGTTTTATTCGTATCTTGAAACTTTTATAAATTTGAGGAGTGTTACAACTATACTATAAAGTCATAAAAATAAACTTCCTCCGAGATTATGAATTGATATAGTTACTTTCTTCTTAACTAATCATTCAACTTATAACTTTTTTATAAAAGTCACTAAACAATTTAACGAAAACCCATTTTCATTTCATGTGAACGTCAACTATAAAAAGAAAATTAGATTATGAGTATGGTTTAACTTATGATAATTGGTTTGTTGAGCTACTTTTCAGATTATAACTAATAATATTTATGATCAAGATTTACGCAATTATCATTCAAGTGCTATAAGTTAAGAAACTATGATATTGTTCTAGAAGCCCACTTTTAATTGTGGTGCTTTGTGATTGTTTTGACGATCTACGATTCAAATTGAGGGGTGTAGGAGATTATTCCTACGCTATCAACATTATACTTGTAATACCAATTTACAGCTTTATCTCATATAGTCAGGAAATAATATGACCATTGTTGTGGATAACATCGATCAACAAATTACTATAAAACTGCATTATGGGTATGTCAGCAACGATGTTTACCTTATATTAATATAATATATGCTAAGTGCACAACTGAAGAGAGGAGAGCATTATGAAGCAATATATGCAAATAATGGGGCAGTAGTGTATGTCATCGTAGACCTTGATGAAAAGAAATGAGGCAGGAATCATAGAGTGCACAACTGTCTTGAGTTTAATACTTGTATAGATAAATGTATGGTTACAAATTTAGGATTTATTGATCATGTATGTATTCACATGATATAACAATTGAGAACCTAGAAGAAGAATCTGAAAGAAACAGCTTTTTCACAACATCGTGGTTAGGCATTTGGCAAGAACATACTCTGATCATTGATCTCTACTCATCAAATGCCAAGACAATAACCAACATGGAGTTCAAATATTCCAATAAGTTCCTCAACTTCTGGAATGAAATTAGCATAAGATGTATGAAGTAGTCAGATACAGAAACACGCTATGTAAAAATTACAACAAAAACTTAAGAATTGAATCAGTGGTCAAAAAAAGGTCTTGGTGATATGTTTGATCTTGTCCATATCTCGAAATCTAAAATGCAAACCCTTGAGTAGATGGATCTCAGCAACAGTAATCATCAATCTAGAGCTGAGTTGGATTAAAGTGCATGCAGAATATATTAGATGGATAGGGATGAAGTGGTTTTGAAAGAAGGTGACTCGAATTCTAAATACTTTCATAGCACCATTAGAGATAGGAGAAAGAAGGTTGCATCTTCGTAGAGTTAAGGACTAAAATGATAATTAGTGGATTGAAGGAGATGCAGATATTGACAAAGTTATTGTGCACCAATTATATATACCATTTAAGATATCAGGATATCATAAATTGTATCCCTCAATGTAATAACAATGACGATAATATTATCCTTACAGCCATTCCAAACAGTGAAAAGATTAAAGGAAGTATTCAGTATAAATGTTGCTCGTTTAGCTAGACCAAACGACTACAATGGAACTTTTATTCATACTTGTTGGGACATCATCAATAATAATATTAGAGATTTTGTGCAGGATTTTTACGATGGAAGAAGACTAACCAAGTACTTTTTCCATATTTGTCTGGCCCTTATACCACAAGTGTACTCTTCTGGCAGTTTCTCATATTTGAGACTATTTATTTGAGTAATTTCACTAGCAAAATTATCTCAAAAATCCCCTATAGAAAAATAAACCCAACGCTAGGTAAGATCATTTATAAATATTAGAGTGACTCTGTCAAAGAAATGACGATCATAGAAAATATTCTACTAGGATAAAAAATAGCTCAAGGTGTGAACAAGAAAATCAAGGGAGGTGTTACACCCCATAGTTTCGTACGTAAGAGTACGTTGTAAGTCAATTGATGTAAGCTCATAAATGAATCATATTACCTCTGAGATTACAAATAATGAAGATCATGAACAACAAGTACAAAGAGGGTTCAAAAGCTAAGGAATTAAAGAACACAATGTTTCATCGAAAGTCGATAAGTTGGGAATGTTATAACATGTAATTTTGGGGTGAGTTTGGGTTCTTAAAATGATAAGAAGATTATGTTATGAATTACGCTAGTCATATGATAGTCATGTGTTATGTTTTGAAGTCAAGCGAGTTATAGGACAAAACTCAATGAAAGTCATCACAAGTTAAGTTCATAAATTTTACTGAAACTTTGGGTCAAATGTAACGGCGATTTTTTCCCAATATACATAGGTTTACGGGGTGTTCCACCCATGAAATTGAATATCCACGAGTCTAATTTCTAATGCATTAAACCATTTATCAATACAATATCGGAGTAGAGACATATGGGTATTTTTGCAAGACTCCGCAGGTTGCTAGGTGAGAAGTAGGTGTATCACCTACTTGCTTAAATGAGAACCCAAAAATGGCCATTTCAGGTCGTCCAAAGAGGCCTTTTAAAGGCCTTCATTTATTAGACTGAAAATAGGTCATAATAACTAGTTATAAGCTCTGTAAAAATCCTTCCAAAAATTACCCACAAAGCCTAATTGATTTTCTCTCCCTTTTAAGTTTTAATTAAAGGTTAAGCTAAAGTTTGAAGAACAAAGGTATGAGCTAAGTTTCCATCAAATAAGGTGATTTTACTACTCACTTTCATCAAATTTTTCTAATGTAAGTTCATGGTAAGTTATTCTATACTTCTAAGAACTCACGGGACAGTGATCGAAAGTTGTGAGTTCGAGTTATTCACTTATAGCAGACTGTTTTATGGACTATTTTGTATTGCTGTTGGGCTACGTGTTTTAATACTTCTTTATGGATTTTTGGAGGAGAAAGGGTGTGAAGAAACACCATATTTATGTAGGGTGGTGGTATGGTCATTCGTCGTAATATTTCTGAGTCGTTTGACACTACTACGATAGTCGTTTCTTATATGAAGAGATTGGGGTGTGTTGGGATATTTTGTAGTATTTTATGGTGTATAAGGCTAGAAAATAATGTGTATATATATATATATATATATATATATATATATATATATATATATATATATATATATATATATATATATATATATATATATATATATATATATATATATATATATATATATATATATTTATTATAATGTTCTTGTGTTGTTTGTGTTATCTTGAATTTAGAGGAAGTAAGGATTATAGGGGAGATGATGGTGCCCGTTTTAATACAAAATAAGCTTGTCGTTCGTTGTGTGATAGCTGCACTTTTCGTAACTTAATGATAATATTATTATCATTGTTGTAGATAAAGGTGCGGGAAGGTGAATTCAACTAGGTGATTGGAAAGATAAGGTACGTGAAGGCTAAACGTTTTCTTCATTTTGGTATGATCCCATAACTACATGTGCTTAATAACGAGATATAAAAAGAAGTTCATATCCTTTAACTTATGCCATTATCCTAGTCTCATAAGTTACAGTGTTCTCCCTTATTGGAGCTTCAAATTCAGTTTCTTTTTGTCTTCTTTCATCCAAGAGAGCAGAAAGTCTATATGTATTGTATATTACATTATTTTCACTACCATCGAGCTATAATCAATGAGAAAACCCCTATTAGGCAACTTCTAATCAGATGGTAAGTTATATACCTAGCCTACTATGGTTGAGAACCTATGAGCGAGCCCATAATGGCCAAGATATAAAGCCTAGTATTGCTGATCACCTATGAGCGAGCCTACTATGGCAGAGCAGTTACACATCCAAGCCTTATATGGTCGTACATCTATTTTACTTACTATACTGAGAGAGTTGAGTCAGTATCAGTCAGTAAGATTATCTTTAGATTATCTTTGACTCCTATTTACTCTCAGTTATTATATTATTAGTTCGGTTTTAACTTTTGGTTATTATGTTGCCTTACATAGTCAGTACATTATTTCATAGTGACGTCCCTTTCGGCAGGAATGCTGCATTTCATGCCTAACAAGTCCTCATTGATAGTGACAAACCCTATCAGCAGATAAAGTGAAACATCAGCTTGGTTGGTAAGCTCTACTTCATCGGGATTACTAGGTCTAGACCTTGGAGTCCATTTTATATATATACAGGTTTGATGGGTAGGTCGAGGTCCTGTCCCAACCATGATACAGTTCAACTATCGCTAGAGGCTTGTAGACGAGTCCTGTATATTTTTTATATCAATAGATATTCATGGCGGCTTAATCGGCTGGCACAGTTTTTATATATATATATATATATATATATATATATATATATATATATATATATATATATATATATATATATATATATATATATATATATATATATATATATATATATATATATATATATATATATATACTTTTGGGTATTTTTAGCCCACGAATATAAGAGACATTACTTTCAGGCAATTCAGAATATGGCCTCATTGGCCTAAGTTGAGGTTTGCCCCTCCAGAGTTCATAGTTACAGAGTCGTATGCTCGAGCCGATTACGGCACTGGTTGGCGACCACGCCTCTTCAAGTTTGGGGTGTTACAAATTTGGTATTAGAGAAGTTGTATCCTACGAAGTCTACAAGTTGTGTCTAGTAGAGCTTTGTTTATAGATGTATTGTGAACCACATTATATAAACATGAAGTTATAAAGCATTTATGAGTATGTTTCCCTTATTTAAAATCCAAATCGTGCTATAGAGCTGAGTCATACGAGTTCGAGCCAAAACTTATGTTTGCTATTGATATAGAGATGTTTTTAATAAGAAAATTTATAGCTACCCAGAGGGCTAATATAATAGCAGGTAATGTCATTAGTAAAGAGAGAACTCTTGATGACGGGCCCTGTTTGACCCTGTTAAATTGTGCATACCGGACATGCAAATTTCCCACTTACCCTAATATGGAAATATCTAAAATACCCCGTGAATAGAAGGCCATGAAAGTGTCAGAGAAAGAAAGTATAAGTTTCAATAGGCAACTGAAGCAAGGTGAAGAAGGGTACGAGGTACCTAGTCAATGAATATTATTCGAATTTCCACGTTAGGCAGAAAAATAAAAGGATTCTAGGTTACCTTCAACGAAAATAGAGGTATGTACAATTGGCCACACCCATCTCAGTTATGCCATATGGGAGCTAAAATATATAGTTTAAGAGAAATATGGGATATCGGGATCCAAATAGGGTTAGAGTAACCCAAAATGCTGGATTGAGCTAGGGGAGCCAAAGGTAAAACAATATTCTGTTGAAGTTTCTAGAATAATGCGATAGACGAAAGTATTAGAAAGAGAATAATAAAAGAGTAAATGAAGCATTATGAGTAAGGTATGATAAATGGGTGATAATGGTAAATCAAACAATGGTAGGATGATAAAGTCTATGGTCAAGTGAAAGAAAAGACAAGATATGATAGGATTTGAGATTGTAAAAGAGTATATGCCATAAAGTCATATCCTTATTTCAATAAATGAGTTGGTGGCTCCAACATGATTACTAGATAGCTAAGTTAGATCTCCGAAGTAATAAAAATCACCACATGCTAGTAAACAATAAAAAAAATTGAACATGATTTAGAGACCAGAGGATTCGATAATAGTCGACATAGTGAGATCTTTAGAGACCATGTTCCATAAAAATAGAATGTACAACGGAAGAATAACCTTTAAAGGTTATTCAGGAAGATGTTTCCCTAAAGTAAGCAATGTGAGCAAAGTTACGGTTAAGGACTAAGTGTGCCAGTTAGATTACGTGTCACCCTCATGTGTAACGAATTCAGTTATCCCTAGTAAAGAAGGGTTACCTCAAGGCGAGTAAGAGTTAGTGAAGACGTGAAAAGAAGCAAAAGATGAAGAGGTAAACCATATATACGTAAATCTTCGTAGCATTAAATTTTAGTACTCCCCTAAAGGAAGACGGTGTGATATGGTAGTAAGTCAGAGTTATATAGTTCAAGTAATTATGGAATAGAAAAGAAAGAATGCAGTAAAAAGGCGAAAGGAATGAGGTTTCATTTATTCAGATCCTATAGATATGTTACGACTCCAGAATATTATTCAAATAAGATTTTAGGGAGATGCAGTAAGGGTTCCCCACCAAAATGGTATTGATATTAAGTGTGAATGAACTCTTGATACATAAGGATCCAATGCGAGAGGTAAGTAAGATAAATGAAACAACCCAAGAGAGATTAAGCGGAATATAGATATGAGAATGTATAAACAAGTATTTAGTAGTTGATTCGGGAAGAGCCTAGTTATGTCTAGACAAGAGGATACAGATAAATTAGCAGATCATACAAGATAAACCTAGTGAAACCCAACATAGGGAATTTAGTCTCACATATACGACATCGTAATCCATGAGAAATATTCAGATAGAAGTTAAGGTATTTATAGTTGTCATAAATGTGTTATGGAAATAAAAAGAGAGTGCCATGGGGGAGACAAAAAATAAATTGAGTTCGGAAGTAACACTACGAGAACAAGGGCACGGAGGTATATAACTAAGGATATTTATAGGTGAGTAAGAACATCAAAAATTTCGTTAGGTATATGATGGGATAAGCTCAGAGCTTTACAAGAGTCGGGGAGCCTTACTAAATGCTACAATAAAAGTCTCGCTGAGGAAATAAGGAAGAAGGATTCAAACTAAGCATAGTGACCTAAACAAATAATGGTATTGTAACAACAGTCTCACTACGACATTGTATGTCTCCAAAACAAAGTGGAACCTGTCGTAACTAAGGAACGGGAAGTAAAATCCAAAGTAATATTCAAGATCATATGATTTTAACAAAATTTTGATATATATGGGCACAAAGATAATCTAAGTTCATGCAACAAGTGGCAGAATAATTAAGAAAGGTAATTTCTTACTTTTAATGAAAGTTGAGAAGGCACGAAAGGAGTTATTTTATCTATGACCCAGATTTAGTTATGTTATGAACACTCCAGTATAAGTTAAAAGAAAGAATTGACTCCACGTCACAGACAAAAGATTGAATTGCTAGAAGGTTATATCATGGATGTTCCATAGCATCAATGATAGGCTAAAGTAATAACTAGTACCCTGAGCCGCAGATCAGAAGATAAAGTAGGCTTACTTAAAGGCTGAGATAAAGAAGGAAACTAAAGAGTTATATTAGCAAAGTGAATTAGGAGCCTGATTATTAGACCCCAATGGGTATAGAAATAGTGATTCAGAACATTGTAGAGTCACTCTAAACCATATTTTATAATGGCTCTATGATAAATATGGTTAGAACAATACCAACCTCATAAGAAGTCAGGATGAAGTCACATGATGTGCAAGTATTTATACCAAGAGAAATGCGGGTAAGCGACGAGGAAATTGCCTTAACAAAACAAGTTTTTATTTCCAGAAATATCCCCACATAGTAGAGCTTTAAGGTGTGGATGTGAATTCCACCTATGTGGATGGGAGGTTATGAAATATATAAAATATACGATGCAAGACTTAAAGGTAAGTAAGGTACATGTGAAGAAGTTACGATATTCCCAAGTACAGAAGGTTACAAATAATCCAGATATGAAATAACGAGCTGGAAGCATCATAATTCTATATCAAGAAATGATAGTGGTGTCGTTAGTGGCATATTTTTCTAGCATGTGGTTTCCAGATATAGAGAGGTCTAGTTAAAGAGTAAATAAGAGTTAGAGACTATATGATGTCTCGCTTGAAGTTCCAGAATAACATAAGCAAATCTATGGTGCTTGCAAGTTAAAGGAAGGTTGAAATTGGTACAAATAGATAAATGTAGGTCGCAAGCTAAAGTATGTACAACTACATGGTTTTAAGTAGATAGGAGTAATGATAAGAATAAGTGAGTTAAAAGGTAACGAGGATAGGTAAGTCATCGGGATTAAACCCATCACAACAAAAAAGTTGGTGGTTTCCATAAGTTATAAAAAGCTCAGTATAGCATGAGTGAACTTAGAGGAGTTTAGGACTAGGAGAATTAATGTTGCCCTAGTGGTAGAATAAGGATGTAATTGTGATAGATAAGAGGATGACGTTTAAGCCTTTGATTGGGTAATGATTCAAAGAAAAAGGATTTCATGAATTGTATAGGATAAAAATACCCCATAAGGTGAATCACGTTGGGATGCTATGAAATACAGTTATTGAAGTATAATATTGACCTTAAGTTGATCAAGCAAATAACTCAAGATGTTTCCAGATGAGACGTGAGACTTAGTGACAATATATTACGTAAGAGGCTTCAAGTTATAAGTGGTAGATTAAGATCAACATTAAGGTGAATCAACAATAGATGGATAAAAGTTCCAAAGCACGAGATGAGATTTGGTTGTCATTCTTAAGATGAACAATAATGAGGAAGCATTAAAGGACATATATTTATACATATAGGATGAGCAACTAGAGATCAACTTAAAGTTTGGTAGAAGACCTTGGTAATAATAAATCTAAATATTATGGTACGGTATGACCTACCTAGATGCAATAAAGCCATAAGGATAGATATCCGAGGCTATGAAGCAAAATATAGAAATAGTCGAAAGTTCAACAAAGTACCAAGTGTTGATACCCAATATTTCTCTATGTATTTTTATACCCAAAATACTTTCAAAGTAGCATATATAAGTATACCAAAAGGTTTTGGCATTTTAATGATTTCTAAACCAATTTATTGCCTATTTTTATACCATAAAATCCGATAATTATTCCCAAACTACCATTTTGGTGAACAATTTATTTTTGTTCTCATATTTACATCAAATTATATCTAACATGATTTTTTCATATTTTTACAAATTTGTTCGGTATTTTTTAAAACTAAATTGCATATAATTGAAATACTAGCCTCTTTTAGATTTTATAGTATTTTATAATTATAAAATTGTCACGACCCGGATTTGTTTCCCCCAACATCGGGATCGTGATGGCGCCTACTCGTGGTAGCTAGGCAAGCCACTGTATACATACTATCTTGTTTCTAGCACAATTTTAATTAAATAAATGCGGAATACTTTATCAGATAGAAATAACTAATTACAAGGTGAAAATCATACTGAAATCCTCTACCCAAGACGTGGAGTCACCAACTCACGAACTACTATGGAATACTACACATAAAAGTCTCAAGGAAATATAACATAATTCTGTTTGTCTCGGAACAAAGAGACTCCAGCTAATAACATAAATAAAGAGAGAGACGCCGGGCCTGCGGACGTCCGCAAGCTACCTCGGTCTCAAATATGATCAACTCCCACGCAATCTATTTACTGCTGCTGCTGCTCCTGATCGTAACCTGGACCTGTGCAAAAACGCACAGAAGTGTAGCATCAGCACAACCGACCCCATGTGCCGGTAAGTGCCTGGCCTATCCCGGCGAAGTAGTGATAAGCCTAGGACCAGACACCCACATGAACCTGTGCAATTCAATATATATATGTGTACCACAAGATAACAAGAAATAATCAAGTATTAACACAATAAGGAATATCTTAAAGAATTCAACGATTAACCACAGTTAATAATTTCACAAGGAAAAACAAAGTGTAATGTAAACACAAGTAATATCAATTCAAGAAATAGCAAACAGTTGCACGGTATCACCCTTCGTGCTTTTACTCTCATCCTCACCAAATAAACAAATAAAGTACACGGCATCACCCTTCGTGCTTTTACTCTCATCCTCACATCCATAGTACGGCATGATCCTTCGTACATGGTTCAATAACGGGGCACGGCATGATCCTTCGTGCATAATCAATAATAGGGCACGGCATGATCCTTCGTGCATAATCAATAAATAGGCATGGCACGGCATGATCCTTCGTGCATAATCAATAATAAACATGGCACGACATTAACCTTCGTGCATAAATAAATAAACATGGCACGGCATCACCCTTCGTGCATTATCTCTCTTTCTCACCCAAATAACAATCACAGTTAAGGGCAAAGAAAGAAACAGTAATTCATAAACCGTCCCATCAAGGGCAATCAATAATTTTCTTCACAACAAGTCCCAACAAGGAAGAACAATAACAATTCATCTGTAATATATCTCAAATAATCATTTTCCCACGACTCACGGTCATACTAGACGCCAGTGTATGGATGATCGTCACCACAGCCCATACACCGCACTCGATCACATAACACATAACACATAATCCTATTCCCTCAAGCTAGGATAGAACAAACACTTACCTCGAATGCTTATGAACAATTCACCCCGTGGAAATGTCTTTTCCTTTTGAATTTGACTCCAATCCAATCGTATCTATACACAATTGATTTAATATCATCAATTCTACTTAACAAACTAGTTCATATTGCTAAATATGGTTTTTACAACATTCTGCCCCGGAATAGTAAAAACCGACCCCGGGCCCACATAATCGAAACTCAAGTTTCGAACCAAAATAATTTCACCCAATCTTCCATGAGTTCAAATATACATTTTGTTCTTAAGTTCGACTCCAAAACGAGGTCTAAATCGCAACTTCTTTGAAAGCCCTAACTATACTAAATTCTCAATTTTTCTACCCATTTACACCTATTTAGGCTTAGGAATTCAAATAATATTGATGGAAAATGAAGAAAACGAGTTAAGAATCACTTATCCAAGAAGTTTTGATGAAAATCGCCCAAGAATCGCCCCAATAAGCTGCTTGGAGAAGAGAGAGTTGAGAGAAATGGGATTTTATCCCGTCTGTTCTATTTTTGCAGAACTTAAAATCACTGGGCGAATTTACTCTATGCGATCGCAGGGCCTGTGATGCGATCGCATAGAAGAAAATAAGGGGACAGCAAAATTGCTCTATGCGATCGCGGAGGACAAATGCGATCGCATAGAAGGAAATGGATGAACTGAAATTACTCTATGCGATCGCAGGGAATGGTACGCGATCGCATAAAAGGAAATTCTGGGCCTCAGTCTTACTCTATGCGATCGCGAAGGATAGTATGCGATCGCATAGGAGGAACAATGG
Source organism: Nicotiana noctiflora (assembly GCA_032618575.1). NCBI lineage: Eukaryota > Viridiplantae > Streptophyta > Magnoliopsida > Solanales > Solanaceae > Nicotiana > Nicotiana noctiflora. The sequence goes on along the minus strand of JASVEL010012874.1, from coordinate 81,320 downwards.
AAGTTATGCGATCGCATGGGCTCTATTGCGATCGCACAGAAGGATTTTTGGGACCTCTGATCTTTGCTCTATGCGATCGCAGCTACACCTATGCGATCGCATAGAAGAAAATCTCTGTGCAAAAATTGCAGAGTTTCTGCTGAAATTTTCAAGTTCAAACCACCCCGTTACCTATCCGAAACTCACCCGAGCCCTCGGGGATTCAAACCAAGTATGTACACTGACTCAAAAACATCATACGAACTTGCTCGCGCGATCAAATCACCAAAATAACATCATTATCAAGGAATTTAGCCTTAAATCTCAAGAATTCTTTCAAAATTTCATAACTTCCAAACTTTCCAATTTAAGGCCGAAACACGTCAAACGACGTCCGTTTTCAACCAAACTTTACAGGAAGCGCTTAACCAATATATATGACCTGTACCGGGCGTCGGAACCAAAATACGAGCCCGATACCAGTACAATAACTCAAAAACATCATACGAACTTGCTCGCGCGATCAAATCGCTAAAATTCTTTTTCCGGGTTCTAGACCTCGGATTTCAATTCCGGGCATACGCCCAAGTTCCATATTTTTCTACGGATTTTCTGAGACCGTCAAATCACGGATCCGGGTCCGTTTACCAAAAATGTTGACCAAAGTCAACCATATCAATATTAATATCATTTTTATCCAAATTTCTCATAGAATTCATATTTTCTATCAAAAATCTTTCCGGCTACATGCTCGGATCGTGCACATAAATCGAGGCAACAAAAAATGAGGTTTTCAAGGCCTCAGAAGCTCGAAATGATTAATTAAATAAGTGATGACCCTTTGGGTCGTCACAATCTCCACCTCTAAAACAATCGTTCGTCCTCGAACGGACAAAAGAAAGAAGTACCTGAGTCAGGAAACAAATGTGGGTAGCGGCTTCGCATATCAGACTCGGACTCCCAGGTCGATGCCTCAGGAGGCTGACCTCTCCACTGAACACGCACAGAAGGATAACTCTTCGACTTCAACTGTCGAATCTGCCGGTCTAGAATAGCCACCGGCTCCTCCTCGTAGGATAGATCATTGTCCAATTGGACAGTACTGAAGTCTAACACATGTGTGGGATCGCCGTGGTATCTCCGAAGCATAGATACGTGAAACACTGGATGCACGGCTGATAAGCTAGGCGGCAAAGCTAATTTGTAAGCCACCCCTCCCACTCTGTCTAGAATCTCAAATTGGCCAATATACCTAGGGTTAAGCTTGCCCTTCTTCCCAAACCTCATCACGCCCTTCATAGGCGACACCCGGAGCAATACTCGTTCACCAACCATGAAATCTACATCTCGAACCTTACGATCCGCATAAGTCTTCTGCCTGGACTGAGCTGAACGCAATCTCTCCCGAATAGTCTTGACCTTATCCAAGGCCTCCTGAACTAAGTCCGTACCCAACAACCGAGCCTCTCCCGGTTCAAACCATCCAACTGGTGATCGACATCGCCTACCATACAACGCCTCATACGGAGCCATCCGGATGCTAGATTGGTAACTGTTATTGTAGGCGAACTCTGCTAATGGTAGAAACTGGTCCCACGAGCCTCCGAAATCAATAACACATGCTCGAAGCATGTCCTCAAGAATCTGAATAGTCCTCTCTGACTGGCCATCCGTCTGAGGATGAAATGTTGTACTCAACTGAACCTGGGTGCCTAATTCCCGCTGGACCGCTCTCCAGAACCGCGAGGTAAACTGCGTTCCCCGATCAGAGATAATAGATACTGGCACCCCATGGAGACGAACAATCTCCCCAATGTAAACCTCCGCTAACCTCTCCGACGAGTAGGAGACAGATACTGGAATAAAGTGTGCTGACTTGGTCAGCCTATCAACAATGACCCAAATAGCATCAAAATTTCTCCGAGTCAAAGGAAGTCCAGTAACGAAGTCCATAGTGATCCGCTCACATTTCCGCTCGGGAATTTCAACCCTCTGGAATACACCACCAGGTCTCTGGTGCTCATATTTCACCTGCTGACAATTTAGACACCGAGCGACATACGCAACGATATCTTTCTTCATTCTCCGCCACCAATAGTGTTGCCGTAAGTCCTGGTACATCTTTGCGGCGCCTGGGTGAATAGAATACCGCGAACTGTGGGCCTCTGCTAAGATCAACTTTCGAATCCCTTCGACATTGGGCACACAAACTCGACCCTGCAATTTCAATACCCCATCATCATCTAGATTCACCTGTGTGGCACCTCCCCGCTGTACTGTATCCCTCAACTCACGCAAATGAGGATCATCAAATTGCCTCTCACGGATACGCTCTAATAAAGAAGAACGAGCGACCGTGCAGGGCTAACACCCTGCTAGGCTCAGAAATGTCTAATCTCACGAACCGGTTGGCTAAGGCCTCGACATCTAGAGCTAATGGTCTCTGACTGACCGGAATATATGCAAGACTACCCATGCTGGCAGACTTTCTACTCAATGCATCAGCCACCACATTGGCCTTACCTGGGTGATATAAAATAGTAACATCATAGTCTTTTAGCAATACCAACCACCTTCTCTGCCTCAAATTCAACTCTTTTGTTTAAACAAATACTGAAGACTCTTATGATCGGTGTATACTTCACATACTACACCATACAAATAATGCCTCCGGATCTTCAATGCGTGAATAATCGCCGCAAATTCTAGATCATGCACTGGGTAATTCTTTTCATGCATCTTCAATTGCCTCGAAGCATAGGCAATAACCTTGCCATCCTGCATTAACACTGCACCAAGCCCAATACGGAAAGCATCACAATAATCAGTATAAGGTCCCGCACTTGTGGGTAAAATCAATACCGGTGCTGTAGTCATGGCTGTCTTGAGCTTTTGAAAGCTCGCCTCACATTCATCTGACTATTCAAATTGAACACCTTTCTGTGTCAATCTGGTCAGTGGGGTTGCAATAGATGAAAACCCCTCGCCGATAATAACCCGCTAATCCCAAGAAACTCCAAATCTCTGTGGCTGATGTTAGTCTAGGTCAGTCCTTGACTGCCTCAATCTTCTTCGGATCAACCTGAATACCTGCTGCCGTCACAATATGACCCAGGAATGCAACTGAACTTAGCCAAAATTCACACTTCAAAATTTTTGCATATAGTTGGCTATCTTTCAGAGTCTGCAAAGTCACTCTGAGATGTTGCGCATGCTCCTCATGACTGCAGGAGTATGTCAATATGGAAACAATGAAGACTACAACGAATAAGTCTAAATAAGGCACGAACACACTCATGCGTATGCACATATCCATGACTCTGAAGTCTGGCCATAAGAGTTATTCTTAAATTACAACATTGTCAATTAACCCTGTTATCAAATACCTTATTCTACAAATCCCACTTTACTCAGAATGAGGTATCGTGACCTCGTGATTATTTTCCCGAATTAATCCGTCATATTTATCCTTACCTGGTGCTCGTCTCAAGGGCTAAGCTCAACGGTTTCAAAATAGAAATGGCTAAATATGAACAGAAACTATACAAGAATTGTCAAATAGTCCTAACGGGCATGACTCTTATTTACGAATGCAATACGAAAATATTAATTTCATAAAAGAAGAATTTTAAACACATAAACTCTTACTACCAGGACCCAGACCTCATATGATATCCACCGCAGCTTGAAGCTCGGCTTAGAAATATTTCACATTATGCCAAAAATTGGAGGATCTCATCCTCAACTCGGAATCACAGTGCTTGCACATCATATAATCTGAAATTTTTCATTTCATTTCTTTCTTCCTTTCAATAATTGTCCGTCAAAGATAATCACGACATAAAATGAACCCTCATACCGATAGGGCACACAATTAACGATTAAAATTAGTTATTCCGAGAATTATATCAAAACATACTGTAATAAGTAATATAAAGTCACTCTTAGTCTCATGGATATTTAGTAACTAACACCTAATAATAGGGATGTCCATCCTCATGTAATATCTCAACGGGAGTATTTCCCTAAGTAGTATGATTACGATGCTCGCTCATGAATGGAGCATGTTAAACAGACTCGCCTAAATTTTCTTTCAAAAACCAAATCAAATTAAGGGAAAATTATTCTGTTTATAACAATCTGAATTACACAAGTGATGACACCATCTGGTGTAATGACCTCCCTCATACCATAAAAAGTATATCAATGATTGGGTCTCCACCTCTAGGATTTTCACCTCCACCTCTAACATCCCGACCTATACATCTGGCTGGCCATGTAGGATAAATATTAACTGCAATGGAGCGTGTAGCCTGAGTGCTTTCCTAAAATTATATTTCTCCAAAAATTCCACATTCACAGCAATTCCTTTAAGGCTCAGTTAACTTGTTGTTCATGACAATATATATTCGAACACGGTCATTGTGACTTGGTACAACCGTTCAGATCACACATACTACATATTGCAGAGAATCTCGGGGTGACGTCTTCGGAACATTTTCTTAAAATAGAGTTTAGTAGATAGCGTTGCGTTGGCCGGCTTGCCCTCTTCGTAGGCTTGTCACAAACATTGACGGCCAATTCTTAACACTGCTGAGCTACCCCATTTACTCATATACTCTTCGTCATTCTCTGGGGGCGATCCTTACCCCATGAAAAGAACCAACCTTAAATATGTATAAATTATTTGGAGGACATTTCCATACCATATATATACATTCCAATAACTCATCATATTTGTCCTTCACAACTCCAACACATAGACCGGACGTCAAGGTCCGTTGAAACCCAACACGATTTATTAGGTGATCTCCCGATATAATTGCGTCTTCCGTTGGGACCATAACTTGTGTGGTAAATACATTATCTTCCCACTACTTCTGTGTGCCTTCCGTAGCACAGTAAAATGAACTCCTCGCATTCGACTATTCCCACGTTCTGTAATTCCTCATAAGAACTGTCAAGCACAATCTCGTGGGTTCTCAAAAGATGCACCGCTGAAGGTGGAAGCGAAGACTTTGGTGAAACTTGTCCTCCGTAAAACTTTTGAAGGAATAGTTGATCTATCACCAGCCTGTGTCATTGTTCGGCTGGATAAGCGGTACGTGACTACGCCATTCGTGGGAAGACAAGAGTGGAAATTTAACTTAACACTTTGAAGAACAAATTCGCACGATAAGAAAGAACAAATGAGAGACTCTTTCCTAACTCAATAGACTCGGGAGGACAAGCACAGACGTCTCCGTACCTACCTCTCAAACTCTACTAAGCTTGTTCGTGAGTGGTGAGACCTATGTAACCTAGAGCTTTGATACCAACTTGTCACGACCCGGATTTATTTCCCCCAACATCGGGATCGTGATGACGCCTACTCGTGGTAGCTAGGCAAGCCACTGTATACATACTATCTTGTTTCTAGCACAATTTTAATTAAATAAATGCAGAATACTTTATCAGATAGAAATAACTAATTACAAGGTGAAAATCATACTGAAATCCTCTACCCAAGACGTGGAGTCACCAACTCACAAACTACTATGGAATACTACACATAAAAGTCCGAAAGAAATATAACACAATTCTGTTTGTCTCGGAACAAAGAGACTCCAGCTAATAACATAAATAAAGAGAGAGACGCCGGGCCTGCGGACGTCTGCAAGCTACCTCGGTCTCAAATATGATCAACTCCCACGCAATCTATTTACTCCTGCTGCTGCTCCTGATCGTAACCTGGACCTGTGCAAAAACGCACAGAAGTGTAGCATCAGCACAACCGACCCCATGTGCTGGTAAGTGCCTGGCCTATCCCGGCGAAGTAGTGACAAGCCTAGGACCAGACACCCACATGAACCTGTGCAATTCAATATATATATGTGTACCACAAGATAACAAGAAATAATCAAGTATTAACACAATAAGGAATATCTTAAAGAATTCAACGATTAACCACAGTTAATAATTTCACAAGGAAAAACAAAGTGTAATGTAAACACAAGTAATATCAATTCAAGAAATAGCAAACAGTTGCACGGCATCACCCTTCGTGCTTTTACTCTCATCCTCACCAAATAAACAAATAAAGTACACGGCATCACCCTTCGTGCTTTTACTCTCATCCTCACATCCATAGTACGGCATGATCCTTCGTACATGGTTCAATAACAGGGCACGTCATGATCCTTCGTGCATAATCAATAATAGGGCACGGCATGATCCTTCGTGCATAATCAATAATAAACATGGCACGGCATGATCCTTCGTGCATAATCAATAATAAACATGGCACGGCATTAACCTTCCGTGCATAAATAAATAAACATGGCACGGCATCACCCTTCGTGCATTATCTCTCTTCCTCACCCAAATAACAATCACAGTTAAGGGCAAAGAAAGAAACAATAATTCATAAACCGTCCCATCAAGGGCAATCAATAATTTTCTTCACAACAAGTCCCAACAAGGAAGAACAATAACAATTCATCTGTAATATATCTCAAATAATCATTTTCCCAACGACTCACGGTCATACTAGACGCCAGTGTATGGATGCTCGTCACCACGACCCATACACCGCACTCGATCACATAACACATAACACATAATCCTATTCCCTCAAGCTAGGATAGAACAAACACTTACCTCGAATGCTTATGAACAATTCACCCCGTGGAAATGTCTTTTCCTTTTGAATTTGACTCCAATCCAATCGTATCTATACACAATTGATTTAATATCATCAATTCTACTTAACAAACTAGTTCATATTGCTAAATATGGTTTTTACAACATTCTGCCCGGAATAGTAAAAACCGACCCCGAGCCCACATAATCGAAACTCAAGTTTCGAACCAAAATAATTTCACCCAATCTTCCATGAGTTCAAATATACAATTTGTTCTTAAGTTCGACTCCAAAACGAGGTCTAAATCGCAAATTCTTTGAAAGCCCTAACTATACTAAATTCTCAATTTTTCTACCCATTTACACCTATTTAGGCTTAGGAATTCAAATAATATTGATGGAAAATGAAGAAAACGAGTTAAGAATCACTTACCCAAGAAGTTTTGATGAAAATCGCCCAAGAATCGCCCCAATAAGCTGCTTGGAGAAGAGAGAGTTGAGAGAAATGGGATTTTATCCCGTCTGTTCTGTTTTTGCAGAACTTAAAATCACCGGGCGAATTTACTCTATGCGATCGCAGGGCCTGTGATGCGATCGCATAGAAGAAAAATGGGGACAACAAAATTACTCTATGCGATCGCGGAGGTCCTATGCGATCGCATAGAAGGAAATGGATGAACTGAAATTACTCTATGCGATCGCAGGGAATGGTACGCGATCGCATAGAAGGAAATTCTGGGCCTCGGTCTTACTCTATGCGATCGCGAAGGATAGTATGCGATCGCATAGGAGGAAAAGTGGAAGTTATGCGATCGCATGGGCTCTATTGCGATCGCACAGAAGGATTTTTGGGACCTCTGATCTTTGCTCTATGCGATCGCACCTACACCTATGCGATCGCATAGAAGAAAATCTCTGTGCAAAAATTGCAGAGTTTCTGCTGAAATTTTCAAGTTCAAACCACCCCGTTACCTATCCGAAACTCACCCGAGCCCTCGGGGATTCAAACCAAGTATGTACACTGACTCAAAAACATCATACGAACTTGCTCGCGTGATCAAATCACCAAAATAACATCATTATCAAGGAATTTAGCCTTAAATCTCAAGAATTCTTTCAAAATTTCATAACTTCCAAACTTTCCAATTTAAGGCCGAAACACGTCAAACGACGTCCGTTTTCAACCAAACTTTACAGGAAGCGCTTAACCAATATTTAAGACCTGTACCGGGCGTCGGAACCAAAATATGAGCCCAATACCTATATTTTCTAACTCACTTTCATTTCCATTTTTCCTCATTAATTTCATAAAACAATTTAACGGAAAAATTCTTTTACTAGGGTTCTAGACCTTGGATTTCGATTCCGGGCATACGCCCAGGTTCCATATTTTTCTACGGATTTTTAGACAGTCAAATCACGGATCCGGGTCCGTTTACCAAAAATGTTGACCAAAGTCAACCATATCAATATTAATATCATTTTTATCCAAATTTCTCATAGAATTCATATTTTCTATCAAAAATCTTTCCGGCTACATGCTCGGGTCGTGCACGTAAATCGAGGCAACAAAAAATGAGGTTTTCAAGGCCTCAGAAGCTCGAAATGATTAATTAAATAAGTGATGACCCTTTGGGTCGTCACAAAAATTAGTTCCAGTATTTTTAAATTAATATTTATATATCATTAACTAATTTAGTGTCTTTAATTTAATTTCAAAATCATTTCTATCATTTTATAAAATAAAAGAGAAAAACTGGCTATTTAAGTTTTGGCCACATTTCATTTCGATTATAGCCCTAATTCCATTTTAATTTTAGCCTACAATGAACACAATTTCAAATCCAATTGGACCGACCCCAATTCCAATTTTAACCCAAACCCCCGATCCAACTATTTAACTCGCCCAGATTTCTTATAATCCTGGTTGTTCATCCTTTTGATCAATGGCCACAATAACTCCTTTCCTTTTAAACTAACCTAACACAACCCTAACCCCTCATTTCTCTCTAACAGCCACCTCTAAAATCCCTCATCTCTCTCGAACCCTCTCAACCTCTGAAACCCTACTACCCACCTACCTCTCCCATTCGACCTCAAACCACCGGAACCCATGGCTAACCTAACCATGGACGACCTCTACTCACCATCTCCTGCTCCCACATGCTTTCTCACTGAAGATTCGAGGCTAGACCTCAAAGGTCTTCATCTAGACCTTGGTCGATTCGAGATTCTTTGGTTGTTTTCCGCCTTGCTCTGGTATATCTTAGCCTCTTGAGCCTGGATTCGACTTTATCATCTCAGATCCGTTCTCGTGACTTCCAAGCCTTTCTCGTCCTTTAGGGTTCTCAAAAACCCTAGCCTAATCGAGGTTCCTTTTTTGCTTATTCGTCTAGATCTATGCTGTTTGTGCCATTTTAGAGTTTTCCCCAATTTTCCCTTTTCAAAACTGTTCAAATCCTATTTTTAGGGTTTTATGAAAATGGTTTCTAAATGTTTCTAATTCTTTTACTCTTTTTATGTGTGTTCGTGCTCATTATTTTAGCCTGCTCTTGTGTTTCTTACTGGATCTTTTATCGAGATTTTTTACCTCTTTGTTCACATGTTAGCCTAGTTTATTGACTTACTTTTTGCTATATGTGTTCAAGCTCATGCTTTAAGTTTTGTTTTATAAAGTTTCATTGATCATGTTATTGCCTACCTTTGCCTTAGCACTCGTGGTTTTCTCTTATTTCTGTATGTGCATGTCTGCCTATCTATGTGACCTTTTGTGACATTCTAGAACTTGCATGTCGGAAATTTTTGGTTCTTTTGAGGTTTATGAATGTTTTCCACTATGTGTTTGTCTGGTTCTCATCTCTAAATTGATTTAATCTCACACTTCCAATGCTGAGCATTCTTTATATACAATGGTTGTCCCTCTAGAATTAGAAACTAATTGCAGACTTACTTGTGTAAGCATGATTGATTATTTCCTTGTTTTATTTGGAACACTCTTTTTAACCTATTCCTCGCTGGGTTCATTGTGGATTTTTGAATCCTTGATTCCCTGTTTCACTATGTGTTAATTGATTTATCGTATCCTTGCCTTATTTAAGTAGACAGTGTGTCTAAAGAGTCTTTCCTTATTTAAACCCCTATCTATTTACCCCTTTATTTGTATACTATGCTTACTTAATCTTTTTCCTTAAATAACTATTGCCCTTTATCGTTCAAACTTGAATCCCTCAATTAAAGGGATTTGTTTGCTACTGATTGATTCTAATTGGTGCATGGTTATTTCCTTACCTTGTTCCCTGCCAGATTGCAATCTATAAATACTCTCCTCCCTTATTTTTGAACACACATACACGAACACAGTACTCCATCTGAGTTCACAATTCACTTATACTCCCCCTCTTTCTGATATTTGCATTGCTGTGGACTGTGTTTGCTTTCTTCTGCACTCTTTGCCTCTATACTGGTATGTCTTAATTGGTTTACATGCCCCAATAGCAATGTGTTTAATTCTGTCCAGCTGTTTCCCATTTTCTTTACAATCCAGTATTTAAATAATGTGTATAATCGTTTGTTTGTTGTGAATTTGATACCTTATGAATTCCCTTATCCCCTACCTCTTACCCCTTTGTATGTGAGTTATTGTTCATGCAATAGCAACACTCCAATATTATTGTCTATGATCGTGAACTGGGTTCTTTTAATCCCTAACTCAACCAACTCCCATTCCCTTTCCCCTTTTATGTGCTTGAGCCCTGGACTCGAGTCTGATAGTGTCATAATCACTATCCAGATCTTGGTCTGACATTCAAAAGGTTTGATCCTAACTTGTTCAACTAAACAAGTGGTCAGGGGTGTGCCAGCCTACTTTACGTCTAGTTATGACCACCACCTGTCATGGACCCCTAATTCCGTTTCACTTTGCACTTATTCCTAGCTATAAGTTTTGCCCCTCTCCTACAAGCCATGCTTTGGGACCCCTGAGCTCCCTCTGAACTTGGATGCTTGAGAGCTGGATTTTCCACACTGCACTGTTCCTAATTCTAATGGTATCTTGGGTGTAAGCAATGCTGGGGATCCCTGAGATTCCTTGGAACTTTGAAACACCCCGGATAATGAGTAGGCTTTGGAAATCTGGATCCTGTAGTTGGTTAAATACATGTTATTGGACATTAGGATTGAATTAGGCTGCTCGAATCTAGCTGTTAGCTATTGATGTATCTTTTAATTTCTAGTTTGATTCAATGGGTTGTAATAATTTTGTATAAAATTTGGGGATTATAGTAAAATGGTGTGGGAAGGGTCTTTATTTTCCATGCATCCAAAGGGTAGAAATCATGACTTAAAATTTATTTTATCAAACTAGAAATCTTGCCTATTGGAGCCTTAATACTGATTCAATCACATAGAGACCATGCCTGTAGGATTTAACGCTTAACTCACCTAAAAACATGTCTATAGGATTTAATCCTCATGTTCTGTAACTACACATCACGAGATCCTGCCTATATGAGTGTAAATTTCCTAAAACATTAATAGGTATCATGGTTATAGGATACACATATTAATTAGGCAATTTATAGGATTAATTAAACAAGCATATTTTCACAAGTTCACTAACAAGCGCTAAAATTGATAACATATATATCATGCCTATAGGTTTTTGCATCAAACTTGCTTAGCCCTTTTAAAGCAGTAATAATTGGTTAATTGGTTCTTAGACGCCTAACTTAGTAACGTTTTCAAACTTTAACCTTTGATAAAACTCTTTTAAACCAGTATGCATTTGTCCCAAAAATCGAGTTTTTCATTCAAATTTGCATGTCTTTTCTACTACATCTTCTCTAATGTTCTGCCTAAATGCATTTCTTTTCTAAACAATCCCTGAACTCGTTGTTTAAATCAGTTCTGCAATTTACTCTTTAAAGTCTTGTCTCTTATGGATCTCAACAACCACTCTTTCTACATGTACAATTGAAACAGTTGTTCGATCCCTTTTGAAATTCATTTCTTAAATGTTGTCCTAAGTCTGCAGTCCCCCTTTTCCTTTAAAACACTTCTGCATTAGTTACTTTCTAAAAATCAGTGTTTTCTTTAAATGCCTTAATATCTGACAACTGTATCCGAGTTGCCTAATGCAAACTTTCTGCCTAAACACACGTGTTGAACCAGTCCGCTCGCTGCTTAAATTTAATCTAAGACCAAACCAGTATTTGTTAAGGCATGCTAAACTAAATGATTGTTTGATTTCTGGGGTTAATTTGGGCTTTGTATGATTGTTTATTCTCCCCACTTACTTGCTACTTGTTTTGAATGTCGAGTAGAATTTTACCCTTTAAGCTCCACAAAGGCCTCCATGCCTTTCTTTTCCTTTTAGGATTAGAAGTCCTAATACCACGGGATTGATAGGATTGGGATGAGTAGTAGCATGCGATAAGTAAAAGATACCGTTCTACGATTTAATACCTTAATGGGGTGGGAAGGGTAGACATGGAGATGATGATTACACAATAACACTATGCGTACAATCGGGTACTGGTGTTGTGCGAATGATCCATGTAATGTATAAACCTAGGACCCCCCCTTTTTATTAGTTTGTTATTTTCAGATTTTTCAAAATTTGCCCAAACCTTCTTCAGACTTCCATTTCTATTTATTTCGCTAAGCTATTTGCATCATTTATTTGATCTCTCCCTTAATTGTGTATCTCTTCTTAAATTGCAAAACTGTTATCTTCTAAATTTCGGCATTTTAAAATCTTTTTTTACACTTTTATTTGTAACCGTTTTCCCATATTTTCAATTCTTGCTTGTTTACTTATTTGCTTACATTTAAAGTTACAATTGTAGCATGGCCGGGAACCACAATAGTGGATCTTGAGGGATGCCTAACACCTTCCCATCGGGATAATTTCAAGCCCTTACCCAACTCTGGTTTTCATGTTTAATTCTTCTTAAAGTATCCTAATGCACTATAATCATTAGGTTGCGACTCTCCAAAATCCAAAACCCAATTCCAAACGGGAATAGAGTTGTCTTCCCAAATGTCATATACCCGATTCCGCGAGGAAAAAGGGGGCGTCGACAACATGGCGACTCTGCTGGGGATTTTCTTTAGGATTTTACCACTGCATGCTATACGTGACTTTATTGTCTTCTTTTATTGCTTTTATTTAATGTCTTTATTTGAAACTGACTTGTTTCTTTTATTTTTTTATTTTTTTTACTTTCACCGCCTTTCCATCAATGTTGTTGTAATTTTTTGAGCAATCATTGTAACTTTATTGTATGAACGTGAAAATACATGTCAATTTGTTTCATCCTTGTAAATTGCATCTTCAATATCATGTTCCACTCATGCCAAACAAATACTGTAGCAATGATTATAATGACTAGTTGCGCACTTCCAATACTATCACCCCTTAAATTTGGCAAAGACGTATTTGCGGTAAAACCAGTCGATCAACGGTGTAGTCAATGGTTCTGTGCCTTTCCTTCTTGAGTTGTCCGCTCAAGGGTACCAGTTTAGCACTTCAAAATAGAAACCTTACTCTGTTAAACTGTAGATGCATCATGGTCAAACTAGTCGAGTCAGTTATGTTGTCCACATAATGACTCATTAAGATAGCCTTGTCCAAAGTCCATCGGGTTTCCTTGAAACTCAAACGGATGCCTTCATGTTCTGTGCATTTATTTGGAGAACTTAAGTGCTTTGCTATACTAATTATTGATTTAAATAGTCGAGTCTGGAGGGGGTAAGGTCCTAACACTTTGTAGAAAATAAGGCACGAAATCCCCAGATTTGGCATGGTAACCAACATTCATCCAAGGCTGCTGAATTGGTGGAATGGCCTCCACTCAAGTGATCAAACACTCGTCCACAAGTACCTAGGAAATCTGCCTTCTCTCCCCAAGATTCAGCCCAACAACAGAATCATAGAGGCTGCAACGATGTTTTGGGATAGTGATAAATCTGTGTTCTGCTTCGGTGATAAATGACCCCTTTACTTGAAGAGATATGGGGTCTAGATGGAATTCCTTGGGAGACTACGGGTTTGATCATGCCAGAAAATTGCAAAGGAAGGGATTTCCTTAAGATGACGGGATTGAAGAAAAACCCAGACTTAACCTGTTTGAAATACTCCTACATCCCGTTAGACTATCTATATGAGAGGTATGGCTATAGCAAGTCATACCGCACCTATTCAGACGAATTTGCTATCACCTCATTGGGGCATGTCCATAGAAGAGTTTTTGTCTTCATGTTTTGCTTTTTGGGGATGATCGTGTTCCCTATGAAGAAGGCTAGGATCAGCACCAAACTAGCCATGGTAATCAAAACTTTGATGGAAGGGATTGGTGGGCAAACTTTCAATATTGCCCATGATCATGGCCGAAATATACCGCGCCTTGGACAAGTGTCAACAACAAAGTAGTCATTTTGAGGGTTGCAATTTATTTCTTCAGCTGTGGCTCATGGAACACCTCCAGAAAGGAGAATACTGATAAGAGATTCTACATAGAGATTGGGATGATCACATTGCCTTCCACCAGCCAAGGCGAATGAATTATATGCCTAAAATATTTGCTCAGCTGGAGGACGCTAGATGATGGGTGGAATTATTTGAAAATCTGAAAGAAGACCATGTGTAATGGATGTTTGAGTGGTTCCCTACGGATGAGTTCATCGTTTGATCCCGAGATGCACCATTTCTCAATCTGATTGGTTTGATGGGAACTTATCCTTACATTCCTCTCCGAGCCATGAGGCAAGTTGGGAGAAAAAAAATCATACCGAGGGTCATAAGACAAGTCACCTCAGCGCTGATTTCAAAGATGACGATAGCCCTCACCGGTGCCAAGATCAACATTTGTGGCATTGAAATATCATTTTGGAGAAAGAATTCATCGAGCCAGACAGGTCCACGCCGGGTATGTGCCGCATTATTTGGGTTGGTTAGAAGATAATGGCATGGCTCAGCCAAGATCCGTTCGGGGTCATAGAATTATCGACGATCATGCTAAAACACAGAGCTAAGTATAATCAACTGCGCAAGAGAATCCGAGAGTGCGAAAGTGAGCATCAGGAAATACAAGAAGCCCATCAAAAATTGATCAAGGGGTGGAAAGAATGGCTGTAAATGCCAACAATCAGTTAGGATATTTGGAGCGGGGTCTAGTAGAGCTATAAGGAGAGTTCATCAAGAGGATCGAAACTGCCAAAATGCTTAAGGAAATGAAAGCGGGCATCTGGCCCGAGCCTAGTTACTGCTAGGACTACGCGAGTTGGTGGAGCTGTTCGAGGGAGACAAGACTGCCAAATCTGGGGAAGGTCCTTCTGGGACCAAGTAGTTAGGAGTCCTTTATTTTTCCTTAATGATGTAATAAGGCCAATGGCTAGTAGCGACATTTACTTTCTGCTATTTAGAGTCGTTTTGGATTCGTCTTATTTTTATCAATAAAATGAGGCATTTAGCATTATAAGTTCTCCAAAATTATTTTTCGCTAGGCCTACCTCGGACACAATGAGGCACAAAAATTAGGACACGATTGATATTCTCGCACAATGTGTTTAAATACTGCAATACTTTCTCCTCAAAGCCCGCACTAACTTGTTACCTTTTTTTTTTTCTTTTTTTATGCCCTTCCCCTAAGCATTACTATTACTTATCTTGATGATGAACCAATGATTGTGACTTGCAACGAAACAATGCAACAAAAGGATATGGATTCAGAAGAAGATGAAATACCTGAAGAGGTTGTTATAGAGGTTGAGAGTTTTGAGAATAGACCTAAGTCCAACTTGAAAGAAAGTGAGATCATTAATTTGGGAGATGCACATAATGTCAAAGAAACTCGCATCAGTGTTCACTGGTCGCCATCAGAAAAGGAGGAATATACAGAATCTTTGAAAGAATATGAGGACATATTTGCCTGGTCGTATGATGATATGACTGGCCTCAACACGGCCATTGTAGCTCATAAGTTGCCAACAGATACAACTTGTCCACCAGTAAAATAGAAGCTCAGGAAATTCAAACCCGACATGAGTTTGAAAGTCAAAGAAGTGGTTACTAAGCAAGTCAAGGCTAAGGTTCTCAAAGTAGTCGAGTATCCAATATGGTTAGCCAACATCGTGCCAATACCTAAGAAGGAAGAGAATGTTAGAATCTAGGTCGACTACCGGGATCTCAATCGGGCCAGTCCCAAGGATGACTTCTCCCTTGCCAAACATACACATTCTTATCGACAACTGCGCCAAGCATGAGTTGTAGTCTTTTATTGATTGTTTCGCTGGGTATCATCAGATATGGATGGATGAGGAGGATGCAAAGAAAATGGCTTTCGTCACACTGTGGGGAATGTATTGCTACAAAATGATGCCAATTGGATTGAAGAATGCTGGTACCATCGGCATGAGAGCCATGACTACTATCTTTCACGACATGATATACAAGGAGATCGAGGTATATGTGGACGATATCATCGTCAAATGCAAGAAAGCCACTAATCATATGGGGTATCTGAGAAAGTTCTTCAACAGACTGAGAAGGTATAACCTGAAATTGAATACCGTCAAGTGTGCATTCGAGGTTCCTGTGGGAAAAATACTGGGTTTCATCGTGAGTCGTTGAGGAATATAATTGGACCCATCAAAGGTCAAAGCCATCCAAGAATCGCCACTACCAAAGAACAAGAAGGACGTGATGAGTTTCCTAGGAAAACTCAACTATATCAGCCTGTTCATAGTCCAGTCCATAGTCATTTGTGAACCCATCTTTAAAATGCTAAAGAAGAACGCTGCTACTAGATGGATCGACAATTATCAGAAATCCTTTGACAGAATCAAGGAGTACTTGTCAACGCCACCAGACTTGGTTCCGCCCGAGCCATGAAGGTCCTTATTGCTTTATCTTGCAGTTTTGGATGGAGCATTAGGTTGTGTTCTGGGACAACATGATGAGACGGGAAGAATAGAGCAGGACATCTACTACCTCCGTTAGAAGTTTACCTCGTACGAGGTCCGGTACTCCTTATTAGAGAATACCTGTTATGCTCTGACTTGGGTAGCTTAGAAATTGAGGCATTATTTCTATGCCTACATCACTTATCTCATATCCAGGATGTACCCGCTGAAGTACACTTTTTTAGAAGCCGATGTCCACTGGAAAGCTCGCCAAACGGCAAATCTTGTTGAGTGAGTTCGACATTGTTTACGTGATCCAAAAGCAATCAAGGGTCAAGCCATAGCAGATCACCTTGCTGAGAATCCCATTGAAGGAGAATTCGAACCGCTGAAAACATATTTTCCTAACGAAGTAGTGTCCTTTGTAGGACAAGACATTGCATAATCCTACAAAGGTTGGAGGTTGTTTTTCGATGGAGCCGCGAAATTCAAAGGAGTTGGCATAGGGGTAGTCCTAGTATCAGAAACTAGCCAACATTACCGGTATTCGCCAAGCTCAGGTTCCATTGCACAAACAACACGGTTGAATACGAAGCCTGCATCCTGGGGCTCAGGATGGCCATTAACATGAACATTCAAGAGTTACTAGTGATCGTGGATTCAGACTTGCTCATATATCAAGTTCGAAGTAAATGGGCCACCAAAACTCTAAGATACTTCCCTATTTGCATCACATACAGGAGTTAAGGAAAAGATTTATAAAGATGGAATTTCAGCGTGTCCCCAGGGTTTAGAACGAGTTCGCTGATGTGTTAGCAACTTTATCATCCATGATCCAACATCCGGACACAAATTTCATTGATCCATCCTGATAAGGATTTATGATCAGCCAGCTTATTGTGCTCACGTTGAGGAAGAAGCAGACAGAAAACCATGGTTCCACGACATCAAGAGTACTTGACAACAGGAAAGTCTCCCGAACTTGCCAACGCTACTCAAAAGCACACACTTCGGAGGCTATCCAACAACTTTTTCAGTCTAGGAATCTTGTACAAGAGGACTCCCGATTTAGGTTTGTTAAGATGTGTCGAAGCAAAAGAAGCAACCGGACTATTAGACGAGGTGCACTCAGGGACCTGCGGGCCGCACATGAACGATTTGTCTTAGTGAAGAAGATACTCTATGTCACACCTCATTTTTTCGAAAGCTTTATCGGTTTTTAGTATACCCCGGGAATGGATATAGTAAAGAAAGGAGTTTTTCCAATTTAAGGACAATTGAACCCGGATTCATTTTATTTAAGAGGTTCAGAGTCGCTATTTGGGAGATTTATGGTGTCCCAAGTCACCAGTTTGGATCCCGAATCGAGGAAGGGTTTGACTCTATTTAACAGCCGCGAACCAAAAACCGGGTAAGGAATTCTGTTAACCCGGAAGAAGGTGTTAGGCATTTCCGAGTTTCGTGGTTCTAGCACGGTCGCTCAACTGTTATATTTCGCTAAAATTTGATATTTTTACATGTTACCCTACTTGTGTAGTTTTAGAATTAATTACCTCTTTTGTTAATTATTTTATTAAGAAAGTGAACTTCATTTAAGAACATATTTTCAGATCCCGTCACATGAAATGCACCCGGATCCTTGACACATTTTTATTCAACGTTTTCAGATTTGGATTTGGGTTGCATGAAATGCACACCCGTATTAGGAATGTAAGATTTATTAAAAATCGTGCCTAAAGCGGCTAACGTATTATATCTTTTAGGAAGGCCGTGAAATTCGCTAAACGGCCTATCCTGAATACTAAATATTTTAGTAAGTAATTAATAAGGGCCCCGCAACTATGTATTTGATTTGTCGAGGATCGTCTCATTTTTATTTTTAAAAGGGTAAACTAAAGTAGCTAAGTTTTCTATTTTTTGTTTTGTCTCTAAAAGCCAATTAATTCACGAATAACAATTCAAGCTTCGAATTCAAGTCCGAGCACAAACAAAAGGATAAATACTTTTAGCTTGAACCAGCTACTTAATTTAAAACTCAATTTCATATTTATGAATATAATTTCAATATTCCTACTTATATATTTATTATATTTGGACTTTTAATTCTTATTCGAAATTGCAACAATGCTATTGGGCTCCAAAGTAAACTTGTAAAAAAGGAAAATTGCAGGCAAATAAGTTAGGTATATGCCTTGGCCAGGCCCATATGAGAAAAAGAAACACTCAGAAATTGGGCCTGGTCCGCGTATCAATTAAACCGGAGCCCAAATTTTGGGCTAAGTTGTTAAGCCCAAGACTTTCAAACAAAATTACACTTCATTATTGTCAGAATATGCTGGATACCTTTTAATAATTTCACGTGTTTAACAATTACAGCAAGGAAAAAGAAATTTCATTTTTTTGTTTAATTTGAAAAAAATATTTTGCTTTTGAATTCTCAAGTCCAACTGATATTGTTGTATTTACAGGCCTATTAGTGAGCTCTTAAAGGTCATAAAATTCAAACTAAATTGTGAATCAATTTTAATCACAGTGATAAAACATCATTTGTTACTAACTAACTCATATTAACCTTACTAAACCAACAACAACAACAACAACAACTACTACTACCCAGTATAATCCCACAAGGTGGGGTCTGGGGAGGGTAATACGTATGCGGGCCTTACCCCTACCCGAAAGGGCAGAGAGGCTGTTTCCAAATCGACCCTCGGCTCAAGAAAAGGGGAATAAAAACAAAGAAAAAACAGGAGAGTATTAGTAACTCTATGAAAAATCACATAGACAATTATCAAAACATAAACCATAAACCATAAATAAAATGGCTTGCAGTAATTGTCACACCTCCTTTTTACGCGCCCGCGGGAGCGCGATGGAGTTTTTCCAATTAAAGGACAATCGAAATGGGATCAATTTATTTAATTATTCAGAGTCGCCACTTGGGAAAATAATGGTGTCCCAAGTCACCGGTTTGAATCCCGAATCGAGGAAAGGTTTGACTCTATTTAACGGTCTGCGAATCAGAAATCCGGATAAGGAATTCTGTTAACCCGGGAGAAGGTGTTAGGCATTCCCGACTTCCGTGGTTCTAGCACGGTCGCTCCATTATCGTACTTAGCTTCTTTATCTGATTTTATAATATGCCTTGACTTATGTGCCAATTTTAATTTTTAACTTCTTATGATATTATTATTATAAAAATTATTATTATTATTATTATTATTATTATTATTATTATTATTATTTTTACAAAGAATTGCAACGTTGTGAAAATGTATCTCGAACCACGTCGCACCAGTGCACCCGTGGTTGTCAACACATTTCGACTCCGTTGAGATTTGGATTTGAGTCACATAAATGCGCACCCGTGATTAGGAGAGTATTATTATTAACTAACGCGCCTAAAGTAATTTCGCGTTTGTACTTTGCGAGGGCCACGGAATTTGCTAAATGGCACGCCTCGATTTCTAAGGATTTTGAAAGGAATTCGAAACTAAACTTTAAGGGCCGTAAACTATATTCAATTTTCTATTTAATATGGAACATTAATACTACTAATCCAGATCCGTGAATCTGAACCGGGACCAAACATCTTAAACTTTAGGAACTTTTTCAAGAGTCAATCTTTTCAACAACATCGTTTTTCATGAAAACAGTAGCCCTGGATTAAGAAAGAAAAAAAAATAAAGAATGCCATATTCAAATTTAACAATTCTGCACATTTCACCTTAGCTCACATGACCCAAATTTGTCTAAGCTCATGGCTAAACACAGTAGAATCCCAACCCCTAATTCCTTCTCATATCACATATTAATATATAAAAAAACAAAGGCATGCCAACGTATAGCTAACTTACAATCAATTGTCAAAACAAGAATCTGAAGTTATTCAAAGATATAAATTTAGGCAATAAACACCAATATAATAAAAAGAAAATGACTTGTATCATTAATCAAACAAGGTGAGAAGTGGACCTCAGAAGTTTGAATCGGAAACTTTAACGCTTGGACTGCTTCACAAGCGACCAGATCGCAAACAAGACCTTGACGGAAATGGAACCTTGAATTAGCGACGAAGCAGAGCGACAAGCAATGACCCCAAAACCTTGCTCTATTCTCTTATTTTGTCAAGGGACATACCATTTTCGGGTGTTGTTTTGGACTGTTTTTCCCTGGGTTTTTGAACTGTTTCCATGGTGTTTTCAACTGTGTCTTCTGGAGATTTGAGAGCTCGTTTTCGACTAACTGCGGCTGGTTTTTCAAATGGTGTCGAGCTTCATGTGGCGACGTTGATGGAGGTTTTCTGGTGGTGTTCTTATCCAAGATGATATCGGGGGTCGACGGGTGGTTTATGATGAAGCCGAAAATGTTATCGAGGTGGTAAAGGTAGGTTGTTATAGACTTATAGCTGAAGGCGTGAGGCTGGTAAGGGTAGGTTTTTGGTTGACCTTGCTCTTCTGTCACAATGAAGAAGATGAGATGATGGGTCCTTTGTTGCCGTTTTCTGAAAAATCCTCAACCTCCCCTCTAGCACGTTTTTCTTTTTGTTCCTGGCGCCGTTTTTCTTCCTCTTTCAGAAGAAGATCTCCAGTACAATCTTTGTTACAAAAATACTGAAGTCTCCTCTAGTCAGCCGATGCAACAGTGCATCTCCCCCTCTTTTTAAAAACGTTCACTGCCCTCTCCATGAAGAAGAAGCAGCACAGTCACGTTTTGTTCCTTCACGTGAGCCTCTGCCTCCCCCTTTCCTTTGTTTTTTGTTTTCTTCCCTTAAACAATGTTCGAAACCCATCCTTTATCCATTGTAATTCTGAAGATTCCCACGTGAGAGACCAAGAATCATGGGTCTCCACGTGGGTTTCAAGGGTTATGGGCTTCGTCTCGTGCTCCGTCCGTGTCCCCCACGTGTGGTGGGCTCAAATTATTATGGGCTAGGTCCAAAAATTATAAAACCGGGTAGTTTGAACCCGAGTATTATTCTTTGCCCGGAACCGAGAATGAGAACACGGTGTTATTAATTAATCCTACGTAAGCAAAATAACTATAAGACTAATAATTAAAACAAAGTTATTTTTTATATTTCTCAAGATTAAAGTTACCACAAAATACTAATTATATTATTTTTTGTTTTATAATTTTTGTTTTTATATAAAAATAAAGATATAAAGAACTATTTTTTTTATATTTTTTAAGTTTAAAATGACTACAAAATATTAATAAAAATTATTTTTGTAATTTTCGTTTTTAATAAAAAGATAAAAATATAAAGTACTATTTTTGTATTTTTCAAGTTTAAAATGACTACGAAACATTAATAAAACTATATTTTTGTTATTTTTCATTTTAAGGTAAAAATAAAGTAAAAGAGTCAAAATTAGCTAAGATAGTTATATTAGGCCTAAACTAAATATTTTACACTAAAAATATAAAAAAATCTCGGGTAGGGGCAAAATCACGCATCTACAGCTGCCCCTCTTTGACTGAAAACACAAAGAGTTTTCAGACAAAGAACAACTAGACAAGTGTTTTGACCCGACCCTTATTTAGAGGGACTAAACTAAGAGAAGAGGATGTGACCGAGCCCTTGTATCTGAGCTGGCTACATATCCTTGGCTATAAAGGAATCAGGCCACGTGTAGTTTAGAAGTGAGTAAGGATATGGAGTAACCGAGGTGGAGAGCCGGTCGAGGTGCCGTTTCGCCGAGGTTCCGTTCCGTCGAGGTTCCGGTCCGTGGTCCTGCTATTACATCAAGAATCAAAACATGAGAAAGACTAACTAAGCCTATCAGCTACTAGTTACAAGATTCCTATCTATAAGTCTTCTGAAGCTTGATCTTGAGTATTGGTTGGTGCTTCATGCAGACTCTAAATTTCAACCTTGATACTTGCTAGTTGCAGGTGCTGCTTTTCGGATCAAGGCCGGGTATATAGTGCTCGTGACCTCGGCCATGTCTTGAGCACACCACATCTTTCATCAACTTCTGCACTTGGATTAACTCCTTGCTCTTTTTTATTGTGACTAACTTTTGTTGATCATCTCGGACTGTTGACTCGCATTCTGGTCGCAAGCTTCTCTTGTGGCTAACTTGCATTGCACTCCGAAGTGAATTTCCTTACTTGTGATCTTCAAGCTATTCTCCTTCGAAGTCTGAATCTAACTTTTCTGATCCTTGTTGCCTTCCTTCCGATTCATGCTGGGGATTTCCGTTGCACTCTGTCACTTTTCGATTGTTCACTATCCTTATCAAATCTTGGAAACTGAGATGCCGTTCTGCTTTTCTGGCGGGCTTCTGACTTTAACAACAAACTTTAATCATAAAATGCCACTTCATTCTTCAAGTTGGCACCTGATTACCAAAACTTGAACTGTATAGATCGAACGATTACCATCTCGGGAGAAAAAATTCATCTGACTAAGATTTTGACGCTAGGAGATAATTCCTCAGACTAGGTCTAAATTGTTGTGATCTCAGGAGAAAGATTCATCAGACTGAGATTTTGATATCTTAGGAGAAAGATTCATCGGACTAAGATTTCGACGCTAGGAGATAATTCCTCGGACTAGGTCTAAATTGCTGTGATCTCAGGAGAAAGATTCATCGGACTGAGATTTTGATATCTTAGGAGAAAGATTCATCGGACTAAGATTTTGATGTCTTAGGAGAAAGATTCATCAGACTAAGATTTTGACGCTAGGAGATAATTCCTCAGACTAGGTCTAAATTGATGCCTTACTTAAAATCTTCCAATTGTTGCTTCATTCTTCTTGTTGCTTTCATCTAAAACCTCTAATTGTTTTTTTTTTCACTTCCTATTAAATTATCTTTAACTATAACTTCAAAAACTAAATCGCCACTCCATTCTTCAGGCGGGCTCCCTGACTTCAACTACAACTCAACACTAAATCGCCACTCCATTCTTCAGGCGGGCTCCCTGACTTCAACTACCACTTCAAAATAAATCGCCACTCCATTCTTCGGGCGGGCTCCCTGACTTCAACTATAACTCAAAATAAATCGCCACTCCGTTCTTCAGGCGGGCTCCCTGACTTCAACTATAACTTCAAAAACTAAATCGACACTCCATTCTTCAGGCGGGTTCCCTGACTTCAACTACAACTCAAAACTAAATCGCCACTCCATTCTTCAGGCGGGCTCCCTGACTTCAACTACCACTTCAAAATAAATCGCCACTCTATTCTTCAGGCGGGCTCCATGACTTCAACTATAACTCAAAATAAATTGCCACTCCGTTCTTCAGGCGGGCTCCCTGACTTCAGCTACAACTTTAAAATAAATTGCCACTCCATTCTTCAGGCGGGCTCCCTGACTTCAACTACAACTTCAAAATAAATCGCCACTCCATTCTTCAGGCGGGCTCCCTGACTTCAACTATGACTCACTAATTTCATCCCATCCTTATCGCCTTCCTTTGTTTCTTGTACCATTTTCTTCTTCCTGCATCGTCTCTTGGGCCATCCTTTCTTCTGAATTACCTTGTTTCGGAATTGCTTTCCTCCTGGGTCATGTTATTTTCTCTTGACTGCTGGGGACATCTTTGAATTGATTACTTACCTGCTGGGGATAATGCTGCTGGGGAAATCTTCTTTATTTCCTCCTTTTCTACTTCCTTCAAAACCTATCTCCCGAAATCGCTGGGGATTGAAATGTCATCAGCTGGGGATTACCCTGTCTGGGGATCCCTTTTCCTTCTTCCTCTTTCCAAAACTCCTACGGGGCTCGTGCTTCGCTCCCTTGAAAAACTTGTAGGATATAATGCTGCCGGGAAAATCTCGAAATCAGTGTTTCATTTTTCTGAGAACTGCTGGGGGTGATACCGGCCTCTTGCCTTTCTGAACGCAAGCTTCCTCGTTTTGTCCTGTCTGCTGGGGGTATAATTTCCTCTATCACAACTTGTTGTTTTCTTTCTTTCAAAGCTGCTGGGGATAACCGGGTTCAAAGATCATTTCCTCGCGTTATCTGGCTTCTTTCCCCAACCAGGTATTTGGTTTCGAGAAAATTTTCGCAACGGGAGAAAATTTTCTGCCCCAGTTTGAGAATCTTCTTCGTGGCATGCTTTTTTGCCAACAACCCCTCTTCTTCCTGTTTCAAATCAAAGAAAAATTAGTTAGTTTTAAAATGTGGTGGCTGGTTGTGGTACTCCTGCTGGGGATGGTTCTCCTCTTCTTTCCCTGCTCTGCGTTTCATTGTCAGACCCTGCCGGGGATGTTATCATTTGATGATATTCATGCTGGGATAGTTTTCTCCTTTCTTGCTTCCCCGCCTTCCTTAACGACTCTTTATTCGCGAACCTTTCCACGTGGTTTTCCACTGACCACCCGAATTCCTATAATAGTGACCCTTCGTGAAGACCTTGCATGTTTTATTGGTGAACCATTTTCTTTGTTCACCCTTGTCACTGAAAATACCTTTTCTGCTGGGGATATCTCCCCTTCTTTGGCGGCATATCTAAGGAATGAGCATTTCCCGACCTTTGAGTCTCATTGGTCTTGGCCTCGAGGTCATTAACCTTTATTGAAATATCCTTTTTCACACCGATCCACCCCTTTGTCGATTTCCTATTGTTGGGGAATATCCTTCTGGACACTGGCTTTGCGCTTAATCCCTCCTCACTTATACCACTTGGGTGTACCAATCAAATTCCGTCTTGCATAATTGGAAAGCCGATGGAAAATTTTGAAGTCATTTCTTACAAACAGACTCTATTGGGGAATTTTTATGAAATGAGAAAGATAAAAGGAAACAACATAAAAGACAAAAAACGAGGATGACTCTAAAAAGAAAAATTATAAAATAACCCTATCAAACGTGGATACCAACTCTAATGGACATGACATGCACATATAGCCTACCATCCGTCGTTGAACCGCCTTTTGTAATCTTCTCCTGGGGCTTTCCTATCTCATTTCCAACCTTCGTTCGACTTGTAGTGCCCGAGGGGTTTTCACTACCAAGCCTCTCTCATTTCGGTTTTCTCTCAGCTTTCATCGCCTTATGGTGCTTGTGAAGGTTTTCACCACTAAGACTCTCTCATTTGTGTTACTTTTCCGCTGGGGATTGGTGGTGCTACCGCTAAGATTCTCTCATATTTCTTCTGCTGCAGATCTGAGTCTTTTCTGATGGGAATCAGAGTGTTATGTTCTGATAAGACTTCTCTCATTTGCCCGACTTGGCCTCTTTTAAAGATTGGTCAAAAGGTCTTTCTTTGGACCGTAATGTGGATTTGGATAAGGCTAGAAAGAAATGGTATTAAAGGCTCGAAACAAAACAAAATGGGTTCAAAATTACAACCTTCGGAGTCTACATCTTCCTTTATAAACACAACTTTTGTTGCCCCAGTTTCTAGCTTGGGGATTTTTATTTCTTTATTTACACTATGACCGAGTTGTGAAGCGCCTACGTATCCTCTTTGAGGAATCAGGTCAAACGTAGTTCCCAATTCCTTGTTTTTCTAGTTTTTCCTTTTCATTTTTAATTCTTTTTTTATTTTTATTATTATTTTTATTTTATTTTTTTTGGTTGTTTTCGTTGTTTTCTTTTTCTCTTTTTCTCTTTTTCTTTCTTTATCTTCCCCATTTGTGTTTCTAATTTTGGAACCGATTCCGAAGGAGGGGTATGAAAGAAATCAAAATAAGGCTCGAAGGGTTGACGATGGATAAAGTGTTTTGATAGCAGAACAAAATGCCTTCGTCATTCCAATCTTCAAAATATGCCAAGTGTAAACAACACAATTAATATTTGTCATATCTTTAAAGCACTGTTGGGCAACACTCTTATTTTCATTATTATGAACGACCCCATGTCAATTTTGGCAGCTTGCCTTTAACGGTTTTCTTTTACTTGCCCCAGTTTCTCATGACTCGGGTTTCGAATAATCTCAAACCGTTCTTACTTCATTTAAATACCTCGATCACCTCCCAATGGTTTTGTGATTAACTTTTAAGATCAGGCCAAAACTATGCGCGCACGTCATGTCACTAGAGCTAGCAGAAAAAGAACTATAGGAAGGAAATGACTAAATAACAGAAAATGTCTAGAAATAATATAAAATAGGTCATTGCATTAACCGATAAAACAACGACTCGAACAACCAAAAAACAAAACCGGGGTACAATACTTAGAACGAACCTAGACCCCTTTAGATGAGACACTATGATCAAAAGAAAAATACAAGGATAAAAGGTTTGAGCCACAAAACAACATTCGGATTACCATTCTGAAATAACTCGGACAAATAGAAATGACAACAAAATAAGCCACCACAAATGACTCTCCAATTGATAAGCTTGACATTTAGCCACGAATTTGATTATCAGAACCACTAGGGCCTTCTCTCATTTCAATCGGCAAATTCCCGAGTGGATTCTCATATTTTGTGCCACCAGGCATCACCGCCAGAAAGTGTGTATCATCAGGTGCAGGTAACGAATTCAGCACGATATTCTGGGTGTCACTGTTATGAATCACAATCAATCTTTCTTGGATCATCCTTTCTATTTCCCTTTTCAAATCCCGACAACTTTCCATGTTGTGCCTCTGGGCATGGGAATGGTATTCACACCTTTTAGATGGGTCAAAGCTCCTTGCACGTGGGTCCACATGATTTGGAGGGATGGGTGCAATCATGTTCTGTTGTTTTAACTTCTCAAATAAGCTTGCATAGGAAACTCCTATTGGTGTGAAATTATCCTTCAACTTCGGTTCCCTTCTATGCCCTTGGTTTGGAAGTGGGTTATAAGGTATTTGGAAATTTTGCAGAGGCTGATAGAGATTTTGTAATGCTCGTGCTCGCTTTCTTGGATGATTTGATGGCTGAATAACATACTGGGGTGGATCAACTGAGTATGGTGGGTTCAGAGGTGGATAGTAATGCTCAAGGGAGTTATGGAAAACCTGTCGAGACATCGCATCGAGGTGTTCTTCTTGAACCTTTTTCTTGACCCTGATATCATCATGACTTCTTCATCCCTCTCATTTGTGTCACTAGATTCAAATTGGACAGCCTGAGCTGCAGCCTTAAGAGCCACTTGACTTATAATTCTGCCTGTCTTAAGACCGTTCTCTACCATTTCTCCCATTTTGACTACATCCAAGAAGGATTGACCAACCGCAGACATCATGTTCCGAAAATAATCCGGCTCTTGAGCCTGAAGGAAGACAGTGATTAACTCATGGTCATCCATGGGTGGCTAAGCACGAGCCGCTTGCTCTCTCCATTTAAGGGCATATTCCCTGAAACTTTCACTTGATTTCTTCTTCAGATTTGAAAGGAAAATGCGGTCTGGGGCAATGTCAATGTTGTATTGGAATTGTTTGACAAAAGCTTGTGCCATGTCGTTCCAGACGTGCCAGCGAGATGCATCTTGATCCCAAAACCATTCAGAGGCTACTCCTGTAAGGCTCTCCCCAAAGTAAGCTATTAACAATTCTTCATTTCTTCCCGGACTCCTTAGTTGATTGCAATACCTTTTCAAGTGGGCTATTGGGTGTCCATGTCCATCGTACTTTTTAAATTTGGGAATCTTAAAACCCGGTGGCAAGTGGACATCGGGAAACAAGCATAGATCTTTGAAAGCAACACTCTTTTGATCTGCCAACCCGTGCGTGTTTTTCAACCGCTGTTCTAAGCTTTTCAATCTTTGGGTTATTTTCTCCCGTACCATCTTTCGGGGATCTTGCGTTGTCCGCTTGTCACAAACCAACCACCTTCTACTTACTTTACAATTCAAGACAAAACATGTTAGAGGACTCAGACAGTCCTTATCAATTTTTTTATTTTTTTTATTTTTTTTATTTTATATTATATATATACATATACAGTTGTGGTCGAATCTTTTGGAGATTGCCTACGTATCATGACCCCGCATGAATCAGACCGAGCGTAGTTCTTGCAAATTAATGCAAGAAATAAAGAGATGTTTATTTGATTATTTGATTTTTTTTTTGAAGGAAATTTATAGAAGCCGACTCCAATTATAAGCTTGTGTAGGAGATTCCTACAAGAATAAGAATATTTTTGGTGTCAATTATGACTATTTCTACAAAATTGGCCACATAATGGCTTATTTGACAAAATGGCTATTTTTGCAAAATTTATTTAAGAAAGATAAAACTTGAAATTTTTTTTTATCCTGTGGCTCATGGGGCATCGTTCGGCATCACCATAAACCAACACAAAACTATTTTTTCATAAATTGGCCATGTAATGGCTTATTTAGACAAAGTGGCTCTTTTTGCAAAATTTTATGTAAGAAGATGCAAATTCAAAATTTTATCGTGGGGCCTATGGGGCATCGTTCAGCACCGACACAGGCCAACACGAGACTGAGAAAGTTCAAATGCAAAAATGTAGCTATTTCAAGTAAAATTTCGGCCATGTAATGGCTTGTTTGATAAAGTGGTTATTTTTGTAAAGTTGAGTGATGACTCAAAACTTGATTTTTACGGATACAGCCTTTCGACATTTCCGCGAGGGAATATTTCAAGGCTGTGTCCAAAATTATTTTAAAAAAATCCAAAGTGGCTATTCTTGCAAAAACAGCCTTCCGACGTCTTTTGAGGGACGTTCGGCTTATTTTAAGCAAGAATAACATCACCCGACTTATTTATAACAAAATCAAAAATTTGACATTTTTTGGTTATTTTTGCAAACGGGGTGTGAACGCGAACTTGATTTTGCGGCTATGGCCTTGCAACATTTCCACAAGGAATATTTCAAGGTTGTGCCCGCAAATTATTAAAAATGATTCAAAGTGGCTATTTTTGCAAAAACAACCTTCCGGCGTCCTTTCGGAACATTCGGCTATTTTCAAAAACGGCATCACTTTGATTTTATTGAAAACTAAAACTTTGACATTTTTTTTTTAATTTTTTGAAGGGGTGGTTGGACCCGATGAGGGTTGCCTACGTATCCCACCTAATGGCGAGAATCAAACCTGCGTAGTTCGGTCAGATTATTTTATGACCAATTATTTCAACAAAATTGCTCTTCCTATTTTCAAATTTTCGACAGCATTCCGTCAATATTTTCGATAGTTTTCTATTCCAAAATTTCTTTCATTTTGTTTTTCAGGAATTTAACCAATCAGCATAATAATACAGGATAAATAAATGTAACATATAATATGCTCGGTCTTTGATTACCGGGTCACCTGTCCTAGACGGACCCAACCCCTGTGTTGAGTCCCCTAAGTCAAATGCAACATGATGCAAATAAGCGTTCCTACTAGGGATCCGGTATGTAGTTATGTTATTCTAAGTTCAAAACCTCGGTGCATGATCTAGACTTGTGTACCCAAGCGGACAACTCGGGCTGAGGAAGGAGCTTCTTTCCGGGAACCAAAAGGCCAACCGGCTTAGAAACTTTCCGAGCCTCTTCATTATTTTGGGGTATGACACTAACAGAATAAGGAGTCTCAACCAGTGAGCACATCCCCGGGGGTGAGAAGTGAATGGTTTTCGGCACAATTTTATATACAGTTCACGCAATATCAAAGCGGTAAACATATAGCAGTTTGTATATACAGTGCAACTAGTATCAAAGCGGTAGACATATAGCACATTAATTAAACATATAATAAAATCAGATATAGACAAAAACAACAATTTAACTGAGCTCGAATTCTTAAACCCTGAACCGAAGTTCTGGGTTACTTTTCCCCAGCAGAGTCGCCAGAGCTGTCACACCTCCTTTCGGCGCTACCCGCGAGGGCGCGATGGAGTTTTTCCAATCAAGGACAATCGAAATGGGATTTATTTAATTAATTCAGAGTCGCCACTTGGGAGATTTAAGGTGTCCCAAGTCACCGGTTGAATCCCG
The DNA here is from genome assembly GCA_032618575.1 of Nicotiana noctiflora. NCBI lineage: Eukaryota > Viridiplantae > Streptophyta > Magnoliopsida > Solanales > Solanaceae > Nicotiana > Nicotiana noctiflora. The sequence goes on along the minus strand of JASVEL010012874.1, from coordinate 50,978 downwards.
AATCGAGGAAAAGATTGACTCTATTTAACGGTCTGCGAATCAGAAATCCGGATAAGGAGTTCTGTTAACCCGGGAGAAGGTGTTAGGCATTCCCGAGTTCCGTGGTTCTAGCACGGTCGCTCCATTATCGTACTTAGCTTCTTTATCTGATTTTATAATATGGCTTGACTTATGTGCCAATTTTAATTTTTAACTTCTTATGATATTATTATTATAAAAATTATTATTATTATTATTATTATTATTATTATTATTATTATTTTTACAAAGAATTGCAACGTTGTGAAAATGTATCTCGAACCACGTCGCACCAGTGCACCCGTGGTTGTCAACACATTTCGACTCCATTGAGATTTGGATTTGAGTCACATAAATGCGCACCCGTGATTAGGAGGGTATTATTATTAACTAACGCGCCTAAAGTAATTTCGCGTTTGTACTTTGCGAGGGCCACGAAATTTGCTAAATGGCACGCCTCGATTTCTAAGGATTTTGAAAGGAATTCGAAACTAAACTTTAAGGGCCGTAAACTATATTCAATTTTCTATTTAATATGGAACATTAATACTACTAATCCAGATCCGTGAATCTGAACCGAGACCAAACATCTTAAACTTTAGGAACTTTTTCAAGAGTCAATCTTTTCAACAACATAGTTTTTCATGAAAACAGTAGCCCTGAATTAAGAAAGAAAAAAAAATAAAGAATGCCATATTCAAATTTAACAATTCTGCACATTTCACCTTAGCTCACATGACCCAAATTTGTCTAAGCTCATGGCTAAACACAGTAGAATCCCAACCCCTAATTCCTTCTCATACCACATATTAATATATAAAAAAAACAAAGGCATGCCAACGTATAGCTAACTTACAATCAATTGTCAAAACAAGAATCTGAAGTTATTCAAAGATATAAATTAAGGCAATAAACACCAATATAACAAAAAGAAAATGACTTGTATCATTAATCAAACAAGGTGAGAAGTGGAACTCGAAGTTTGAATCGGAAACTTTAACGCTTGGACTGCTTCACAAGCGACCAGATCGCAAACAAGACCTTGACGGAAATGGAACCTTGAATCAGCGACGAAGCAGAGCGACAAGCAACGACCCCAAAACCTTGCTCTATTCTCTTATTTTGTCAAGGGACATACCATTTTCGGGTGTTGTTTTGGACGCTTTTTCCCTGGGTTTTTGAACTGTTTCCATGGTGTTTTCAACTGTGTCTTCTGGAGATTTGAGAGCTCGTTTTCGACTAACTGCGGCTGGTTTTTCAAATGGTGTCGAGCTTCATGTGGCGACGTTGATGGAGGTTTTCTGGTGGTGTTCTTATGCAAGATGATATCGGGGGTCGACGGGTGGTTTATGATGAAGCCGAAAATGTTATCGAGGTGGTGAAGGTAGGTTGTTATAGACTTATAGCTGAAGGCGTGAGGCTGGTAAGGGTAGGTTTTTGGTTGACCTTGGTCTTCTCTCACGATGAAGAAGATGAGATGATGGGTCCTTTGTTGCCGTTTTCTGAAAAATCCTCAACTCCCCTCTATCACGTTTTTCTTTTTGTTCCTGGCGCCGTTTTTCTTCCTCTTTCAGAAGAAGATCTCCAGTACAATCTTTGTTACAAAAATACTGAAGTCTCCTCTAGTCAGCCGATGCAACAGTGCATCTCCCCCTCTTTTTAAAAACGTTCACTGCCTTCTCCATGAAGAAGAAGCAGCACAGTCACGTTTTGTTCCTTCACGTGAGCCTCTGCCTCCCCCTTTCCTTTGTTTTTTGTTTTCTTCCCTTAAACAATGTTCAAAACCCATCCTTTATCCATTGTAATTCTGAAGATTCCCACGTGAGAGACCAAGAATCATGGGTCTCCACGTGGGTTTCAAGGGTTATGGGCTTCGTCTCGTGCTCCGTCCGTGTCCCCCACGTGTGGTGGGCTCGGATTATTATGGGCTAGGTCCGAAAATTATAAAACCGGGTAGTTTGAACCCGAATATTATTCTTCGCCCGGAACCGAGAATGAGAACACGGTGTTATTAATTAATCCTACGTAAGCAAAATAACTATAAGACTAATAATTAAAACAAAGTTATTTTTTATATTTTTCAAGATTAAAGTTACCACAAAATACTAATTATATTATTTTTTGTTTTATAATTTTTGTTTTTATATAAAAATAAAGATATAAAGAACTATTTTTTATATTTTTTAAGTTTAAAATGACTACAAAATATTAATAAAAATTATTTTTGTAATTTTCGTTTTTAATAAAAAGATAAAAATATAAAGTACTATTTTTGTATTTTTCAAGTTTAAAATGACTACGAAACATTAATAAAACTATATTTTTGTTATTTTTCATTTTAAGGTAAAAATAAAGTAAAAGAGTCAAAATTAGCTAAGATAGTTATATTAGGCCTAAACTAAATATTTTACACTAAAAATATAAAAAATCTCGGGTAGGGGCAAAATCACGCATCTACAGTAATCTCAAAACATAAACTAAAAAAATAAATCAACTATTGAAAGCCCTACCAAACCCCCAGACCGGGAAAGAAGTGCGAAACATACAAGGGGCCCCTATCCGACAACCTTAATACTAGATCTCCAGACTCTCCTATTAAGAGCCATGTCCTCAGAAATCCGCATTCTAGCCATATCCTGCCTGATCACCTCTTCCTAATACCTCTTAGGCCTCTCTCTACCTCGACATGCGCCACCCACCGTCAACCGCTCACAACTCCTCACTGGGGCATCGGGGTTCCTCCTCCGCACATGCCCGAACCACCTAAGCCTCGCTTCCCGCACTCTTCTCATCTATCGGGGCTACTCCCACCTTTTCCCGAATAACTTCATTCCTATTCCTATCCAACCTGGACCCCGCATATCCACCTGAGCATCCTCATCTCCGTAACCTTCATTCTCTGAACATGAGAAATTTCCACCGGCCAGCACTCCGCTCCATACAGCATGGCAGGTCTAACCACAGCTCTTTAAAACTTCCCCTGAAGTTTGTGTGGCACTTTTTTGTCACACAAGACCCCTGATGCGAGTCTCCATTTCGTCCACCCCGCCCATATGCTGTGGTTGACATCCCCGTCGATCCCTCATTCCCCCTGAATCACCGACCCAAGATATCGGAAACTGTCCCTCTTGGCAATGGCCTGAGAATCAATCTTCACGTCCCTACCAACCTCGCTCGGCTCGGCGCTAAACATTTACTCCAGATATTCTGTCTTAGATCTGCTTAGTTTGAAACCCTTAGACTCTAGAGTTTGTCTCCAGACCTCTAACCTCTCGTTATCACCTACCCTCGTTTCGTCTATCAAGACAATGTCATCTGCAAATAGCATACGCCATGGCATGTTACAGCATCCATTACCAAGGCAAATAAGAGAGGGCTAAGCGCAGATCCTTGATGAAGCCCCATAAATAGCAAAAAATGGTTCGAGTCACCACCCACCGTCCTAACCTTAGTTTTAGCACCATCGTACGTGTCCTTGATCACTCTGATGTAGGCTTCCGGCACACTCTTCGCCTCCAGGCACCTCCATAGCACTTCCCTTGGGACTTTGTCGTACGCCTTCTCCAAGTCGATAAACACCATATGCAGGTCCTTCTTCTTATCCCTAAACTGTTCCACCAATCTCCTGACAAGGTGAATAGCTTCTGTAGTGGAGCGGCCCAGCTCGAAACCGAATTGGTTTATGGATATAGACGCCATCTGCCTCACCCTCGCCTCAACCACCCGCTCCCAAACTTTCACGGTGTGGCTTAGTAATTTGATACCTCTATAGTTGTTGCAACACTGGACATCCCCTTTGTTCTTATACAAGGGCACCACTGTACTCAGCCTCCACTCCTCCGGCATCCTCTTAGTCCTGAAGATCACATTGAACAACCTGGATAGCCACTCCGCCCTAGTCCCGCCCATGCATTTCCAGAACTCTACCGGAATTTTATCTGGTCCAGTCGCTCGGCCACTACTCATCCTACGCAGAGCCCCCACGACCTCCCCCACCCTAATGCGCCTGCAGTACCTAAGATATCTATGACACTTTGAATTCCCCAACTCCCCTAGCTCTATGCCACGACCCCCCTCCTCGTTAAGTAGATCTCGAAAGTACGACTGCCACCTACGCTTGACCTGAGACCCCCCATCAGAACTCTACCATCCTCGTCTTTGATGCATCTAATTTGGTCTAGATCCCGCGCCTTCCTCTCTCTTACTTTAGCCAACCTGAATAACTTCCTGTCCCCCTCTTTATCTCCCAATTCCTCGTACATGTGACCAAACGCCGTATTTTTTGCTTCCGTAACCGCCAGCTTCGCTTCCTTCCTCGCCACCTTATATCCCTCCCTGTTTACTCTCTTTTCTTCCTCGCTTGTGCTCCCTGCCAGCTAGCAACCTTACTAAACCAATGCTCAACAATTAGGGAGACTTGGTGATCTAAAGCCTAGATAGTTAAAACATTCATGATCATTCAATCATTATACAACTTAACTACAACTACGATTTGGTAATCAATCTCTACACTTATATTCATTACCAATGTTAAAGATCAAATGTACTATTTAAACAAAATTACCATGAAACTAACGAATATTAATTACCATGAAACTAACGAATATAACAATCTAATATGAATCTAAAGTCCAACAGCCCAAACTTAATTACAAAACATAATCCTACATTATAGAAAATTTTACTTTTCTATTTAACACAAATGATAACTATGCTGCCATTTATTCATGTCCATAACTGAGCTTACACGATGTGTATCTGAATAATAGCACAATGAAGAAATGTAAGGATCAACTTCAATTATACAGCAACAACAACAGGAAACAGTATATAAAATCCAAACACAGCCTCAAAATACTCCAGGAATAAGCCACAACAAGATATGTAAACCAGAAGAACACATACTCGTACAGTCTAATGTAATTTCACAAAGTTTCAATCACTGGAATTGGATAAAATCGATACACAGCCTTCAAAATGATCAATAAAATAGTATCATTTTGGATTTTTCTACTAGTTCTAATGTTTTTGAGTTTTGAAATTAGGACTTTCGAACATTGGATCTAATGAAAGATTACTTGGAGGAAAATTTTCAGATTTCCAAACTTGTAAAATAGGCATACCCATGCCTACTTATAGATGTAAAATTGGAGGGAACTTCAAATTTCAGAATTACCTATTAGTCCCTTTTTTATTTCAATTCTACCCTTATTTTTTAACTTGTAATCCAATTGGCTACACTTATTCATGAAAAATTATACTAATACCCCAATCTAGAACATTCTAATATAGTCTAATTCCCTATTTACCCTCACTTCAATTCAGAATCTACCCAATTACCCTTTTACTATACTCATAATGCCCCTAGAGTTGTGTCAAAACTACCATTAGACCTTTTCCTTTACCCAAAGTACCCCTCCCTTTTTTTATTAATTACTAACAACTACCCTCTTAACTACCAGATTTAACTATCCAATTCTATAACATAATTATCAAAATTAAATAGAATTTAACAAATCTAATTAACTAACAATTAGAAACTTAACAACTATAACCAAATATGCTAATTATTGTCAATTAATCCAAAATTACCTAAGTAATCAAATTAGTCATCAAAATTAACACTAATATGACAACAATTATTAAAATTAGCTAACAGGAATTTATGAAAATTTTAAAATCATCAGATATTATGAACTCAAACAGATATTCCAACGAAAAGGGACAAAATTCAACTATTGGTAAAAGAAACGAAAGATAAGCTTGGAAAATAGAACAAAAGGATGCAAGAAAATAATCAAACAAATACATGCATGATAAAAATCAGAAAAGAATAAAATAAATCAATAAAATAAAAGAAAATTAGAAACTTATCTATGTTCTTGTAATCATCTTGTTTGACCACTAATCTTGGCACAAAAGTCCTTAGGGAAAGGAGAAAAAGACTTGGAGGCACCGTTTGTGAATTTTCGACTTGTCGGGAAACTTCAAACACATATTCGATCCGCCTCAGTTGGGTTTGGGATTCAAGACTCTAAGGATCGTATAAAGAAAGTCAAAAAGGAGCTATGGTGTTATTTTGGGTTGGGTTGGGTGAGGTGTTGTTCGTCGGAGTTAGGGTTCCGACAAAACAAATTTGATTATTCGAGCAAATGTGGAAACATTTGAAAGAAACAAAGTAAAAGGGTTGAAAGAGGTGTTCTAGGTGGTTGTGTGATGTAAACTTGGGGTTTGTTTGCATAGGTGGTGTTTCCCGTCGGTAGGGTTCTGGCGGGGTCGGCGGTGGAATAAGGCCAGTTAGGGAAAGGGAAGACGAAGAGAGATTAAAATGTTTTTAAGGTTTTTTTGGTTTTGTATTGATATATTAAAGACTATCAACTGATCACAACCATTGGATTAAACCAATTCGATGGCTCAGATTCTTTTGGCACTCAAACGGCGTCGTTTAATTTATTGTGGGCAAGCCACACGACAGTTGGGTGAACCTGATCAAGGGTTGACATTAAATGATGCCAAACGGTGTTGTTTCGTCGTGTATTGATGGGCAGACCAGGCAAGGAATTTGGGCTTGGGTGTGTAGTATCATTTGGACCTGGACTGGGCGTATTCATTTGGGTTGATCCAATTTGGCCCATACTATTTCTTTTATTCAACTTGTCTTATTTGTTATTGTTTACTTTATTTCTTTTTTTTTTCATTTTTGTTCTCTTGATTTATTTTTGTATTTTCTTGTATTTCACTAACTTTATATTTTATTTTCGTTTTAGTAATTATTTTCTAATTTTATAAAATGGATAAATTAAACTAATTAGACCCTAAAAGCAATTTCCAATTAAAAATGCTATTTTTGATTTTTTCTTAAATTGTTTGGAAATGAACTAATACTAAAATTGTGAAATTAAAAATCCTAATGCACATGCATATTTTTAATTTGAATTATCATGCAACTAATTAACACAGAAAATGCAACAAATATTAACAAAATTGTAAAAATTAAGAAAAATCATTTTGTATGGATTTTTAGGAATAATTTGCTTAGGGCAAAAAATTACGTGCTCACACTCCGAGCAGGGTATTTTTGGATGACTATGGAAATATATTGTATCCAATATGTTCGCAAATGGCATCGCTGTCAGATACATGCAGACACGATAAAGGTGCCACCAAACAAGCTTACTGTAACTAGCTCACCGTGGCCATTTGCCGCATGGAGAATGAATGTTATCAGACCTATCAAGCTTGCCGCATCAAACAGGCACATATTTATTATGGTGGCGATTGATTACTTTACCAAATGGATTGAAGCAACATCATACAAGGCAATGACTAACAAAGTTGTGGCAGAATTTTGTCCGTGATCATATTATTTGCCGATTCGGGATTCCAGAATCAATCATCACTGATAATGGTTCCAATCTCAACATTGATTTAATGAAAACAATATGTGAGGAATTCAAGATCAAACATAAGAACTCTACAACCTACATGCCTCAGATGAATAGGGTCATAGAGGTAGCCAACAAGAATATCAAGAAGATACTAAGGAAGATGGTCGAAAGTCACAAACAATGGCATAAGAAGTTAGCATTTGCTTTGCTGGGATACCACACCATGGTCCACACATCAACCGAGGCAACTCCCTCCATACTGGTTTATGGTATAAAGGCAGTCATCCCTACCGAGGTAGAAATTCCCTCCTTGAGGATCATACAAGAAGCAGAGTTGGACGACGCAGAATGGGTAAAAGGTCGCTACGAGCAGTTAACCCTTATAGATGGGAAAATGATGAATGCAATTTGCCACGGTCAGTTGTATCATAACAGAATGTCCAAAGCTTTCAACAAGAGAGTTAAGCCAAGGAAGTTTACACTAGGGCAGCTGGTGTTGAAGAAGATATTCCCACATCAAGATGAAGCAAATGGGAAGTTCTCTCCCAACTGGCAAGGTCCGTACATGGTTCGCCGGGTTCTAACTAAAGGAGCCCTTATTCTTACAGAAATGGGTGAAAAGGTCTGGCCAAAGACAATAAATTCAGATGCAGTAAAACGATATTATGTGTAACCACTTATGACCCCCTTTATGATGTAATCTAAACTACGCTTGACCTGATTCCCATTTAAGAGGGGATACGTAGGCAGCCCTGTGGGTTCGGCCACAATTTAATAAAAATCTCATTTCCCCCTATTATTGAAACTGGGGCAGAAGTTTGAGGAGAACCCTCAAAATTCTGAAGTTGGTCTTCAGCCGCTTATCACCAAGGATGTCACTTCAGTAAACTGGGGTAGAATTTTGAGGAGGACCTTCAAAACTCCAAAGTTAATTTTTTTTCGTTCAGCGCAGCCGTCAGAAGTGCCAGCCCAGTAAACTATGGCAGAATTTTGAGGAGGGCCCTCAAAATTTCGGAGCGAGAAAGGCTGCAATGCTTTGAACCACGTTGCAGTCGTTGGTTCATTTAAACAAAACTATTTTCTACTTATGTTATATTTGCTAAATCATGCATAACTATGATAACTGCTGGTTAGCAACGCTACCTGTCACGATCCTAGTTCACCAATCGTGAACATGTCGTGATGGCACCTAGTCCCCACGACTAGGTAAGCCTAACACGTTGCGGAATATACAAGTTATGAACGTTAAAGATAAGATAACAGCGGAATAAGATAAATAAAGTGTAATCCGTGCCGCTTGGCACATACACCCGTCAAGAACACACTGTATATAACACCACCAAGACCCGGAATCCCACGGATAACACAGACTAAAAGAGAAATACAACCGTGGCTCTATGTGTAAAGAGTATCTAAACAACGAAAGGAAGGAGAAACAACTACCAAAACTATCAGAATAGAAGGAGAGCCTCCGGATCCGTGGACGTAGCAGATCATACCTCGAAGTCTCCAAATGTGCTGCTGATATCACTTAGTATGAGCCTGTCCTGATGTACCTGGATCTGCACAACAAAAGTGTGCAGAAGAGTAGCATGAGTACACCACGGCTGTACTCAGTAAGTTCCAAGCCTAACCTCGATGGAGTAGTGACGAGGAAGGTCAGGGCCTTACTGAGAAGCAATAATATAGTGATAATAACAATAATAAACAGTTTAAATGATAATAATTTCCACAATAACAATAATAAAATGATTACTGCAACCGTCTACAATTTAAGCTAACAACAAATAACCAACTCAATAAAACAAGTCCAGGACCTGTGGGAATTGAACCCACAGTCCCATTGACAGTACCCATGGTTCTCCGGGAATCGAACCCACAACCCACATTTCAATAAATCTCAGGATCTCCGGGAAACGAACCCGCAGTCCACGTCTCAATAAATCTCAGGATCTCCGGGAATCGAACCCACAGTCCACATCTCAATAAATCTCAGGATCTCGGGGAATCAAACCCGCAGTCCACATCTCAATAAATCTCAGGATCTCCGAAAATCGAACACGCAGTCCACATCTCAATAAATCTCAGGATCTTTGGGAATCGAACCTGCAGTCCACATCTCAATAAATCTCAGGATCTCCGGGAATCGAACCCGCAGTCCACATCTCAATAAATCTCAGGATCTCCGGGAATCGAACCCGCAGTCCACAAACACAGCAAGTAAAGAAATACACAGAGAGAAATATAATATGCTTAACTATAACTTCACCGATAAACAGCGCCAGCGATTACCAAGAAAACTCAAGTAAGACAATTAGGCAACTAGACAGTTAAATACTACCTAATCATGCTTTTCTAACTACTACCGGGTAGGAATATCGAATTTAACAGCTAAAAACAGGGATATCACTCATCGAACATTTTAAGTAAAGTATGTGTTCAACAACCAGCGCATGTACACGCCCGTCACCTCGCGTACAAGGCATTTAAAGTATCACATAATATCCTAGGGGTGAAAGTCCCCCACACGAGGTTAGACAAGCCACTTACCTCAATTCCGGTACAAAACCGCTAAGAAATAACCCTCTTGCCGCGAATGTCGGCCTCCACAAGTGTAGTATCCGATAAAAATCAATAGAATCACATCAAAATAGGCCAATTGGGCATTACCCAATCAAAATAACTCAAAATACACCAAAACCCACAAGTTGCCAAAACCCGACTTTCGATACGCTTATCGAAAAATTACAAAAATTATATTTTCGGGTTCCTTATCTCAATACGAGTCCGTGCATATAAAATTTATCGAAATCGGACTCGTTTGCCCATTCAAATCAAAGATTTTCTAACATTTAGGCCTAGGGCTCAAACCCACCTTTAATCTACCATTTTCAGTGAAATAATCACGGATTTCATGATAAACCAACGAATTAAGGTCAAGAAACTTACCCCCGATGATTTACCGATGATATCCCAGCGTTTCCCCTTCGAAATCCTCTCTTGGAGCTCAACAATGGCGTTTTTGGTGTGTTAGGCCGCGACTCGAATGTTCTGGACTTAAAGTCACTGCCAGGCTATTTTACTCTACGCGATCGCAGCACTGGGCTTGCTATCGCGATGCACAAAATATGGGCGGCCTAATTTTCCTCTACGCGATCGCGTGATCCTGGACGCGATCGCAGTGAACAACTCAGCGACCCTACGCGATCGCAATGACACGAACGCGATCGCGAAGAACAAACTCGTCCGGCTCCCCAAACTACCCTACGCGATCGCATACTACCTCACGCGATCGCGATGCTTACTCTCCCAGACTTACGCGATCGCACGCTTTACTTTGCGATCGCAGAGCTCAGGATTTCTCCCTTACGCGATCGCATGGCCATCTCCGCGATCGGGGAGAGCAAAATTTCTCTGCAATTATTGCAGTAGAACAACAGTGCCTTTTGGCACAAATTGGTCCGTTTGGACCCCCGAATTCATCCCGAGGCTCCCGGGACCCCAACGAAAACCACCAACATACTCCAAAACACGATACGAACTCATTCAAATCATAAAAACACGTCTAACAACATCAAAACCCATAATTCACATCGAATTCAAGCCTAAATTTCTTAAAACTTTCCGAATTGCACATTCGATCTAAAATCCGACCAAACGACGTCCGAATGACCTGAAAATTTGCGGTCATATCCAAAATCACATAACGAAGCTACAGAAATTGTCCGAATTCCATTCCGACCCCCGGATCAAAATCTCACCTATCGTTCGGATTCGCCAAAATTTCAACCTTCGGCATTTCAAGCCTAATTGAGCTAAGGACCTCCAAAATACATTCCGAACGCGCTCCCAACCCCGAAATCACCCAACGGAGCTAATGGAACCATTAGATTTCCGTTCCGAGATCGTCTTAACACTGTTCTAATTACGGACCATTTTCTATCTTTAAAGCTCTCATTTAGGGACTAAGTGTCCCAAAATACTCCAAATTTCAGAACCGACTCTCCCGGCAAACCACAATAGCAGAAATGAACTTAGGGAAACAGTTAAATTGGGGATTGGGGCGTAATTTTCCATAACGACCGGCCGGGTCGTTACATCTTCCCACACTTAAAAGATTCGTTCGTCCTCGAACGAGCATAGAAAATATACCCGGAGTAGTGAAAAGATGAGGGTACTGGCTGCGCATATCCTGCTCACTCTCCCAAGTCGCCTCCTCGACCGGCTGGCCCCACAACTGAACCTTTACCGAAACGATGTTCTTTGACCTTAACTTCCTGACCTGCCTGTCTAGAATGGCTACTGGCTCCTCAACATAAGACAGATCCTTGTCTAGCTGAACAAAAGTGAAATCCAACACATGCGACGGGTCACCATGGTACCTCCGGAGCATAAATACATGAAATACGAGATGGACTCCGGCTAGGCTGGGAGGTAAGGCCAACTCATAAGCAACCTCCCCAACATGCCTCAAAATCTCAAAAGGGCCAATAAATCTAGGACTCAGCTGGGCACATTAGCCTGATATAATCTGAAGATATTCCCTCTTGTTCAAATAATTAAGTCTTAGAGCCTAATTCCAACATCCGGAATTCTGTGTCAGGCTTGTTTTCATCAAGAGATCACTCAATATTCCTCAAACGCCGTCCCCAAACATGATTGCATAACCTTGCTTGATTCTTACCTTACAACACAAAATCCACAGGACCACGATAATATTTTATGATCAAATTAGCCAAAAATTCAACGAATCGGATGCTCCCATTGCACCTCACGATCTACATAGGTCTCGTTCCAACTTTTACAATACTGACACGATGGAAGAGATGTGCCGATATCCATAACCAACTACTGAATCAACAATTCATTGGGTCTATACTCCCGACAAGATCCATTACCTTGTCCTAAACCAGAGGATGATCCTTTCCTCTATAATATACTTCATATAATCAATTTGCACTGACCCCAAATCACATAATCTCATCTCACCCAGTACGAACTACTCAGGCGATAAGCCACATCAGACATAATCAAAAGTCCCACAAGATGACACAATGTGCTAGTAGGCTATTAATTCGTACGTGGTACAAAAGGAAGGCGAACACTAGAGAGAACTATTCAACTCTCACACTATCATGGACCTCCTCAGAAAAATAGGAAACAGAACACATGAAAGCAGTTATAGACACTAAAATAAACATCACACTGTTGCGGCGTGCAACCCGATCACAACAATATAACCATGGCGGCGTGCCACTCGATCCCAACAATATAACCATGGCGGCGTACCACCCGATCCCAACAATATAACCATGGCGGCGTGCCACCCGGTCCCAACAATATAACTATGGCGGCGTGCCACCCGATCCCAACAATATAACCATGGTGGCGTGCCACCCGATCCAAATATAAAACTCACACAAGGAGCCATACGTCGAGCTGAATAGCTCATCACATCAAATTACTGAATATCGATCATAAGCATACTAAGGTGCATGATATCAGTCACAAGGAAACATATAGCGCCATAGGCTACAAACTCAAGCACAACTGAGGTGCGATATAAGATCTGAGTCTCGAGAGCCATCATGCTCATATAACATCACCGCTGAGTGGAGCCTCAACACATAAGGAACTTACCAAGCCGTCTCACACTCATACGGCGCAATATATCTTTACATGAATTAACTAACCGCGAAATAAGACCGCGACTATCCATCCACAAAGGGCGCATTGCTGGAAGAAACACAACCGGCCTGATACAAGGCTCACTTCCACATTTAAATCTATCCACCGACCTTAAGTCTATCCTGGTCGTGCCAAGCTAAGTCAATAATATTTCACAGGTCTATAACCCAATAAGTAGAGTGCCCTCCAACATAAATTCTCAATTGAATGATATCACCAAAATCCTCATACTTGGTTTAAATTTCTAACCAATCAAGTGACTACAAGTCACACCTATGCAATCTTCTTGTGGGTCAAGCTCCCACTATCTTCCGAATAATTAAACGGGCTTGCATATTCAACCTACCGGCTGTACAAACACCGAAAAGTGATCAGGAGTCCCTAACCGGGATGCAAAGCCTTTCTCACAGAACACCGATCTCAAATGATACTGATGTTAATACCCATCTTACTCAAAACACTGAAACTCCTTTCCTGCTCATCCAAGCTCTTTACATCACATTCATTGACCAAACTGTGACCTTGGTCCTTACTTCAAATTTCATACTACTTACTGCACATCACGTGCCGATATACAATAGACACAATTTCCATCATAGCTCTAGAACTGACGATAGACTAATACTTCATCACATAATACTTTCCATTTAGCTCACTGCAGGAGAACTATAACAACATATGGTGAATTCTCATAACCATCGAATATGTCAATCTCTAAGTAGTGGTCCAAGCCACCATAACCTTTCCCGAGATCTGCCTACTCATAACAGGCCCTTAACAGAAGAATAATTCAGAATAACATCAATCACTACGGCCGACAAGTCTCAAATGCACCGCCACAAATCACATGCATAATTCGATCACGTTGTATGAACCGATCATTGACACCAATACGCCAACTCAACTATGGCTGATCAATCTACTTCCTTCCAGGTTATCCTTGATTGCCTTAGAAATGTTAATATCTTCATTCAATACCTAACTTATTCCAACCGCACTTACCCCGAGTGACCTTAAATCATGAGGCCATGCTATCTCAAGAACGACGACCATTTCATGTCTCTCAAATACTACACCACAAGTTAAAACATCATAGATCGTTTTGTGCCTTTCTTCATAAGTTGCTTCAAAAGCTTGAGCCTCAACTGTACTTATAGACTCAGAATTATCAAGCACCACACTTTACCTCTTGAATTCACTAGGACCGCTATTGAGAGCCATCCGGCCCTGACTTGCCCCAGTGCGCAACCAACTCTACTGAATTTTATTACATATGAATACCCTCTCGATAAAGCCCCCAACGGAACCACTTCCCGTGAAGCCTGCACCTATACGAGTCATAAATCATGAATATTTCCTCAAGTTTGAACACGAGCCAGTAAGGCTAACCATAACATGCATTCAACAATTTATATACTCAAATTACCACTCATGGCCCTTTTCCGTAGCTGCAATAACACAATAATACGCTAGTATCCAAAATTCACACAGGTAATTAACCATGCGACCCAATCTTAAGCGGTGGGACTCTCCCATTTAGCCCAAAGCCACTATTACACGACTCTCGAACACATTAGAACCATTCTCTCAAGTCATTTACTATTATTCAATTGCAACTCACTTGATCCAATGAATATAACCACCAGTGCTCTATTAGCACTCTAACACCATAGGGTATGACTTCATCCCAATACAACCAAACATCTTCTCGCTCCATGGATCAAGCATTATTTACCGCGACAGCATAAGACATACTGTGATTCTCACACCTACGAAGCACCATGTAGCCTTCACCGAAATCTTCCCTGCTTATAATGAAAGGTAGAATTTATTAGGGACACAGGAACATCTAAAGTCCCAGCATCATGCCATACGAGCCTCAACTCTTGCCCATCCACAAGATTTCAAGAACTTTTTGAATAGTACCTAAATACATCGCAGGCCAAATCTGATATGACACATGACCCATAATTTGATCGTTGATAGTGAAATCCTTTCACTAGGCACGAAGCCTTAAGATACATCTTGCTAATCCATGACAATAGCCTTTACCATTTGTACGTCTTCATCATAAGACAGCCCAAGACATTCGTTTGGCACATGTCCTTCTTAAGACAGTTAAACTCATATCCCCCCAGTATCTCTGCTGGCTGAATCCTTCGCTAAATAGATATCTCGTATGAACCATATAGTCTTTATTACCACCAACTATCTTTAGATCTACATCCACCTTGTGATTTTACCATTGTTGTGACGATTTGGTAGTTAAGTAAACCTTCTCAAGACCGTACTTATCAATCGAATGTCGGAATCTAGTGCACCCCCATGTGCACAATTGAAGATCTCTCAATTCTCTTGCATTATCGATATGGATGACACGCGGTAACAATGGTTGAGTAAATTCTTGACTCCCTTGAGATCTCTCTGCAGCGTCACAAATCGTCGGCGCATACTTGATACCGAACGCGAAATTTCAATACACGAGTGGATGCAAAAGAACATATGACATAGGCTCCAACTGAATAAATGGCGCACGATAAGGAATTCAAAGAATTGAAGAGTTTCATAAACAGTTACATAGCCCCTCGTAGATAAATACAGACGTCTCCGTATCGATCAGTGAGAATCTAAGTAACCGGTCTGTGTCCCGTGACTCCTACGAACCTAGAGCTCTGATACCAACTTAGTTCACCAATCGTGAACATGTCGTGATGGCACCCAGTCCCCACGACTAGGTAAGCCTAACACGTTGCGGAATATACAAGTTATGAACGTTAAAGATAAGATAACAACGAAATAAGATAAATAAAGTGTAATCCGTGCCGCTTGGCACATACACCCGTCAAGAACACACTGTATATAACACCACCAAGACCCGGAATCCCACGGATAACACAGACTAAATGAGAAATACAACTGTGGCTCTATGTGTAAAGAGTATCTAAACAACGAAAGGAAGGAGAAAAATCTACCAAAACTATCAGAATAGAAGGAGAGCCTCCGGATCCGCGGATATAGCAGATCGTACCTCGAGGTCTCCAAATGTGCTGCTGATATTACTTAGTATGAGCCTGTCCTGATGTACCTGGATCTGCACAACAAAAGTGTGCAGAAGAGTAGCATGAGTACACCACGGCGGTACTCAGTAAGTGCCAAGCCTAACCTCGATGGAGTAGTGACGAGGAAGGTCAGGGCCCTATTGAGAAGCTATAATATAGTGATAATAACAATAATAAATAGTTTAAATGATAATAATTTCCGCAATAACAATAATAAAATGATTACTGCAACCGTCTACAATTTAAGCTAACAACAAATAACCAACTCAATAAAACAAGTCCGGGACCTGTGGGAATTGAACCCACAGTCCCATTTTCAGTACCCCTGGGTCTCCGGGAATCGAACCCACAGCCCACATTTCAATAAATCTCAGGATCTCCGGGAATCGAACCCGCAGTCCACGTCTCAATAAATCTCAGGATCTCCGGGAATCGAACCCGCAGTCCACATCTCAATAAATCTCAGGATCTCCGGGAATCGAACCCGCAATCCACATCTCAATAAATCTCGGGATCTCCGGGAATCGAACCCGCAGTCCACATCTCAATAAATCTCAGGATCTCCGGGAATCGAACCCGCAGTCCACATCTCAATAAATCTCGGGATCTCCGGGAATCGAACCCGCAGTCCACATCTCAATAAATCTCAGGATCTCCGGGAATCGAACCCGCAGTCCACATCTCAATAAATCTCAGGATCTCCGGGAATCGAACCCGCAGTCCACATTTCAATAAATCTCAGGATCTCCGGGAATCGAACCCGCAGTCCACAAACACAGCAAGTAAAGGAATACACAGAGAGAAATATAATATGCTTAACTATAACTTCACCGATAAACAACGCCAGTGATTACCAAGAAAACTCAAGTAAGACAATTAGGCAACTAGACGGTTGAATACTACCTAATCATGCTTTTCTAACTGCTACCGGTAGGAATATCGAATTTAACAGCTAAAAACAGGGATATCACTCATCGAACATTTTAAGTAAAGTATGTGTTCAACAACCAGTGCATGTACACGCCCGTCACCTCGGGTACAAGGCATTTCAAGTATCACATAATATCCTAGGGGTGAAAGTCCCCCACACGAGGTTAGACAAGCCACTTACCTCAATTCCGGTACAAAACCGCTAAGAAATAACCCTCTTACCGCGAATGTCGGCCTCCACAAGTGTAGTTTTTGATAAAAATCAATAGAATCACATCAAAATAGTCCAATTGGGCATTACCCAATCAAAATAACTCAAAATACACCAAAACCCACAAGTTGCCAAAACCCGACTTTCGGTACGCTTATTGAAAAATCACGAAAATTATATTTTCAGGTTCCTTATCTCAATACGAGTCCGTGCATATAAAATTTATCGAAATCGGACTCTGTTTGCCCATTCAAATCAATGATTTTCTAACATTTAGGCCTAGGGCTCAAACCCACCTTTAATCTTCCATTTTCAGTGAAATAATCACGGATTTCATGATAAACCAACGAATTAAGTTCAAGAAACTTACCCCCGATGATTTCCTGATGATATCCCAGCGTTTCCCCTTCGAAATCCTCTCTTGGAGCTCAACAATGGTGATTTTGGTGTGTTAGGCCGCGACTCGAATGTTCTGGACTTAAAGTCACTGCCAGGCCATTTTACTTTACGCGATCGCAGCACTGGGCTTGCGATCGCGATGCACAAAATATGGGCGGCCTAATTTTACTCTACGCGATCGCGTGATCCTGGACGCGATCGCAGTTAACAACTCAGCGACCCTACGCGATCGCAATGACACGAATGCGATCGCGAAGAACAAACTCGTCCGGCTCCCCAAATTACCCTACGCGATCGCATACTACCTCACGCGATCGCGATGCTTACTCTCCCAGACTTACGCGATCGCACACTTTACTTCGCGATCGCAGAGCTCAGGATTTCTCCCTTACGCGATCGCATGGCCATCTCCGCGATCGCGGAGAGCAAAATTTCTCTGCAATTATTGCAGCAGAACAGCAGTGCCTTTTGGCACAAATTGGTCCGTTTGGACCCCCGAATTCATCCCGAGGCTCCCGGGACCCCAACGAAAACCACCAACATACTCCAAAACACGATACGAACTCATTCAAATCATAAAAACAGGTCTAACAACATCAAAACCCATAATTCACATCGAATTCAAGCCTAAATTTCTTAAAACTTTCCGAATTTCACATTCGATCTAAAACCCGACCAAACAACGTCCGAATGACCTGAAAATTTGCGGACATATCCAAAATCACATAACGAAGCTACAGAAATTGTCGGAATTCCATTCCGACCCCCGGATCAAAATCTCACCTATAGTTCGGATTCGCCAAAATTTCAACCTTCGGCATTTCAAGCCTAATTGAGCTAAGGACCTCCAAAATACATTCCGAATGCGCTCCCAACCCCGAAATCACCCAACGGAGCTAATGGAACCATCGGATTTCCATTCCGAGATCGTCTTAACACTATTCCGGTTACAGACCATTTTCTATCTTTAAAGCTCTCATTTAGGGACTAAGTGTCCCAAAACACTCCAAATTTCATAACCGACTCTCCCGGCAAACCACAATAGCAGAAATGAACTTAGGGAAATAGTTAAATTGGGGATTAGGGCGTAATTTTCCAAAACGACCGGCCTGGTCGTTACACTACCCCAATGATACGCGACAATGGAAGCCACATGAAGGCGAACTAACCTTTTCCTTTTACAAAAAGTCACGATTTTCTTTGGATGCAGACACCCAATTCACAAAGTTACTAAACATGTTACGCAATAATATTGAACTGTCGCGCCTGTTCGCATTTGCTATCCGCACACAATATCCCCAACAGCCGCAACATCACAATCAGTTACCAGCTATAGGCTAAGAATCCTCGTCTTCTGCATTGCATAAGGCTACTTTTCTGCCTTCTGAGACTAAGCATTGTATCCATTCCCATTTTATACATTGCAAAAGGCTACCTTTCTGCTTTCCGAGACTAAGCGTTGTCTCCATCTGCATTTCCTGCATTGCATAAGGCTACCTTTCTGCCTTTCGAGACTAAGCATTTTCCCAATATGCATTTCCTGCATTACATAAGGCTACCTTCTGCCTTTCGAGGTTAAGCTCTACCTCCACTTGCATGGCTGAAATCGATACCTTTATACATCTTGCAATCGACTAAAACATCGCATGTTTTATTTAAATGTTTCTGTTGGCTGAAATATCACCATTTCACTTTTTAGAACGGCTGAAATATCACATGCTGTATTTAAATTCTCCGTCGACTGAAATATCGCCATTTACATTTCTTGTATCGGCTGAAACATCGCCTATCTTATTTAAATTTTTGTCCACTGAAATATCGCCATTTTACTTTTCACATCGGCTGAAACATCGCATGCTATATTTAAATTCTCTACCGATTGAAATATCGCCATTTACATTTCTTGCATCGGCTGAAACATCGCCTGTCTTATTTTAATTTCCGTCGACTGGAATATCGTTATTTACTCTATTGCATCGGTTAAAATACCACCAAATATTGCATTTCATGGGCTGAAATATCACCAAACTGTCCAAAGGTGTCATTGTTCGGAGGCGTCATTTCATAGACCAAGAACACCATGCCATGGCCCGAGGACCCCACTTTATATCTTGCACATCATTATTCAAAGGCATCATTATTCGGAAGCACCATTATCATAGCCCGAGAATGTCATTTCATATCCTACGAATCCTTTAATTTTTGCGCTTCATGGCCCAGGACATCATGGTCCAAGTACATCATCCAACTGTCCGAGGACAGCATTCATGGTTCAAAGGGAACTTGCATCATGTTTTAGTCTATGCACAATATATGCTTATATTGCTCACTTGCAGGTACACCGGCTGGAACTAGCCTTCTCAGTAGGAGAGATTCCACTCCGGCTCACGCAGCCTATCAACTTCAAAACACCTCTTGCTTCCCCCCAAGCGTTGTGTTTGTCCTTTCAAATATTCATCGACATATTCCGTCAATGGTTCTTGAACTACATACCACATAATTGCTATAAAATTAGGGATATGTAGGCATCTCAAAAACCAGAGCTTGGTCAAAATCTTTTCAAAATTCCGCTTCCGATCAAAATTGGACATCATATCTTTACTCGACAACTTGTGAGCCTATCATATCGCTCAGCTTACATCAACTTTTGAGCCTATCATATCGCTCAGCTTACATCAACTTGCGAGCCTATCTTTAGATTGCTGAAGAAAGATGATGCAATTAAATAGACTGATGAATGTCAAGCCGCACTTGATAAAATCAAGGAATATCTGGCCAACCCACCGGTATTAGTTCCGCCGGAGCCAGGAAGACCCCTAATCCTTTATTTGACAGTGTTGGATAATTCTTTCGGCTGTGTATTGGGGAAACATAAACAGAAAAGAAAGAACATGCAATTTATTATCTCAGTAAGAAATTCACGTCTTACGAGGTAAGGTACACTCAATTGGAAAGAACGTGCCGTTCTTTGACGTGGGTAGCACAGAAATTGAAACACTATTTGTCAGCTTATACCACTTATCTCATCTCCTGGGTGGATCCGTTGGAGTACATCTTTCAGAGGCCCATGCCCACATGAAGGCTTGCTAAATGGAAAATTTTGCTCGCAGAGTTTGATATTGTTTATGTAACCCACACTGCGATGAAAGCACAAGAAGTTGCCGATCACTTAGTAGAGAATCCAGTTGATGACGAATATGAACCGCTGAAAACATATTTTCGTGATGAGGAAGCAATGAGTATTGAAGAATTGGAACAAGAAGAAAAGCCTGGCTGGAAGTTATACCTTGATGGGGCTGCTAACAATAAAGGCGTCAGGGTAGGAGCAATACTTATTTCAATAATGGGTCAGCATTATCCTATCACCGCTCAGCTTCGTTTCTTCTATACCAACAATATGGCTGAATACGAATCATGTATACTGGGATTGAGAATGGCTATAGATATCGGTGTTCAAGAAATTTTGGTCATAGGTGACTCGGATCTCTTGGTACATCAGATTCAAGGATAATAGGAAACACGAGATTTAAAACTCATACCATACCGACAATGTCTACATGAATTATGTCAGCATTTTTAGTCTATAGAATTCAAGCATATCCCCAAAATCCGTAATGAAGTTGCCGATGCTCTGGTTACTCTGATGTCTATGTTACTGTCACGACCCCAAACCTGGTTGTGATGGCGCCCAGCATACTGCTAGGCCAGCCCGACCAATCAACAGAAAGTCACGGAGCCGTCAGCTCACATTTAACAACTTTTAGGCTTAAACAAAGATAGAACGATAATAATGAAAATATCCAAATACGGGGATTACACATCCCAAGCCAATAAAACCTCCCAATAGACCAAGAGTCACAAGTCATGAGCCTCTACCAGAATATGAAATATAATAGTGTATACAACTGTGCTCAAGTGCGGAAATATATAAAAATAGAAATAAAGATAAGCTGGAGAGAGTCAGGTCCTGCGGACGCGGGCATCTGCCTTGACTATCCAGAAACAACTCCAAGCAGCTACGAAATCAAGTCTGCTGCGACGTACCTAGATCTGCACACAAGGTGCAGGGAGTAAAGTGAGTACTTCCAGACTAACTGGTAATAAGAAGGGGTAAGACAGCGAATGTAAGAATACCCAATATAGCACTAAGTAAAGCTATACACAAATACCCTGCAACAGTGTCAACATGAACAATATCCGAAATAGCAATATCCAATAACAGCATAACAGTTAACAGGTATAGCTAAATGCAATGCAATGCATGAATATGATCGCTACGGCGTGTAGCCCGATCCATTTGGCTACCCGTGCTCACTGTGGGGCTCAGACTCCAAAGGGGATCCTACAGCCCAAACACAATATCATGATACGCTGTGGCACGCAGCCTGATCCACTACCAGTCAGCTAATATGCAATGCAGCCTCACAAGCTCAAAAGTAGTATTTGAAAACTCTTTTTTATCATTTTTCAGTAGAAAATAGTATATTAGAAATTTCAGAGTTTGGAAAACCATTATGACAGTAACAGCTTAGGACTGGTAGTAAAATAACATGTCAATATCACAGAAACAATAATAACGATCCTTGCAGGATCCCAATAACTGGCTCACAGCCCAAAAATGTACACAACCATCCAAGTAGGAGGTTTACCGGCTCAAAAGTGGCCAAAAACACAGTATAGTATCAACAGGTCGGACTAAGCTATAGTCCC
Organism: Nicotiana noctiflora; assembly: GCA_032618575.1. Taxonomy (NCBI): domain Eukaryota; kingdom Viridiplantae; phylum Streptophyta; class Magnoliopsida; order Solanales; family Solanaceae; genus Nicotiana; species Nicotiana noctiflora. Next base: position 28,575 of record JASVEL010012874.1, on the reverse strand, counting down.
CAATCACATTCGACCCCGCAATCACAGGAGAATACATGTCTCGCCTCAATACAGCCTCACAAAGTGGTATACTGGGGTTTCGAATCCGCTGGTCATCACCCACACCCATTACTCACCTTGACTCGGCTCGACGACTAGCCCGCGATGCCCTTTCCATGAGAATCGGCCTCCACAGGTGTAGAATCTGATCAAATTCAATAGAAATACAATAAAATAGGACAAATGAGCATTACCCAATTGAAACAACTCGAATTACACCCAAAACTACAAAGTTGCCAAAACCCAAATTTTGGAACGCTTCTAAAAAAATTACAAAAGTCACATATTCGGAATCCTCATCTCAACACGAGTCCATGCATATAAAATTTATCAAAATCGGACTCTGTTTGCCTTTTCAAATCAATAATTTTCCATAACCTAGGCTTAGGGCTAAAATCCCCCATTAATCTCCCAGTAACAGTGAAATACTCGAAGATTCCGTGATAAAATAACATATTTAGGCCATAAAACTTACCTCCGATGATTACCCGATGAAATTCACTTCAATTCCTGTCAATATGCTCTCTTAGAACTCAAAAATGGAGGTTATGGGTATATGGTTCGCGAATACACTGTTCTGATCTATTAATATACCAACTGTCAGTTATCTTTATGCGATCACAGCCATTGGCTCGCGATCGCGATGCACAAAACTTCCAGGCTCCAAAAATGCTCTATGCGATCATGGACCTTGGCACAAGATCGTGATGCACAAACATCTGGGCGACCAATTCCTTCTACACGATCGCGACTCTACCTCTGCAATCGTACTGCTTCCGACCTCGACCTTACGCGATCGCATAAGACTACCCGCGATCTCATTGCCTTAAATCACTGACTTACGTGATCGCATACAAACCATCTTGATCGCGATGCACCCAAACACAACCTTACGCGATCGCATGGGACCCTCCGCGATCGCGAAGAACAAAAATGATCTGCATTTATTGCAGCAAAAACAGCAGTGCCCTTTGGCACAAAATGGTCTGTTTGGACCTCCGAATTCATCCCGAGGCCCCCGGGACCCTAATGAAAACCACCAACCTACTCCAAAACACGATACAAACTTGTTCCAATCATGAAAACACGCACTTAAACACAGAAATCATCGAATCATAGCGGATTCAAGCCTAAGTTTCATCTAGAACTTCCGAAACTAACATCCAATCAAAAACCCGACCAAACGACATCCGAAAGACCTAAAAATTTGCAGACATATCCAAAATCACATAACGAAGCTACAAAAATTGTCGGAATTCCATTCCTACTCCCGAATCAAAATCTCACCTACCATTTGGATTTTGCCAAAATTCAACCTTAGCCAATTCAAGCCTGTTTCTACACCGGACCTCCAAATTCAATTCCGATCGCTCTCCTAAGTCATAAATCACCTCCCGGAACTAACCGAATCATCCGAATTCTATTCTGGGCCCTCTAACTACATGGTCAACTCCAGGTTGACATTTCTTAATCAAGCTTCATTTCAAAAGGCTATTTGCCTCATTTTCAACCAGAATCACTCCTAACTCCCCCGATAGACTCTAACACCGATGTAGAAACATGAAACATATAAATTAAAGGTAACGGGGTGGTAATTCCCGTGATGACGGGCCATGTTGTCACATTCTCCCCTACTTAAACAAATGCTCGTCCTCGAGCGGGTCAAGAATCATACCTGGAGACTTAAATAAGTGAGGATATCTTCTCCGCATCTCCCGCTCGATCTCCGAAGTGGCCTCCTCCACGGGTCGACCTCTCCACTGAACCTTTACTGATGCAATGTCCTTGGCTCTCAATCTCCTCACCTGACGACCCAATATAGCTATAGGCTCCACATCACAAGTCAAGTCATCATCAAGCTAAATAGTGCTAAAGTCCAACACATGCGATGGGTCGCTAACATATTTCCGGAGCATGGATACGTGAAACACTGGATGAACTCCCGATAGACTGGGTGGCAAAGCAAGCATATATGCCACCTCTCCAATCCTCCTGAGGATCTCAAAACGGCCAATAAATCTCGGACTGAGCTTTCCTTTCTTCCCAAATCTCATGACGCCTTTCATCGGCGAAACCTTCAGCAAGACTTTCTCTCCCACAGAATGAGACACATCCCGAACCTTTCGGTCCGCATAACTCTTCTAGAGCGACTAAGCTATGCGTTGTTTCTACTGAATCACCTTCACCCTGTCCAAAGCATCCTGGACTAACTCTATCCCCAACAACCTTGCCTCACCAGGCTCAAACCAACCAACTGGAGATCTACACCGTCTCCCGTATAAAGCCTCATACGGCGCCATCTGAATACTGGATTGGTAGCTGTTGTTATCGGCAAACTCTGCGAGAGGCAAATGATCAGCCCATGAACCACCAAAGTCAATAACACAAGCTCTCAACATATCATCCAATACCTGAGTAGTACGCTTGGACTGTCCGTCCGTCTGAGGATATAATGCAGTACTCAACTCAACCTGTGAGCCCAACTCACGCTGAAATGTCCTCCAGAACTGTGAAGTAAACTGAGTACCTCTATCTGATATGATAGAAACTAGAACTCCATGCAATCTAACGATCGCCCGAATGAATATCTTAGCTAACCGCTCCGAGGAGTACGTAGTACACACAGGAATGAAGTGAGCTGACTTGGTTAGCCTATCCACAATCACCCAAACTGAATCAAACTTCTTCGTTGTCCGAGGGAGTCCAGTAACAAAGTCCGTAGTGATCCTTTCCCACTTCCACTCGAGAATATCAATATGCTGAAACACGCCACCGGGCCTCTAATGCTCTTACTTGACCTGCTGATAATTGAGACACCGTGCTACATGTCTCACAATGTCCATCTTCATCTTTCTCAACCAATAATGCTATTTCAAGTCTTGGTACATCTTTGCGGCACCTGGATGGATGGAATACCGCGAGCTATGGGCCTCCTCCAATATCAACTAATGAAGGCCATCAACATTGGGCACGCATATCCGGCCCCTGAATCCTCAATACACCGTCACTATCAATAGTGACATCTCTAGAATCATCATGCTAAACTCTGTCCTTAAGGACAAGCAAGTGTGGATTATCATACTGGCGCTCACGAATACGATCATATAAAGAAGACCGAGAGACAACACAAGCCAACACCCTACTGGGCCCTGAGGTATCTAACCTCACTAGCCGATTGGCTAGCGCCTGGATATTATAAGCAAATGATCTCTCCTCAGCTGGAATATATGCCAAACTGCCCATACTGACCACCTTTCGGCTCAAAGCATCGGCCACTAAATTGCTTTCCCCGGATGATATAGAATAGTAATGTCATAATCCTTGAGCAACTCAAGCCATCCCCGCTATCTTAGATTAAGATCCCTCTGTTTGAACAAATGCTAGAGACTACGATGATCGGTATACACCTCACATGACACGCCGTACAAATTGTGCCTCCAAATCTTCAAGGCATGAACTATGGCAACTAGCTCTAAAACATGAACATGGTAGTTCTTCTCATGAGGCTTTAACTGCCGAGAAGCATAAGCAATCACTCTACCCTCCTACATCAATATACAACCTATCCCCACTCTCGAGGCATTACAATATACAATATATGAACCTGAAGCTGATGGCAACACTAATACTGGAGCTGTGGTCAAAGCTGTCTTGAGCTTCTGAAAGCTCTACTCGCACTCATTCGACCACACGAATGGTGCACCCTTTTGCGTCAACTTAGTCAAAGAGGAAGCAAAGAATGAAAATCCCAGAACAAACCGGCGATAATATCCCACCAAGCCAAGAAACTCCTGATCTGTGTAGCAGAGGACGGTCTAGGCCAACTCTGCACCACCTCTATCTTCTTCGGATCAACCTGAATACCATCACGTGACAACACGTGACCAAGAAATGCTACTGACTCGAGCCAAAACTCGCACTTGGAGAATTTAGCATACAACTTCTCCTCTCTCAATCTCTATAACACAATGCTCAAATGCTGAGCATGCTCCTCCTGACTATGGGAGTAGACTAGAATTTCATCAATGAACACGATCACGAATGAATCCAAATATGGCCTGAAGACGCTGTTCATCAGATGCATGAATGCTGCTGGGGCGTTGGTTAGCACAAAAGACATCACAAGGAACTCATAGTGGTCATATCTAGTCCTGAATTCAGTCTTCATAATATTAGAGTCCCTGATCTTCAGCTGATGATGGATTGAACGAAGATCAATATTAGAAAACACTCTCGCACCCTGTAACTGATCAAATAAATCATCAATGCACGGTAGAGGGTACTTGTTCTTCACTATTACCTTGTTCAATTGTCTATAATCAATACACATCCGCATGGAACCATTTTTTTTATTAACAAATAATACCGGTGCACCCCACGGGGACATACTAGGGCGAATGAATCCCTTATCTAAAAGCTCCTGAAGCTGCTCTTTCAATTCCTTCAGCTCAACTGGTGCCATCCGATAAGGAGGAATAGAAATGGGCCTGAGTGTCTGGCACCAAGTCAATGCCAAAATCAATGTCCCTGTCCGGCGGCATACCCAGCAGGTTTGAGGGGAAAACATCTAGAAAGTCCCTCACAACAGGTACATAATCAATGCTAGGAGACTCATCTCCCACATCCCTCACAAATGCTAAATATGACAAACACCCCCTTTCAACCATTCTCTAAGTCTTTAAGAACGAAATAACATGGCTAGAGATAAAATCAGTCGAACCCCGCCACTCAATCTGAGGAATACCAGGAATAGCCAACGTAACTGTCTTAGCATGACAGTCCAATATAGCATGGCACGGAGACAGCCGGTCCATGCCTAATATCACATCAAAGTCCACCATCCCTAACAATAACAGATCCACCTGGGTCTCCAGACCTCCAATAGAAATAGCACAAGATCTATAGACATGATCCACAACAATCGTATCACCCACTGGGGTGGATACATGAACAGGCAAATCAAGACTACCATGGGTCGCACCCAAGTGATGTGCATAATAAAAAGACATGTATGAATATGCGGACCCGGGATCAAATAGAACAAAGGCATCTATGTGACAGACAGAAATGATACCTGTAATGACTGCATCGGAGGCAACTGCATCACGCCTGTCAGGGAGTACAAAGAATCACGCCTGGCCCTTACTGGATCGCTCCTCACCTCTGGGGTAACTACAAGAAGACTGACCTCCACCTCTACTAGCCTCAGATGGTGTTGAAGAGGAGGGCTGATCCCTCTGCTGAGCCTTGTCCCTTTGAAGTCAAGGGTACTGCCCTCCTCATATGGCATAACTCGCCATACTCAAAATAGCTACCTGGTGCTAGAGAAGGGGACTGAAGGGAACCCCTCGCTGCAGACGAACTCTGGGCTGAAGAAGTAGTAGGTGCTACACTCTGAGCTGGGAGGGCACTATGTGACGACTGGCCCTGCTGGAATCCCTGGCGACCACGACCAAAACAAGCTCCACTCTGCTCAGGGCGTCCTGAATGAGAATGTCTAGATGAGCGACCTCTGCCCTACTGAAAATGCCCTCTAGATGGAGCACCGCTGAAGCTACCAGAACCTCTAGGTCTCTTGGCCTCCCGCTCCTCCCGTTCCCGGCTACAATCCGCCTCAATGGAGCGTGCCATATCCACAACCTGCTCAAACGATGATGATAGGACTCTCTTTCTGGTCATAAGAATACGAATGGAGTAGTTGAGGCCATCAATGAACCTCCTAATCCTCTCCCGATCAGTCGGGATCATCCATGTGGCATGCCTAGCCAACAGGGTATATCTCATCTCATACTGTATCACTGACATGTCGCCCTGTACCAACCACTCAAATTGATGATGAAGCTCCTCACGACGGGACTGAGGTACATACTTCTCTAAGAAGAGAGTAGCTACTGCCAGGTAAGAGGTGCTACTCCCGCAGGCCTACGCCTCTCAAACTCCTCCCACCAATCAAATGCTGGACCAGCAAACTGAAAAGTAGGGAATGAAACCCACTGGACTCAAGAATACCAGCTGTACGTAAGGCACTTATCCAAGAAACCCTGGGCATCCTCGCCCTCAGTACCACTAAAATGAGGTGGCTGGAGTCTACCAAATCTCTCTAGACGACGCTGCTCGTCATCGGGCATAACCTAAACCACATGCTCTAGAGCTGGTGCAACTAGACTAACTGGCGCAACTGCATGAGCTGGGACCGCCTCCGGTATCTGAAGTCCCTGTACCACCTGCTCAGGTGTGCGAGCTGTAGGGGTCTGCTGACCACCCCTTGTTTGGGATGTCGCTGCTGTAGCGGTAGCTGATACTACCTGAGCCAATCCGGAACACACTAATAATATCTGGGCCAGAGTCTCCTGAAGACTAGAAATGGCAATAGACACCGTCTGGGCTTGAGCTGGGGCTGCTGGAGCATCAACCACTGGGGGCTGCCCTTGAATAGGTACAACAGGCGGGTCAGCTGGCACTGCCTCAGCTGCCCTACCTCTACCACGACCATGGCCGCGCCTATGGCCTCTAGCAGATGGCAATGGTGGTCGTCCACCTCGTCCTGAAGCTCGAGTTCTCGCCATCCGCGAGAGAATAGAATACAAAAGTTCGGTTCTCAGAACAACAAGATCACACGATAGAGTTCAAGAAATGTGAAGTGTTTCCTAAAGGTTTGCAGCCTCCCGAGGATAAGTACAGGCGTCCCCGTACCGATCCACAAGACTCTACTAACCGGCTCAAGACTCATGAGGCCTAGTAACCTAGGCTCTGATAACACCTTGTTACGACCCCAAACCTAGTCGTGATGGCGCCCAGCACACTGCTAGGCCAGCCCAACCAATCAACAGAAAGTCACGGAGTCGTCAGCTCACATTTAACCACTTTTAGGTTAAAAAAGATAGAACGATAATAATGAAAATATCCAAATATGGGGATTACACATCCCAAGCCAATAATACCTCCAAATAGACCAGGAGTCACTAGTCATGATCCTCTACCAGAATATGAAGTGTAATAGTGAACTGTGCTCAAGTGCGGAAATAGATAAAAATAGGAATAAAGATAAGCTGGAAAGAGTCAGGTCCTGCGGACATGGGCAGCTACCTTGACTATCCAGAAACAACTCCAAGCAGCTACGAGATCAAGTCTGCTGCGACGTACCTGGATCAGCACACAAGGTGCAGGGAGTAAAGTGAGTACTTCCAGACTCAGTGGTAATAAGCAGGGGTAAGACAGTGAATGTAAGAATACCCAGTATAGCACTAAGTAAAGCTATACACAAATACCTGCAACAGTGACAACATGAACAATATCCGAAATAGCAATATCCACTAATTGCATAACAACTAACAAGTATAGCTAAATGCAATGCAATGCATGAATATGACCGCTGCAGTTCGTAGCCCGATCCATTTGGGTACCCGTGCTCACTGTGGGGGTTCACACTCCGGAGGGGCTCCTACAGCCTAAGCACAATATCATGCTACGCTGCGATGCGCAGCCCGATCCACTACCAGTCAGCTAATATGGAATACAGCCTCACAGGCTTAAAAGTAGTATTTGAAAACTCGTTTGATCATTTTCCAGTAGAAAACAATATATCATAAATTCCAGAGTTTGGAAAACCATTATGACAGTAACAGCTCAGGACTGGTAGTAAAATAGCATGTCAATATCACAGAAACAATAATAACGATCCTCGCAGGATCCCAATAACTGGATCACAGCACAAAAATCTACACAACCATCCAAGTAGGAGGTTCACCGGCTCAATAGTAGCTAAAAACACAGTATAGTATCAACAGGTCGGACTAAGCCACAGTCCCCAATCACATTTGACCCCGCACTCACAGGAGCGTACGTGTCTTGCCTCAATACAGCGTCACAAAGTTGTATACCGGGGTTTCGAACCCGCTGGTCATCACCCACACCCATTACTCACCTCGACTCGGCTCGATGACTAGCCCGCGATGCCCTTGCCACGAGAATCAGCCTCCACAGGTGTATAATCTGATCAAATTCAATAGAAGTACATCAAAATAGGACAAAGGAGCATTACCCAATTGAAACAACTCAAATTACACCAAAAACTACAAAGTTGCCAAAGCCCGACTTTCGGAACACTTCTCGAAAAATTACGAAAATGACATATTCGGAATCCTCGTCTCAACACGAGTCCACGCATATAAAATTTATCAAAATCAGACTCCGTTTGCCCATAGAAATCAATGATTTTCCATAACCCAGGCTTAGGGCTAAAATCCTCTATTAATCTCCCATTAACAGTGAAATACTCAAAGATTCCATTATAAAATAACATATTTAGGCCATAAAACTTACCTCCGATGATTACCCGATGAAATTACCTTCAATTCTCGTCAATATGCACTCTTAGAACTAAATAATGGAGGTTATGGGTATATGGTTCGCGAATACACTATTCTGATCTTTTAATATACTGATAGTCAGTTATCTCTATGCAATCGCAGCCATTGGCTCGCGATCGCGATGCACAAAACTTCCAGGCTCCAAAAATGCTCTATGCGATCGCGGCCCTTGGCACGTGATTGCGATGCACAAAAATCTGGGCGACCAATTCCTTCTACGCGATCGTGACTATACCTCCGCGATCGCACTGCTTCCGACCTCGACCTTACGCGATCGCATGAGACTACCCGCGATCGCGTTGCCTTAAATCCCTGACTTACACGATCGCATACAAACCATCGCAATTGCAATGCACCCAAACACAACCTTACACGATCGCATGGGACCCTCCACGATCGTGAAGAACAAAAATGCTCTGCATTTATTGCAGCAAAAACAGCAGTGCCCTTTGGCACAAAATGGTCCATTTGGACCCCCGAATTCATCCCGAGGCCCCTGGGATCCCAACGAAAACAACCAACCTACTCCAAAACATGATACAAACTTTTTCCAATCATGAAAACACACCTTTAAACACAGAAATCATCGAATCATAGAGGATTCAAGCCTAAGTTTCATCTAGAACTTCCGAAACCAACATCCAATCAAAAACGCGACCAAACGACGTCCGAATAACCTGAAAATTTGCAGACATTTCCAAAATCATATAACGAAGCTACAGAAATTGTCGGAATTCCATTCCGACTCCCAGATCAAAATCTCACCTACCATTCGGATTTTGCCAAAATTCAACCTTAGTCAATTCAAGCCTATTTCTACACCGGACCTCCAAATTCAAGTCTGATCGCTCCTCCAAGTCATAAATCACCTCCTGGAACTAACCAAATCATCAGAATTTGATTCCGAGCCCTCTAACTACATGGTCAACTCTAGGTTGACTTTTCATAATCAAGCTTCATTTGAAAAGGCTATTTGCCTCATTTTCAACCAGTATCACTCCTAACTCACCCGATAGATTCTAACACCGATATTGAAACATAAAACATATAAATGAAAGTTAATGAGGTTGTAATTCTCATGACGACGGGCCGGGTCATCACAGTTACATCATCCGGATAAAGCTTATGTGGACCCGTTGCAAATTTAGGTTAGTGATCAAAATGCTTATTGTAATACAGTAAAAGAGGAACTCGATGGTGAGCCATGGTTCCATTATATTAAAGAGTATCTCAGAATGGGGGTATATCCAGCACAAGCCACATGGGACCAAAAGAGAGCTGTCAGATGATTGGCAAGTGGATTTTTCTTTAGCGGAGGGATTTTGTATAAAAGAACCCCGGATCTTGGTTTGTTGAGATGTATAGATGCAAAGCAGGCTACACCAATTATGGCTGAAGTATATGCAGGAGTCTGTGGACCACAAATGAGTGGGTATGTGCTAGCAAGAAAATTCTCGATGCTGGATATTACTGGCTTACTAAGGAACGAGATTGCATTAGTTTTGTGCGCAAATGTCATCAATGCTAAGTACATGGAGACTTGATTCATTCTCTACCATATGAGTTGCATACAATGTCGACACCATGGCCATTCGTTGCTTGGGGTATGGATGTCATTGGGCCAATAGAGCCAGCAACATTTAATGGGCACATGTTTATTCTGGTTGCCATTGACTATTTTACTAAATGGGTTGAGGCAAAGACATTCAAGGAGGTAACCAAGAAGGCAGTGGTTGATTTTGTGCATGCAAACATCATTTGCCAGTTCGGACTTCTGAAGATGATTATTACAGATAATGGTGCCAACCTTAACAGTCATTTGATGGCAGAGACATGTCAGAAGTTTAAAATTATGCACCATAATTCCACACCATATTGTCCTAAGGCTAATGGAGCTGTTGAAGCAGCCAGTAAAAACATTTAGAAAATTCTAAAAATGGTGGAAGGATCGAGACAATGGCATGAGAAATTACCATTTGCTTTGTTGGGATATCGCACTACCGTTCGCACTTCGGTGGGCGCAACCCCTTATTCATTGGTATATGGCACGAAAGCAGTAATACCCACGAAATGAAATACCCTCCCTTCGAATCATTGCAGAGGCAGGAATTGATGATGATGAATGGGTCAAAACCCTGCCAGAACAATTGAGCTTGATTGATGAGAAAATACTTGCAGCAGTATGTCATGGGCAATTATATTAACAAATAATGGCCAGAGCTTATAACAAGAAAGTGCGTCCACAAAAATTTGAAGTCGGACAATTGGTTTTAAGGCGTATCCTACCCCATTGGGCAGAAGCCAAAGGAAAGTTTGCTCCCTACTGGCAAGGGCCATTTGTTGTATCACGAGTGTTGTCTAATAGAGCGTTATATCTAACAGATGTGGAAGGAAAATGCATAGAAATGACTATCAATTCTAATGCAGTCAAAAGATATTATGTATGATTTCTTTATCTTCGTGTATCTAATTGTATTTGTCATTTTGAAATTGAAATGATGAAGGCATTTTGTTTCGCTACCCAAACACTTTATCCATTGCTATCCCTTTAAGCCTTATTACATTATTCTTTCATATCCCTCTTTTGGAATCAACATAAAAGTCAAGGTTAAACGATGAAATGTCAAGAAAAGAAAGGAAAAGAAAAGAAATGAATGGAAAAGAAAAGAAAAAAGATATAGAAAGAAGAAAAAGAAGAAGAAAAAAAATGGGAAAGAAAAGAAAAAGAAAAGAAAAAAAAGAAAAGAATGCAAAGAAAAGAAGAAGAATGGAAAGAAAGAAACATCACAACAATAAAGTGATTTTATGATCCGAACTACATTTTGACTTGCTCCCGAAAGGGTACGTAGGTAGCCTCACTGAGGTTCAGTCACAACAAAAAGAAAATCAAAGAAGGGCAGAAGTTATGTTTGTTACGAAAGATATGATTCCGAAAGTTATAATTTTAGAACCTACGTTGGAAATTTTGAGCCTTTATACCTTTCTTTCTAAACCCATCCAAAGCCACATACAGTCTAAAAAAAGATCTTCTGATCAATTTTAAGGAATGTCAGTACAAGTAGGTGAAGTGAAGCATGTAATGGACAACACTTTGGTACCAGAAAATGAAAGAAGATATAAAATGAGAGAGTCTTATTGGTGAAAACTCTCACGGGCACCATTGTCACACCTCTTTTTTACGCACCCGCAAGGGTGCGAAGAGTTTTTCCAATTAAAGGACAATCGAGATGGGATTTATTTTAATTATTTCAGAGTCGCCACTTGGGAGATTGATGGTGTCCCAAGTCACCGGTTAAATCCCGAATCGAGGAAAAGAATGACTCTATTTAACGGTCCGCGAACCAGAAATCCGGATAAGGAATTTTATTAACCCGGGAGAAGGTATTAGGCATTCCCGAATTCCGTGGTTCTAGCACGGTCGCTCAACTGTCGTGTTTGGCTTATCTATCTGCTTTTTACAATTATGTACTTAGTGCAAGTTAATATCCCCTTTACCGCTTTTATTATTGGTTATGATTTACGAAAGAGAAAGTTGCTTAAAAATATGCTTTCGAATCACGTCACATGAAATGCACCCGGATCCTCGACATATTCTTATTCAACATTTCGGGGTTTGGATTCGGGTCGCATGAAATGCACACCCGTATTTAAGAAGATAGAACTAAAATATGCGCCCGGGATCGACTACTTATTTACACTGTTGCGAAGGGCGTGATATTCGTTAAGAAACGACGCATCTCAAAATCTAAGTATTTTATATGTACATTTATGAAGGCTGTGTGATTAGTGTAACTATTGGGTGAGGCGCACCTTTGATTCAAACCTAAAGCGAACTACATCCCACTGTATTTTACCTAAGAGTTGATCCCAAATTATTTAAAACTTGCTACGAACCACACCACATGAAATGCGCCTGTGGTTCCTGACATGCTTTGTTTACTCTTGCCCAAAATTGGGGTCGGGTCACATGAAATGCGCCCCCGACCCTTTTAATCTAATTACGTCATTCCGTTGAGTAACAACTCCCTAGCTAATCTTGCTTTTAGCATAAGGTCTAACGTTAACAGGATTTGGAGATTACACACACGAGCAGAGAAGATTGAATAGAGATACAACGGACTAATTCAGGTTTACGTGCTTATCTAACGACAGTGTATCTTTGGCCTAGCTACACTTTTCCATAACCAAGACTAGCAATACAAGCTTAATTGAAGAATAACAGAATGTAATTAAACAGGAGAACTTTAAACGACTACATGTGTCAATAGACTTTATGCATAAGCTTCAAACTTCATTCTTTTCGAACCAAGGAACTACAATAACAGAGGTGTGTACCTGGAATGCGGAAGAACAAGGAAGAGTGAGCAATGGCAATGCGGCAACAGTAACAGGAACAGTAACAGCAACAGTAAACCAGTAACCAATAGACCAGCAATCAAATAGACCAACAGCCAACAAAATAATGAAACAACAGCAACAACCAACCCAAGCAGCAATACTATAGACCAGCCAGCAACCAACAATGGAACAACAGCACCAAATCAACCCAGGCAGCAACACAACATACCAGCCAGCAACACAAACGACCAAGAGCAACAACACTACTGTCCAAACAGCACCAAATGAACACCACAGCAACAACAACTAATGGCAGCCCTCAACTAAACCAATAGCAAACACTAACAGTGGCAGCAATCAAGTGAACCAGCAGCAAATACTAGAGCTATCACAACACTTAACTACTGAACCAGCTAAAGCAATGGCACAACACCACCAACACAAGACAACAGGCAACCAAATGACCACACACTCAGCCTCTGAATCAAAACCACGAAACAGTAACCAAAGGAAAAACCCAATGAAACAGTCACCTCTCTTTCCCTTTTGTTCTCTCTGTATCTTTGTATGTATGTATCAAAAATGTATCCTTGCTGTCTACTTTCCCTCAGGTTTTTCTCTCTAGCTACGACTGTTTTTTGCTCTCCAGGTACTTCAGTCTCACTGTCTATGTTTTTGCTCTCCAGGTATTCTCTAATGTCTGTATGAATATCTCCTCCTTTTAGGTATCAATCCCTATCTATTTATAACCAAAAACAACACCTAGGACACCCAGATTCTGCAGAACAGCCCCTTGCCCATCCTCCTTCTGTCCAACCCACTAAACCATGTCTAAGTATGGGGTTTTCATAATTAAAAATTGGTAAGTGCAGGGCACTGGTGGGCTGCTCTGCTGTGACAGTGGATTCCACTGACTAGCCTCATGTGCAGGGCACCAAATACTCTAAGTGTTGAACCCCGATTCCCTAGTTAGCTAATTTGAATCATAACTTCATCTTCAGATCAATCAAACAGTCCTACTCAATCCAGGGATGCTGATTATTGTATGGTGATTCAAATAACTTAAACTATGCAATTAGAAGACGACCTCTAATCAATTACAACACATAGCAATGACAACCAATTTAAACTGTTAAAACAGTGACTTCAACGAATCTCGGCCAATGCCGGACATATGCGAAGTTAACTATTTGACGACGCTAATCGACGCGAGTTCGTCTTCTATAACTAGCTTATTTGGTTAAACAAATCAGAAACCACAAATTGACCAAATAAAGGTCTTTGGAGATGAAGCATTAAAGCAGAAAATTAAAAGAGGAAACGAAGGCCAAGCAATTCACGTGATTAACACATTGAGTATGAAGACGAGAAAAATAGAAATACCATATAAGACGAACTCAAAGCTCGAACGCCCTGGACCAATCTCGGATTTGGCTCACATTTGGATTTTGGAGTCTAACGGAACTTAATCGAAATGTTTTCAAAAATGAAAACATCTCCACTAAGGTCTATTAGACCCCAATTCGTCTTGATTTTGGACCCCGAGTCTCTAATTAGATTTCTAGGGTTCTTGGGCTCGGATTTGGGGCTTTTGCATTTCTGATTAGATTCGAGGTAAACGAAAGCCGGCGGGGGTACGAGGGAGGCCATGTGGGGGTTTGGGGTGAGTTTGGGGTGATTTGGCATTGGTTCGAGTTTGACTCGAATCTTCAAATGAAGATTCGAGGAGCTCCGGCATGATTCGAGGTTAGTGGAGGCTGGGTTCGTGATGGGGGAGGTGAGGGGAAGGTTTTGGCATTGGTTTGGTGGTGATTGGCCTACCGGAACCGCCGTGAGGCGATTTCCGGCGGGCGGTGTGCGGCGGAGGCACGGCGGGGATTAATCGTCTCTGAGGGAGATGAAGGGAGAGGGGGGTCCGGCTTGGGGGGGGGGCGGGGTATGGAAATGAGTTTATATATGATTTGAGAAGTTAAATCCTGATCGTTGGATCAAACTTGATCAACGATCAGGATCTTCTCACTTAAACCAAACGGTGTCGTTTGGTTAAGTCATAGGCTGAATGTATTTTGGAATTAAAGGATTAATCTGGGCCGTTGGATAATAAAATCCAACGGTCCAGATCAAGTGTTACACAGGTTGAAGCTTGGACGGGTATTTGGGCTAGATTAGAAGAAATTCGTTTGGGCCTGGCTTTTAGACTAAGTTTTGGCCCAGATCGGATCTTCATGATGTACTATATGTGTATGTGTGTATATATATATATATATATATATGTATATATATACATATATATATATATATACACACATATGTATATATACTAACCTATAACACCGCTATTTTTTACTACAATTAACGTACACAATTACATATCACCTAAAAATGTAAATCACATGACTTCGATATCAAACACTAAAAATGCAAAACTTAGCATATATTTTTTTGTATTTTTAATTTAAATAAATAAACGTGCACACCAAAAGATAAAATAACACAAAATCACAAAAATCGTACCCAACACGAAACTATTTTTATTTTTGAATTTTCTGGGAGTACTTCTCAAGTAAGGCAAAAATCACGTGCTCACAGCTGCCCCTCTTTGCGCGTAAACACGCAGAGTTTTCGTGCAAAGATAAGTGAGCGGATATAAGCGATTTTGCCCCTTCGAGTACTCCGTATGAAGCATTTTGGAAAAGTTTTGACCGAACCTTGCTTCAAAGGTCTCCTACATATCCCTGGCTAAAAGGGAATCAGGTCAATGTAGTTCGGGAAGTTCTGGTAGCTGGGACTACCATGACTGTTGCGATCTCGCTGTTACTGCTGTTGCCGCTGTTACTGCTGTTACCACTGCTTAGCTGATTTCCTTGTTACACCGCGCTAAGCAACAAAAGCAAGAAGCTAGACTAAGTTACGATACTACAAGTTCTTATCTATCCTTTTTAACTTGATCTTGTCGCGCTCCTTGCCATCTTGTCTGACTTGGCGTTCCTTCTGATGCTTCGTCTCTTCTTACGAACTTGGATTCATGCCGGAGATTTCTGTTACATTCTACCGCTTTCCTCCACCAAATTAAAACAGATCGCCACTCCATTCTCCAGGCGGGCTCCCTGACTTCAGCTACTACTTCAAAATAAAATCGCCACTCCATTCTCCAGGCGGGCTCCCTGACTTCAACTACTACTTCAAAATAAAATCGCCACTCCATTCTCCGGGCGGGCTCCCTGACTTCAACTACTACTTCAAAATAAAATCGCCACTCCATTCTCCAGGCGGGCTCCCTGACTTCAACTACTACTTCAAAATTAAATCGCCACTCCATTCTCCAGGCGGGCTCCCTGACTTCAACTACTACTTCAAAATTAAATCGCCACTCCATTCTCCAGGCGGGCTCCCTGACTTCAACTACTACTTCAAAATTAAATCGCCACTCCATTCTCCAGGCGGGCTCCCTGACTTCAACTACTACTTCGAAATTAAATCGCCACTCCATTCTCCAGGCGGGCTCCCTGACTTCAACTACTACTTCAAAATTAAATCGCCACTCCATTCTCCAGGGCGGGCTCCCTGACTTCAATTACAACTCCAAAATTAAATCGCCACTCCATTCTCCAGGCGGGCTCCCTGACTTCAATTACAACTTCAAAATTAAATTGCCACTCCATTCTTCAGGCGGGCTTCCTGACTACCTTCTCTTCTGAATTACCCTGTCTCGGAATTGCCTTCCCCTGGGTCGTATTACTTTTCTTCTGGCTGCTGGGGGTATTTTGGAACTGTTTACTCGCCTGCTGGGGATGATGCTGCTGAGGAAGTATTCTTTGTTTCCTTCACCCCTCATGCTCTTCCTTCTTCCCATACCTCCTGTGGGACTCACGCTTTTGCCTCCTCGAGCAAGTTATGGAATGTAATACTGCTGGAGGAATCTCGAAGCCATTGTTTTATTTTCCCCACAACTGCTTGGGATGATACCGGGCTCAAAGATCATTCCGTCTTGTGTTGCTTTCTACACTTATCCTCTGAGTCTTGCTTTCCAGAAAATTTTCGCAACAGGAGAAAATTTTCTGCCCCAGTGTGATAAACTTCTGGACGGTATGCTTTTCTGCCGACGGACCCTCTTTTCCTGCTTTAAATCAAAGAAAAATTGTTAGTTTCAAAACGCCGCGAGTGGTCGTGCCACTCTTGTTGAGGCCATTCTCTTTCAGCTTGCTTGGCCTCTCTCGAACTTTGAGGACGACGTTGACGCTTGCTTGGGACGATGCTTTTTCCACGAACGACCTCTCATCTTTCCTTTTATTCCACTCTTTGGTTTGATCTTTTTAAACGGTGATCTGTTGCGTGAAATCATCTTTATGCCACATGTGTCCATCACACTCCATAATTCTTGCGAACCTTCCACTCAGCCTGTCATCCCAATCTTACTATCGTAACGACCTCTGTCTTATTGCCTCGTTCCACGCCTATTCACTTTTAATATACTGCTTTGGGAGACTTGGTAGTAAGCTTTGAAAAATCAATTTTCGAAAAATGAAAGAAAAGAAAAGAACACTGACCGCAAATGACAAAAGAAGAGAAAAACTTTTCTGAACTCAAAAATGGGAAAGCTTATCTGAATGTGTGCCTGATCCAATGTTATGCCGCGCCTTTGAGATTAAACTACCCAGTCTATTCATGTCAATCACTTTCTGATACCGCGTCCTGCTAGAGGTAAACGGGTGTCCCAACCTTGTCTCGTGCCGACATCTTGTACCCATCTCATCCTGTCACCTCACAGTGCCCTTCAAAGGGTTTTCACTAATGAGATTCTCTCATTTCTCTCTATCTCCTGTCGCCTTAAGGTGCCCGTAAAGGTTTTCACCGTAAGACTCTCTCATTTTACTTCTCTCAACTTCCTTCGCCTTAAGGTGCCCGCGAGGGTTTTCACCGTTAAGACTCTCTCATTTATGCTTTCTTTTCTTGCGGCGGGGTATCACCCCTGAGATTCCCTCTAGAGCGTTATCCCCTTTCGGCTTGTGCATCCTGAATTCAATCGAGGGTCGGGATGTCACTCTTGGCTTTCATTCACATGACTTGGCACTTCTCAAATACTGATCGAGAGGTCTTTCTGGTTCTTGATATGGTTTCTGCGCGTGAGGCTGAAGAAAGGGGTTTAGCCTCAACGGTTAGCTTATTACAACTTTCGGAATCCACACTATCTTTCCAACGAAACCATGACTTCTGCCCCAGTTTCGCTGCTTGGGGGATTTTTGATTTTTATTTTATTATGACCGAGCCGTGTGGTGCCTACGTATCCTTCTTGAGGAATCAGGTCGAACGTAGTTCACTTTTTCTTGTATTACTTTTTTTTTTGTTTCTTTTCTATTCTGTTACACATCTTCCTTGATGATTCCGAAAGAGGGTATATGAAAGGATAATTAAGGCTCAAATGGGGAAACAAAGGTTAAAGTGTTTGGGTAGTAGAAAAATTGCCTCTGTCATTTCATTTTCCGAAAAATGCCAAATACACACAAACGAAACCAAACGTTGACAAATGCATTAAAGAATCACACATAATATCTCTTGATTGCATCAGAATTGATAGCCATATCGGTGCATCTTCCCTCGACATCAGTCAGACATAGAGCGCCGTTGGATAATACTCTAGTTACCACAAAAGGTCCTTGCCAATTTGGAGCGAACTTGCCTTTCGCTTCGGCTTGATGTGGTAGAACTCTCTTCAGCACATGCTGTCCCACTTCAAATCTCCTGGGACGTACCTTCTTGTTGTATGCTCTCGCCATTCTCTTTTGATACAATTGACCGTGACATACTGCTGTCAGTCTCTTTTCATCGATCAAGCTCAATTGCTCTAATCGGGTTTTGACCCACTCGTCGTCATCAATCTCAGCTTCAGCGACGATTCGGAGGGATGGAATCTCAACTTCTGCGGGTATTACTGCTTCGGTCCCGTATACCAACAAGTAAGGAGTTGCACCTACCGAAGTCCGGACGGTAGTGCGATAACCCAACAGCGCAAATGGTAACTTTTCATGCCACTGCCTAGACCCTTCTACCATCTTCCTCAATATCTTCTTTATGTTCTTGTTTGCTGCCTCGACCGCACCGTTTGCTTTTGGGCGATACGGTGTGGAATTTCGGTGTGTAATCTTGAACTGTTGACATACCTCTTTCATCAATCCATTGTTAAGATTTGCACCGTTATCTGTAATGATCATCTTTGGAATTCCAAACCTACAAATGATGTGGGAGTGTACGAAGTCCACCACCGCCTTCTTGGTCACTGATTTGAATGTTTTGGCCTCCACCCACTTGGTAAAATAATCAATCGTTACCAGAATGAACCTGTGACCATTGGAAGCCGCGGGCTCAATAGGTCCAATAACATCCATACCCCATGCGACAAACGGCCATGGTGCTGACATTGTATGCAATTCAGTCGGCGGAGAATGAATCAGATCTCCGTGTATCTGACACTGATGGCATCTTCGTACGAAACTTATACAATCCCGCTCCATAGTGAGCCAATAGTATCCTGCTCGAAGAATCTTCTTTGCCAATACGTATCCGCTCATGTGTGGTCCGCAAACTCCCGAGTGTATATCTGTCATCACTGTTGTGGCTTGACCTGCATCTATACATCTCAACAATCCCAAATCTGGGGTTCTTTTATACAGCACCCCTCCACTAAGGAAAAATCCGTTCGCCAACCGCCGAATAGCTCGCTTTTGATCTCCGGTTGCTTGCTCTGGGTATACTCCTAACCTGAGGTATTCCTTGACATCATGAAACCACGGCTCACCATCCACCTCTTCCTCTATCACATTACAATAAGCATGTTGATCCCGGACATGGATATGTAACGGATCGACGCGAACCTTGTCCGGGTGATGTAGCATTGACGCTAAAGTAGCCAACGCGTCGGCAACCTCATTATGCATCCTTGGGATGTGCCTGAATTCTACCGATCGAAAGCGTTTGGTCAAATCATGCAAACACTGACGATATGGGATAAGCTTTAAATCTCTGGTTTCCCATTCTCCCTGAATCTGATGTACTAGAAAGTCCGAGTCCCCCAAGACCAAGACGTCCTGTACATCCATGTCCACCGCTAATCGCAACCCCAAGATACATGCCTCGTACTCGGCCATATTATTGGTACAGTGAAAACGCAGTTGAGCAGTAACAGGATAATGATGTCCTGTTTCAGATATGAGCACAGCCCCTACTCCGACTCCTTTTGCGTTTGCCGCTCCATCGAAGAAAAGCTTCCATCCTGGATCCTTGGTTAGTTCCAACCCCTCAATCTGCAATACTTCCTCATCTGGAAAATACGTCCTCAAAGGTTCGTATTCGTCATCAACGGGATTTTCAGGCTAAGTGATCGGCCAGGGCTTGAGCTTTCATAGCCGTCCTTGTCACGTATATGATGTCGAACTCCGTAAGTAATATTTGCCATTTTGCTAGCCTCCCTGTAGGCATAGGTTTCTGGAAAATATACTTCAACGGATCCAGACGCGAAATGAGGTAAGTGGTGTAAGAAGACAAGTAGTGTTTCAGCTTTTGGGCTACCCAAGTCAGGGCGCAACATGTCTTTTCTAGATGAGTGTACTTGACCTCGTGGACTGTAAACTTCTTACTGAGGTAGTAAATGGCCCGTTCCTTCCTGCCGGTAAGATCGTGCTGCCCCAGTACGCAGCCAAACGAATTCTCCAAGACCGTCAGATAAAGAATCAGGGGTCTACCTGGCTCAGGCGGAACTAGTACGGGTGGATTTGACAGATACCCTTTGATCCGGTCAAACGCTTCTTGACATTCTGCCGTCCATTCTATCGCAGCGTCTTTCTTCAATAGGCGGAATATGGGTTCACAGGTTGCCGTAAGCTGGGCAATAAACCTGCTGATGTAATTCAACCTTCCCAACAGACTCATTACCTCTGTTTTATTCTTCGGCGGGGGTAACTCCTGAATGGACTTGATTTTGGATGGGTCCAACTCAATGCCCCGTCGGCTGACGATGAATCCTAGCAGCTTTCCCGATGGAACTCCGAATGCGCATTTGGCCGGATTAAGCTTGATGTCGTACCTTCGGAGTCTTTGAAAGAACTTCCTGAGGTCAGCAACATGGTCTTCTTGACGCCTAGATTTTATGATCACATCATCCACGTACACCTCAATTTCCTTGTGTATCATGTCATGGAATACCGTAGTCATCGCCCTCATATATGTTGCCCCTGCATTCTTCAAACCGAACGGCATCACTCGGTAGCAATAAGTTCCCCACGGTGTGATAAAAGCCGTCTTTTCTGCGTCCTCTTCATCCATCAAAATCTGATGATATCCCGCATAACAGTCCAGAAAGGATCCGATTTCGCGTCCGGCGCAATTATCAATTAGGATATGGATATTGGGAAGTGGGAAATTATCCTTAGGACTTGCCTTGTTGAGATTGCGATAGTCCACGCATACTCTGATCTTTCCGTCTTTCTTTGGCACCGGTACTACGTTAGCCAACCATTCAGGGTATCGAGTGACACGAATGACTTTCGCCTGCAGCTGCTTGGTTACCTCCTCCTTGATCTTCACACTCATCTCCGTCTTGAATTTCCGCAGTTTTTGCTTGACGGGAGGATATGCCGGATCAGTGGGTAATCTATGAACCACTAGATCAGTGCTGAGTCCTGGCATGTCGTCGTACGACCATGCGAAAATATCTTTAAACTCCATGAGTGTTTTGATCAATTCTTCTCTCAGATTGGGTTCAATATGGACACTTATCCGGGTTTCTTTGACGTCATCCGCATTCCCTAGATTAACGGCCTCAGTATCATTTAAATTCGGTTTGGGTTTTTCCTCGAAGTGACTTAATTCTTCACCGATCTCTTCCACGGCTTCATCATCGCCGTACTCTGACTCACTCTCGTCACTTCTTATTTCATGCGTTATTATTTCCAAACCCGATTGACTTTCTAGGCTGGGTTGATTAATCTTTAAGCACGCCATATCATTAAGATCAGTTGAAAGAAGGCTGTTCAGAAAAGTTAAAAAGAAGAAAAATAAACAAAATTAGACATGAAGGGAACCAAATTTCATTGATGGGAATTGTACAAAGGGAAAACAAACTGCAAACTTAAATCAAAAATGAACTAAAAACAAAGGGATTTTACTCCGGGGACAAGCCCCCAATACAAAATTTCGAAAGAAAACAATCCAAGACAAACTACCAAGACTCCTTCGGGACAGGGAGAGGAGTAGCCTTCCAGTTATTCAGTTTTGCCTTTGGTCCCACAAATTGTATTTCGGCGTGACTAGATCCTTCACCGTCCTCGAGCATACATACATCTGTGAATAGGTCCTCGAACTTCCTGAAGAACTCTTCGTCTGGCTTGATCGTAGGACCGGGAATCTTTGGCGCTGGATGTCCTCTTGCTCCGGACCTGACAAAAGATTGGGAAAGGCGTGGAACAGGCTTTGGGAGCACCCATGTTTTCTGCTTGCTCCTCTTTGCTCG
Source organism: Nicotiana noctiflora (assembly GCA_032618575.1). NCBI lineage: Eukaryota > Viridiplantae > Streptophyta > Magnoliopsida > Solanales > Solanaceae > Nicotiana > Nicotiana noctiflora. The sequence continues at coordinate 6,327 of JASVEL010012874.1, read as the reverse complement.
CCGGATGTCCTCTGAGGTTGGCTGGAATCCCAAGCCGAAGGTTCCCAAGTTTTCGACCACTGATACCGGTTGTATAATTCCTTGCAGAGATGCGCCTAGCCCTTTACCGGGTACGAAACCATGTCGCAACATTTCATGCGCCACCATGACATCCGCAGTAATTGTTCTGTCGCCGGGAATACATTCCCCTTTCGGAACTCGGTGGGCGGACACCACATCGCAGACCTGATACACCCACGGCCCAACATCTTCTTCTGTTTCAACAAAGGGAATGATGGTGCCCGATTGTGGATCGTTCTCTCCATGGACGACGATCTCCTGCTGGTCCCATTCAAACTTGACGAGCTGGTGTAAGCTGGATGGAACTGCTCTTGCGGCATGAATCCATGGTCGCCCTATTAGGAGGTTATATGACACCACCATGTCCAGCACCTGGAATTCCATGGTGAACTCCACTGGCCCGATTGTCAAGACTAGCACTATGTCACCAACCGACGCTTTGCCTCCTCCGTCGAACCCTCGAACACATACGCTGTTCTTGCGTACCCTGCCGATGTCTACCTTCAATTTGCCCAGTGTAGAGAGAGGACAAATGTTAGCACTGGACCCATTATCGACCAAGACTTTGGTAACCACCGCCTCTTCACACTTCACCGTAAGATATAAAGCCCTGTTGTGCTCAGTGCCTTCCTCAGGCAACTCGTCATCGGTGAAGGTGATCCGATTTGCTTTGAAGATCCTATTGGTGATCTTCTCCAAATGGCTCACTGAGATTTTATCCGGTACATGTGCCTCATTCAGGACTTTCATCAATGCTTGCCGATGTTCTTCAGAATGTATCAGCAAGGATAGCAATGATATTTGCGCCGGAGTCTTCTTCAACTGCTCTAAGACAGAGTAGTCATGCAGCTTCATCTTTTTCAAGAATTCTTCCGCCTCTTCATCAGTGACCGGCTTTTTCAATACTGCCGGAGTGGTCTTCCTCAATTCCGCAGGGGCAAAACATCTCCCCGAGCGGGTCAACCCTTGGGCTTCGCAAACTTCCTCTTTCACCTCCTTTCCTCTGTAGGTCGTTGTAATCCGAGCATAATTCCATGGGACAGCCCGGCTATCAGTTACTGGCAACTGTGTTGCCGGCTGGATGATGAAGGGATCCATTCGAACGCCTGCTACTGTCAAAATGGGCTTGATTGCTGCCCCTGGTACAACTATCTTGGCCGGCTTCACCGGTACTTCGTTCACACTTTCCTTTCCTGCTTCCGACTCTCCTGGTATGTCCTTCTTGCAACTGGGCGATTCATCAATGCTTGGCCCTTTTCTCGTTCCTGCCCCGCTAGACTTAATCATCATTACAGTCTGAGAGGCTTTCTCTTTTCCTTCCTCCGCCCGTACCAACTCGATCATATTGGTCTCATGATGAGTTGGAAGCGGGTTTTGGTTGATGTTGGGCTCTGTTGGAGTCTGGACCTCGATCCTGCGGGTGTCGATGAGCTCCTGGATGGCCGTCTTCAGCCTCCAACACTTTTCTGTATCATGTCCTGGACATCCCGAGCAGTAGGCACAATTTACTGAATGGTCCAGGTTCTTCGGAAGAGGGTTTGGCAGCTTAGCTTCAACCGGATTCAGCAACCCTACCTGCTTTAACCGGTGGAACAGGCTAGTGTAAGACTCTCCTAAGGGAGTGAAAGTCTTTGGCCTCGGCGCCTTGTCGCCCCTGAATGCCTGGTTCGGACGGAAACTCGCGCCCGAGGGGTTTCTGTAAGCTCTTGGGGGTGGATGATTGTTCTGGGGGTTTGGTGCACGCCACGGTGCATGAACGGGAGGTGCAGAATAGGACTGTGCATGGTGGACAGTAAAATGGGGCTCAGGTGCGGGATAGTAATGTTGCGGGTGGCTATATGGGTTGTGGGAGTAATTTTGGTGGTGAGGTTGGGGTGGGCTATATTGGGGTGCGGGGCCTCTATTTCTGAACCATGCCCCGGACTCGACGGCCGCAACTTCCTCTCTCCTCTTTTCCCCAGTACTCCTCCAGTACCACTTTGGATAGCCTGAGTGGTGGCTTTCAGTGCTAAGTAACTCATGATCTTGTTGGCCTTCAAACCCTCCTCGATCATACCCCCCATTTTTATCACCTCAGTGAATGATTTGCCTACGGACGTTACCGGATGTCCGAAGTAGGTGGGCTCTAATGTCTGCAAGAAGTAGGCCACCATCTCGCTTTCTCTCATCGGCGGATCTACCCTGGCCGCCTGTTCCCTCCATCGGAAACCAAATTCCCTGAAGCTTTCAGCAGGCTTCTTCTCTAATTTTAGCAATGATAGGCGGTCGGGGATTATCTCAAGATTGTATTGGAACTGGCCGATAAAAGCTTGAGCCAAATCATCCCACGTAAACCATCTACTGGGATCCTGTCTAGTGTACCACTCCAGCGCAGATCCTCCCAGACTCTGGCCGAAGTAAGCTATCAGAAGCTCGTCCCGTCCTCCGGCCCCTCTCATTTTACTGCAGAACCCTCGGAGGTGGGCTACCGGGTCGCCATGCCCCTCGTATAGGTCGAATTTGGGCATTTTAAACCCTGCTGGCAACTGGACGTCCGGAAATGGACACAGATCCTTATAGGCGACGCTGACCTGGTTGCCCAAACCGTGCATGTTCCTGAAGGACTGCTCCAAGCTTTTAACTTTTCTGACAACTTCCTCGTGTTCCGAACTTTGGAAGTGCTTTTCCGGTTCTGCCGGATTATCCCAGTGGGGTGTATGTGATTGTGGTTCGGGAGCCCTGAAAGTAGGCTCTGGAGGATAGTAAGAGTTGTCATGGATCGGAACATATGGCTCGCTGACCGGCCTTTGCAGAGGAGCAGGTGGAGGTGCCACAAAAACAGGGGTGACTGGAGGAGGATTTGGTTTGGCTGGCGGAATGTGGGTGGCATATGGGTTTTCCCCCTGAAAGTATGGATAGCTCGGGGCGTTTGTTGAAGGATCGATGGGCGGATGTTCCGGAGCTGAGGCGAGAGTAGGACGGTTTGGTGAAGACTGTTCCCTGGCCCAGGCCAGGTGCATCTCTGTTATCTGTTGTTTTAACCGGTCTACCTCTTCTTTCGTGATTTGTAGCTCGGACTTTTCTTCCTCGAGACTCTTGCCAGAACTCGACATGCTTACTGTAACTGGTCCTTTGGATCTAGTACGGTAGTGATGGCTGGCCAGTATATTCTGTCAAACCAACTGCTAAACTTTCTGGAATATGCAACAAACTTGTTAGTTCACCGAGTTTGACAGCTACGTTATAGCACGTTGGATGCAATGCACCTAACCAAATAACCCTTTCTACATGTACTCTTAACATGCGTCATTCCGGCCCTTTTTTCTTTTTCTTTTTCTTTTTCTTTTTCCTTTTTTCTTTTTCGACTATCTTTGCAAGCCTTATTGTTATTTAACCTTTGGATTCTTTTTCTTTCTTTTTAGTGGTGGTCGAATCTTATGTGGATTGCCTACGTATCACGACCCCGCGTGAATCAGACCGAGCGTAGTTCTGGCAACAAGATTGTGGCAAAATTCAGTAACTTTTATATCAAATAAAACCGTGTAGTTACAAAACACGTCTTACAACAATCAGCAAAACAAAAGAAAATGCTTGACTTGGGAAAGTAAAGATAAAAATGCCAACTAGCTTGACTTAACATTTCAAAATACATTTTCAATCAAAAATCTAATGCCCTAAAACTCCTGGGGGCCTGCGAGGCATCATTCGGCCTTGCCGCAGGCCTCGGTGTGAGGTCCTTGTGCAGTTCCCTCAACTCTTCCATGATCCGATGAACATAACCCATAATTGAAGCGAAAAGGTCGGCGCGGGGCATTCGTTCACAAGCTAGGCACTTCGTGGTGACATAGTGCCCGATTTCTCCAATTCTATCCTTGATCATGTCCCTTTCTCCGAGTAGCCGCTCTATTTGCTGGTTTTTCGCCCCCAATCTTCGAGCATTGTTGGTGACTTGATCTAGGAGCCTATCCACTTGTCCTTGCAGTCGGGCCATCAAATTGTGGCAGCGGTCGAGGTCCGCTCTGGCATCTTGGGCTTGCTTGAAAACCCGCTCCCTAAGGACAACATTTGCTTCTCTCAGGCTAGTGATGATATCAGTGTAATCCTCTTCCACCCGCTTTAGGTGAAGTGCATGTTGATGTGCCTCCTTTTTCCAGCTAGCACGGATCCTCGTTATTTGGGCTTTCGACTCGTCCAATTCTCTTTGGATGTCGGTGACTTGGCTTCTCAAACCCCTTATCAATTTTTCGTCGGCCCGACTCCTCGACTGTCTGTCGGTATCTCTTTTCATTTGCTGGATTTGAGCTCTCAAGAAGTCATTTTCTTGTGCCAACTTCTTTTGTCTCCTTCGTCGGTGGCAGCTTGCATGTTCTTCTCGAATTGGAGGTCCCAGACTTGCTGTTCTATCCTGCCAATCTTCGTCTGTACCCCTCCTCCTTTGCTAACCAATCCCATTGTTCCCGTGAATCTTCCGTGAATTGTTGGACATGGGCTCTTTTAGAACATTTCCGACGAATCTGAAATCTTTTCCCGAACCACACGTTGTACTTTGGGTCCACCTCTCCCTTAGATAGTTCCCGGACCATGGTTTTAGGCTCAAGGAACCGACATTCGTGCCACGGCCTTCTAACCTTCTCTTCGGGGAAGACAACTCCCGGGCTCAACTCAATGGCGTACTTCCTTAGGTCTTGATCGGTAGGAATAACCTGAAACCTTCCTAGTTGACGTAATACACGGTGAGGGACATATGGTTGGACACCGCGGATCCCCATCAGAAGGATATAACACTCCTCGGCTGCCATATATATTACTTCAGTATCGGGTAACCACCCGAATGCCCATTCAATCTGATCGGCTTCTATTGAGCTCAGTCGTGCAAGCCATGCCTCGACGCCTTCAGGGAATACAGCACCCATCATCCGTTCTTCGAAACCCCTGATACAGTTTTTTCCGGTCAACCCATGGTTCATGTATCGTGTTCGGTGATGGAGGTGTTCTTGCATCCATAGTTGAAGTAACAGATTGCAACCTTGGAAGAAGTTGCCCCCTTCTCGGCATACAGTCAAGGCTCGATAGATCTCGGACAAAACCAAAGGGACCACCGTGCTGGTAGCCTTTTTGATTGCAACATCGGCTATTCCTACCAGACTTATCTCTATTTTCTTATCTTCGCGCGGACAAATCACAATCCCCAAGAATGTCGTTATGAATGCTAGAATTCGTTTGGCCTCCCACTTGGTTCTATTCCCTGCGTGAGTCAGTCCAAGGTTTGACTCTTCAAAACCCCGAGGAGTGCCGTACCGTTGATATAAGAATTGGAGGTCGTAATACCCTTTCAGCAGATCATCATTTTTCACCTTCCGACTAATGCTTAGCAGATCCAGAAACCCATGTGGAGATACCGGTCTTGGTGAGAGCAGGTATTGCCCTCTTAATTTCCCATTAAGTCCTGCATAGCCCGCAATTTCCTCTAATGTGGGCGTCAATTCAAAGTCAACAAAACGGAACACATTGCGGGTCGGATCCCAGAAAGATACCAATGCCTTGATGATGTCCTCCCTTGGCTCGATATTCAACAGATCAACCAAACCTCCCAAAATTCTCCCTACGACCTTTTTGCTACTGTCTTCCAAATCGTTCCACCATATACGGAGCTGCTGAGGGACCTCACTAAAGATTGAAAATGATTTATTCTGATTTGTGCTCATCCTGCACATTTATTAAGGTGATTTAAATAAGAAAAACAACTTTGTTTTGCTAAGAAAATAAAAAAAATCAGTTTTCAATCACGGCCTTTCAACGTCCCGGGGACGAAGGCTTTTAAGGCTGTGGGGTAAATCGATCGAAATCAAAATTGACCCAAAGGTGGCCGTTTATATGAAATTAGCCTTCCGGCGTCCCTTTCGGGAACATTCGGCTATTTTTTAAAAACAGCGTCACCGACTTATTTAGTACAGAAGTTAGTTTTGATTTTTCAGCCATTTTTCAAAGGTGAAGTTGGACCTGATGGAGGTTGCCTACGTATCTCACATCCAATGAGAATCAAACCCACGTAGTTCGGTTTTGACAAAACAAACGACATCATTTATTTATTCATTTTACTAAAGGAAAACAAATAAGCTATTTCTATCAAAACACATTTTTTCTTTTCTTTTTTTTTTTTTTTTTTTTTTTTTTTAATCTCTAAAAGCCGGTCGGCATGCAAGTCTATAACGGATAAATGCGCAAGACAAACGGGATGCGGCGGGATAGTGCGATTTCATTTGAGTCGCTGTAGCAATACGTAACCCC
>JASVEL010012873.1:0-207903 GCA_032618575.1 Nicotiana noctiflora | reverse complement strand
GCGGAACGGCTATTTGTTGCTTTGCCAGCTCTTGGACGCTAGGAACTTTCAATGTGCTACCTAGTTTTGTGGAGCTTGCTTCTCCCATCGATAAATGAGGTTTTTTCTAAGAGAAGTTGTTTTAGATAGCAAACGTATTAGAGTTCGATCTGAAATTGTAAGTGTGTTCGTAAACTATATACACATGTTCATACTCACATGGACGTAAAATATGGTAACAATATTTTATATATATATATATATATATATATATATATATATGTGTGTGTGTGTGTGGGGTACAAAGGATTGTATCAGGCCATCTTTACAGTTGATGAAAAAAAAAGCCAGAGCTTTTTCCTAGCTCCTACTACAGAAATTATTTAAATATTTGCTGGCGTTATAGACAATGACAAATTGAGGTAGTGATGCACGTGATCCAAAGAAAGAAACCATTTTTTTGTAGCTTTCAAAAGGATCCGTGGAATAATCCAGTTCACAACTAGGGCATTTGAATATTTCACATGTTACTTGATAATAGGTTAGATTTATGTAATTTGGCGATTATTTATGTCCCAACTTGATTATGCTTCACAGTTATAGGATACTTAAATGACGATAAATTGGCTCTAATTGTGAATTTCATGTTTTGCAGGAGCGAGTTGCGGATATAAGGACATAGGACATTGTTTGGAGCTAAATTAAAGCAAGGAAAGCCCCTCGGAACTGAGTACGGGTGAAAGAAGAAATAAAAGAAGAGATAAAATGCTTACCAGCTTAAAGCAGTCATTAGCGCGACCACGCTAGTTCAGAACCTCGAGGCAGAATACTATGCTATATGCGCGGCTATTAGCACAGACACGAGCGCGTTCGGGGGTAATTTCAATTAACCTATAAGAGGTCCAGCTCGCCCAAAGGGGCATTATCAAGGTTTTTACAATTGAATTGAAGGCAGGGAGAGGCAAAAGGCGAGGAGGATAATTTGGCATCGAGTTCAACCTTTCTTCCTTTTGTTTTTATCATTTATGATGAATGTTGATGCTATTATGAACATGATCTTAGCTAATAACTTTGTCTAGGGTTTTGATGGAACATGTTTAAGGATGAACTTCGTGTTATGTTAATATAGTTTGCCTAGTTTAATCTCTATTTGTTCAACTACGTTCTTGTTGTAGTTAATTGATAGGATCTTCAATTAGATGTGCCTATTTAGTATGTATTACTCGGGAGAGAGTGCAAATTTAGGTAATTGTTGAACAAGATGACTTCCAAAGTATATGAGGGATCAATACCAGAGGGTTTAAAGGTGGGATTAGGGATAACGAAGTCTTGGGTGTGATCTAAAGTGAGCTGTAATAAAAGCCAGCTAGCGTAACTTGGGAGAGTGCATCTAGTAAATTATCGCAATTACTCGAGAGAGATTTACAGTAGTAAGAGTGCTCATGATCGATAGAGACGATTATGCAAATCCATATGAAACATAACAAGAAGGGATTCCTTCAATAGGGAAAATCACAAACGTAGATCCTTCTCTTAATTGTTTACAACCCAACCATAAGTTAACTTTTAGTTTACTTAATTTCGTTCAGTTAGAGTTAGTAAAAATATCACCAATCGTATTCAAAATATTTGGGAAGTAGACTACGAAGAATTTAGTGCATCTAAAAAGAGTAATTGGTAGGTTAATTCCATGTGGATTCGACTCTGGCTAAATACTCATATTATATTTGTAATTTTCGCTTGTACTATTTATAAGGCATAGTTAGGCATGATCAAATTTTGAATTTCCGAAAAATTAACTGTGTTATCAATTACAGTTAAAAGAAATACAAAAAAATCATAGTGTAGTCGGTTTTCTTTATTTTTAATCTATACATTAAAATTTTAACGTTTGTTTACTTGGTTGTACAGGTGCATGCCTAGAAACTCATCGAGATCTGGTGAAGTATTTGAAAGGTTTGTTTACTTGGTTGTACAGGTGCATGCCTAGAAACTCTGCTGTTGATTTTGATTATTGTATCCCTGTAGCCTTTGGTAAGGCGCTATATTATTGTGGGGTTGCATACCTCCCATATTTCCATTATTGAGCTGTGGCTGGACTGGCTTGCATGGCTGATTCTGCTGGCCCCAATTTTGACCACCCTGTCTCTGGCCCCCATAATTCGATACATAATTCATGTCCTTAGGGTAATGATGATGATCACTTTCTACATTCCATTCATTACCAAATGGCGGACTAATGCAAGATGTGTATAATCCCCCATTGGTAGTATCTACAATATGTACATGTTGCTTCTGATGTGACTCTTCCACCTTTTTGGTGGGTATACTCATTTGTGTCATTAATGTGGCCATATTTTTAGTTAGAGTGTTTTATGGATCTAAGGGTACTGAGTGAACTACTGGACTTATAGGTTTATTTCTAGTTGTCCACCTTGAATTCCGTGCCATCTTGTCTAGCAGGACCTAACTTTCTCTCTATGTTTTGCTCAAGAATGCTCCATCAGCTGAAGCATCAACATTAGCCTTCATACCATCTGCCAGACCCATGTAAAATTACTGCCCCAACATTTGCTATGGAATACCATGTTGCGGACATATAACCAATATTCCATTGAATCGTTCCCATGTCTCTTGCAGTGTTTCCGTTGGTTTCTATTTGAAGCTCAAAATTTTATCAATTTGCTAAGAATTCTTGTCAAAAAGATGTGTTTGCTAGACTCGAGGCAATGATACAGCAGGTTATCAGTTCAAATGCAAAAATAAGTGAAAGGTAAGATGCACATGATTCAGCTATAAAGAATATTAAAGTGCAGATGGGCCAGATTTCGATGTCTTTAAATAATCTTCCTCATGAGACATTGCCTGTAGACACGCAGTTAAATCCAAAAGATCAGGGTCGAAGCAGCTGATGGCAGTGAGTCTACAAAATTGCATAGACTTAGAATTGGAGAAAGAGAGGGCTTGAGAAGCAGATGCTGAGACACTTGTACCAGTGCTCATTGAGCTAGATGATTCAACAAAACTGATAGAGGTGAAAGTACAGCCTACCTAGGAAGAACCAAACACACAGACTGAGGCTGAGAAAGAAGCTGAGGAAACCTAGGAACCGGTAGTTGAAGTAGTGTCTGACAAACAGAAAACCCATGGTGTCTGACAAACAGAAAACCCAAATCATTGGGAAGAAGAGACCTCCAGTACCATTCATACAGAAGTTGGCCAAATACCAGAAAGAGGAACAAAGTAAAAAAAATTTGGAGATGCTGAAACAAATCTTGGTAATATTCCATTGATTGATGCTTTGAAGGAGATGCCTGGTTATGAAAAAATGATGAAGGACTTGATTTCCCAAAAATTTGATTTCCAATACTTGGCCATAATTACCCTAACTCAGACCTGCAGTGTTGTGGTGGCTAGACCAGTTGCTGAGAAGTTGTCTGACCCAGGGAGTTTCACAATTCCTTGCACCATTGGTAACTTTGCTTTTGCTAAGGCACTTTGTGATCTGGGGGCTAGAATAAATCTTATTTCCCTGCAGATCTATAAGAGGTTGGGGATTGGAAGAGTTAGACTCACATCTATGTTGTTGTATCTAGCTAATAGAACCGTGAAAAAACCTTCTGGTATCTTGGATGACGTATTGATACAGATAGGGAAATTTGTGTTCCCTGCTAATTTTGTGATTCTGGATTGCAAAGTAGATGAAGAAATTCCCATAATTTTTGGAAGGATGTTCTTGTCCACATGGAGAGCTTTTATTGATTGTGAAACTGGAGAGCTCAAGATGAGATGGAACGGTGAGGAGATAACATTCAATGTGCATAAATCTAAGAGGTGCCCAAGTGAATTTGCTAATTGTTCTCTTATTGGTGTCGTGGATATAATTGTGGTGCGGATGATGAGACATTGACTATTGAGGATCCCCTTGCTGCATGTCTTATAAATTTGGATGAGATGAATAGGGAAGAATTGGCAGAATGGGTGCTGGCTTTAGAGGGCAGAAGGTTTTGGGATAGAACACTTGAATTTGAGTCCTTGCACATAGAAAATAGAGAAACTCCTCCATCCAAGCCATCCATAGAAGAACCACCAAAGCTGGAGTTGAAGCCACTGCCCGCCCATTTTAGGTATAAGTTCCTAGAACCTAACTCCACATTACCTGTTATTATCTCATCTAGTTTGTTAGAACTTTTGCAAGTACTCAAGGAGTGCAAGATTGCCATTGGGTGGATCATGGCATACATTAAGGGGATCAGTCTGGCATATTGTATGCATAAAATTCTGCTGGAAGAGGGGAACAAACCTTCTAAGGAGCACCAAAGAAGGTTGAACCCCAACATTAAGGAAGTGGTGAAGAAAGAGGTAATTAAGTGGTTGGATGCGAGAATCATTTTCCCCATCTCTGACAGGAACTGGGTTAGCCCGGTGTAATGTGTCCCTAAGAAGGGTGGTATGACAATGGTCAAAAATGATAACAATGAGCTGATCTCTACAAGAACCGTCATAGGCTGGAGAATATGGACTACATGAAATTAAATTTGTCCACCCAGAAAAACCACTTTCCACTTCCCTTCATTGACCGGATGCTTGACAGATTGGCAAGGAGTTCCCACTCAGTTTTCTGGATGGGTACTAAGGGTACAATCAAATATCTATTGCATCAGAGGACAGAGAGAATACCTCATTCACATGCCCATATGGCATTTGTGCTTTTCGAAGGATGCCCTTGGCCTATGCAATGCACCCACCACATTCCAAAGGTGCATGATGGCCATATTCACTTAGATGGTCGAAGACATAATAGAGGTGTTCATGGATGATTTTTCAGTGGTGGAAAACTCATTTGACGAGTGCCTTATATATCTTACCCGAGTCTTGAAAAGATGTATTGAGACTAACCTGGCACTTAATTGGGAAAAGTGTAATTTCATGGTACAAGAGGGCATAGTCTTGGGACACCGGGTATCAAGCAAGGGAATCGAGTTGGATCGTGCTAAAGTTGATGTGATAGCAAAGCTGCCACCCCCCCTCCCCACTTCAGTCAAGGCAATTAGGAGCTTCCTCGGGCATGCTGGTTTCTATTGGAGATTCATAAAAGACTTCTCAAAAATTGCCAACCCTCTCTATAAGTTGTTAGAAAACAATCACCCTTTCTTGTTTTCTCATGATTGTAGGGTAGCTTTTGAGGAGAAAGAGGCTAGTCACAGTATTAATCATTGTTGCCTCCGACTAGAAGCAACCATTTGAACTCATGTGTGACGCTAGTGACTATGCAGTGGGGGAGGTACTGGGACAGCGAAAAGAAAATCTAATGTACCTAATTTACTATGCCAGTAGAACGTTAAATGGAGCTCAGCTGAACTACACCGTGACTAAAAAGGAGATGCTGGTGGTGGTGCTTGCATTTCATAAGTTCATATCATACTTGATTGGCTTTAAAGTAATTGTATATATTGATCATGCAGATCTCAGATACTTGATTGAGAAGAAGGATTCCAAATCGCATCTGATTCCTTGGGTGTTTTTACTACAAGAGTTCGACCTGGAGATTCGTGACTGTAAGGGCACGGAAAACCAAGCCGTTGATCATCTATTGTGACTTGAAGGAGCTGAAAATGCAGTTGAGGTAGAGGATATTCTGGAATTCCAAACGAGTAGCTATCACCATATGCCTTGAGAAAGTGCCATGGTATGCAGACTTTGTAAATTACCTGGCAAGCGGTATGGTTCCATATGACCTATCCTATATGCAAAAGAAAAAGTTTTATCATGACTGCCGTATTTATTACTGGGATGAACCTGATTTGTTAGAATATGTATTGATAATATGATCTAGAGGTGTGTCCCTGAGATAGAACAATCTTCTATTTTTCCAGCATGTCATGCATCGGCATATGGCGGGCATTTTGGAGGAGTCAGGACGGTAGCAAAAGTGCTAGAAGCCGGGTTTTACTGGCCATCAGTGTTTAAGGATGCACATCAATGGGTGAAGGGTTGTATTGAATGTTAGCAAACTGGGAACATTTCCTGTCACCATGAGATGCTCATGAACCCAACTCAAGAGGTTGAAGTGTTGATGTCTGGGGGATAGACTTCATGGGCCCCTTCGTCAACTCCTTTAGCAATAACTACATACTTGTTGCTGTAGATTACGTGTCCAAATGGGTGGAAGATGCAGCACTTCCCACCAATAATGCAAGAGTGGTGGTGGGGTTTTTGAAGAAGAATATATTCGCCCATTTTGGGACACCGAGAGCTATTATCAGTGAATGGGGCACTCACTTCTGCAATCGATCCTTCGAGAAATTGCTAGCAAAGTATGATGTGCGCCACAAGGTGGCAACCCCATTTCATCCTCAAACTAGTGAACAGGTTGAAGTGTCAAATAGAGAGATAAAGAGTATAATAACAAAAACGCCACAAGAACTGATTGGGCGAAAAAGCTAGATGATGCACTCTAGGCCTACAAAATTGCTTTTAAAACACCAATTGGCATGTCACCATATAAGTTGGTGTTCGGGAAGGCCTGCCACTTGCATGTAGAACTAGAACATAGAGCTTGGTGGGCAATGAAATAGCTGAATCTGGACATTGAGGCTGCGCGAACCACTAGAGTCACTGAATTGCATGAGCTAGATGAATTGCGATATCTTGCTTTCGAGAGCACGAGGTTATATAAAGAGAGAATGAAGAGGTTGCATGACAAGAACATTGTTGAGATAAATTTGAAGCCCGGAAATATGGCATTGCTTTATAACTCAAGATTAAGGCTATTTTCGGGTAAACTCAGGTCGTGATAGTCTGGACCATTTTGAGTGGTCGAAGTATTCTCTTCAGGTGTCGTAGAGATTGCCTTAGAGAAAGACTCTCATACATTTAGAGTCAATGGGCAGAGTGAAACTATATGTGGGTATGGATGAACCCAAAGAAATGTTAGTGATCCATGTGACTGAACCTCAGAGGTTGAGCGAGCCTTAAATGCGCTCATCTGCGTCGTACCGCGACGTTAAATCAGGAATTTCATGGGAGGTAACCCATTGATTTATAGTAACTGACGTGCCATGACATTAACTAAGGCATTGGTTGGGAGGCAACCCAATGCTTAGTGACTTTAGTATAGTCAGTATTAGTTAATTTTGATTTTTGTAAGTACTAACCAATGTAGGTGAGCTTGGGCAAGTTATAAGTCCATCGGACGCGGAAGGACCAGGTAAAAAAAAAGTGCAAAATATAGGCCGCGCATATGGGCACACATTCTGCCTAAGCATCGCGCCCAGTAGCGTGCCTGCACTATAACAGCGCTAGAAGCGCGATCGTCCTAATGGCCGCGCTAGTGGCCAAGTACATTATTTTCCCTAGAGCGGGCGCACTACGAATGCGCTAGTTTTGCCTGTTAACTTAATATTTTTTTAATTTTTTTTATCCCCAACACAGAACCCCCAGCCCTAATTCCCTTCCTCTTTAAAATCCCCTCTTCTCCAAACCCCCCCCCCTCCCATATTCCCAACTTATCTGAACCCAAATTCTCTTAGGTTTAAGCCACACCCTCTCCTACTCTTCTTCACTTCTCCCCACATCCTCTCACTACAGTTATGGTTTTTTTTTGCCATTGTTCTTTTTTTTTTTTGTATAGATTTTTGTTTTAATTTTTTATTTTTATTATGTGGTAGCTTTTTCTCTTCTTTTCTTAGTAGAAATTTGTAGTGCTTGTAGATGGTAATGTTGGTAGAATTGTCTCTTAACTTAGTGTGTGAATTTAGGGAAATTGTGGTGGTAATGGGGTTACAACATGTTTGAATTGGAGGCTCGATATAACATGTCCACAAGGTGTTTGTTTAAATATCACAGTGAGTGTAAATGGGTAATTGTGACCATTGTGCGCGTGAAGTCTGAGTAACTGCAATTGAGTCACACATTTTGTGTTGTGCTAATGGTATTCTTCTTCCAGGTGCTATGGCTCCTTCCAGGAAATGTCGAACCACTGGTGCTTCAACTAGTGGTCAAGCTGGATTGTCCAGGGCATGCGGGTCAGCTCCTGCTCGTCCCTTTGATAGTACCAGGTTTGTCTCTGCCAAGGCTCAGAACCTCTTCACAGATAAGGCCCCTAAGTAACCCATTCCGTAGAGGGGCATAGATATAGGGTCGCTCCAGCTAGGCTGCCCTAACTTGTATCATGAGTTGGTCATGTGGGGGCTGCAAATCCTCTTTGAAAAGCATGACAAAGGGAATTTGATGGTTGGCCGTGAATTCTATGACAACGTAAAAGAACAAGAAAATGGCGTAGTAACTAGGCGCAGAAAGCTTGTGGATGCCTCTATGGTGACTATTTGGATGATATACCAAGTGCGCGCACTGGTGGATAAGTATGAAGACTATTATAAAATGTATGGGAGGAAATACACCCAGTGGGAGATGTTCTTCGAAACCATTTGTGTACCTAGGTAAGGAAATTGTATGGATGAAGTGTGGGAAGAAGTTTTATTCCTCAGCGCTCAACTCGAAGGGAAATGTTGGTTGTATGTCATCAATAACCGCCAGATCCCGTCTTCCAACACCACAAAGGTGAATGCTCCTCGAGTTGCTCTAATTTGGTGCTTTGTAAATGGTCACAGCTTTTACGTGGCCAAGATGATTCATGAGGAGATGTTCACTCGTTGTCGGTGAAAAGGTATGGGTTCTTCTTCCCTTCCTTAGTTACTAGATTTTGTCAGGCATCTCGGGTGCCAGAAGTTCTGAATGTGGATGGTCTAGTGCCAAAAGACTCCAAGTTTTGAGCTGATAAAGTAACTATTGGGAAGGAGCCGGTGACGGTGGGTGGTGATGCTAGTGGTGAATCTAATGACTCTGAGGAAGAGGAGGCTGAGTAGGAGGTTGTGAGGGTCGAGTAATTGGCCCATGAGCAAATTGAAGGGGTTGTTGCACCATCTGGAGCTGCTCGGCTTACCTGGTTCACAGCTTTGGAGCAAGAGGTATCTGGATTATGTACCTCGTTCGCTGACTTAGGTACACGTGTTTATGCGGTGGCTGCCCAGCATGTGAGATCGGAGAAGAAAGTATTGGGTTGGCTGAGAGCTCTGGGTCATGCTTGCAATCTGAACCTAGACATGGTCTCCGATCAGGAGTGATCACTCAAAGAAGCTCCTTCACCTCACTGTTCTTTATTTTGTATGCCATGAGGACATATATTCCTTTTAAGTGTGGTGTGGGGGATACTTCAATATATGTGTGTATATGTAACAACGTGATTGTTTTATGTTTTCTTTGTTTTTTCTTGATTGATTTTGGTAGTTTTGAGTAACAGTCAAATTAGGTAAGTTGACTTGTCCCGAAGACGGATCTCTTTCGATGAGGTTCTTGAGGGTCTAAGTCGATGTGAAAATCAAAAAAATCAAAATAAAAAAGAAATAGAAATATGTTGGACTCTTCCTGCTGACGGATCATCTAAACAGTTTTCTTGAGGAAAGTAAGTCTAAAGAAAGTACCAAAAAGATTTTTTATTTTGTTTTAAGTAGTGTAGTAACTCCCCCTTGGTTTTTCTTTAGGCTACAGTTTTTTTTCAATGGTTTTGCTTGAACCGGGAGTAGTTAGTTTTTGTTTATTTTGTTTCTAGTTTTTAGTTAGTACCGGTGGGCTATGAGCTGAAATAGAAAGAGAAGCCCTTGGCTTTGATACACCTGAATACAGTAGATACTAGAGTTTGACTATTAGTCTAAGTTATTGATTCTTATTAGAGTACCTTAAATTGCATGTTTGTAACTGACTTGAGTGCTCAAACGAGAGTGTTTTGATAAGCCGGTCTGGAGTGACTCATGTGTCATGTGTGTGTGAGTTATTTTGTATTCTATGCTCTGCATGTGATACCTAGAACTTGCCCCATTTGTTTGTAAAGCGAAATAGTAGCTTTATTCAGTCTTAAAAGTGATATAGACATTTCTTTGTTAAGCCAGATATATAAAGTAGACCCTCCCAAATGTGATAAATCATAGTTAACCCAGTTGAGCCTATAAACATGTCTCTTTGGCAACCATATTACAAACTTTACCCAATTATTTGAACGGCCCATTTATTTGAACACATTTACCTCTCATGAGCACTTGAATGATTTTGAAATATGCAAAAGTTAAAGTGTAGGATGGTAGTTTGGTTTTTTATTAGAACCAATGAAATAAAAAAAGATATAGTATTTTAAAACATAAAAGAATAAGCACCACAAAAAAAAATAAAGAAAAAAAAAAGAATGAGTAAGTGTAGTACTTGATAAGTGATGGCTTGATACAATTGCACCTAATGATGTTTGGGGTATTATAAATAGAAGTGTGGTGGAATGTCTGAATTGACATAAGTATGGTTTTGAAGGCGAATGAAATTGAATTAAAAGTTAGTAGGGAGGTTAGTCACTATATCGAAATATATCATACTCGTCCCTTAGCCTACATTATAACCAAATGAAGTCCTAATTGATCTTAAACTGAATGGGCTCGATTAGTAGAGTAGTACACTACGGGCAAGCCTATGGTGCATCTGTGTGGAATATAAATTTTCTTTCTCAGAGTGAGCGAATTTTGTCTATACAAGTTCCTAATTGTTCTTATTATTATTATTTGTGGAACTACGCTCTTGCGTGATGTGAGGACATGAGATTCACGAAGAAAAGGTTAGTCTCGACCTCTGTATGGAGTAGTAAGTATGAATATTGTACGACACATGAGAGTCGACTTTTGAGGCAAAGATGGTATACTACTAGACGTAATTTTGGTGAATTTTTCTTTGTGTGATACGTTAGGTGAAAATTTTAGTGAAGGAACCTTTATAGAGCATAGTGGATTGATCGAGGACTAGCAATGATTTAAGTGTGTGTTGTTGATAATAGGCTAGATTTATATAGTTTGGCGACTATTTATGCCCCAACTTGACTATGCTTAACTGTTCTAAGATACTTAAACGATAGATAAATTGGCTCTAATTGTGAATTTGATGTTTTGCAAGAGAGAGTTGCTCTTATCAGGATGTAGGACGGTGTTTGGAGCTAAATTAAAGCAAGGGAAGCCCCTCAGAGCTGAGTACGGGTGAAAGAAGAGATAAAATGCTGACCAGCTTAGTGTGGCCATTAGCGCGCTCTTAGCGCGACCGCACTAGTCCAGAACATCGAGGCAGAATACTATGCTATATGCGCGGCCATTGGCGCAGGCACGAGCGTAGTCGTGCTAGTCCAGTTTGGAGCATATAATTTCAGGGGTAAACTTCGAAGTTCGGGAGTAATTCCACTTAACCTATAAGAGCTCCAGCTCGCCCAAAGGGACATTATCAAGGTTTTTACAATTGAGTTGAAGGCAAGGAGAGACAAGAGGCAAGGAGGATAATTCGACATCAAGTCCTACCTTTCTTCCTTTTGTATTTATCATTTATGATGAATTTTGATGCTATGATAAACATGATTATGAGTAGCTAATTACTTTGTCTAGGGTTTTGATGGAACATGTTGAAGGATGAACTTCGTGTTATGCTAATATAGTTTGCCTGGTTTAATCTCTATTTGTTCAACTATGTTCTTGTTGTAATTAATTGATAGGATCCTCAATTAGCTATGCCTATTAGTATGTATTACTCGGGAAAGAGTGTATACTTAGATAATTGTTGAACAACACCACTCCCAGAGTATATAAGTGATCAATAACCGAGAGTTTAAAGGCGGGATTAGGGATAACGAAGTCTTGGGTGTGATCTAAAGTGAGCTGTAATAAAAGCCAGTTAGTGTAACTCGGGAGAGTGCGTCTAGTAAATTGTCGTAATTATTCGGGAGAGATTTACAGTAGTAAGAGTGATCATGATCCATAAAGACGATTATGCAAATCTATATGAAACATAATAGGATGGGATTCCATAAATAGGGGAAATCACAACCTTAGATCCTTCTCTTAATTGTTTACAACCCAATCATAAGTTAGCTTTTAATTTACTTAATTTCGTTCGGTTAGAGTTAGTAAAAATACCACCAATTGTATTCAAAATATTTGGGAAGTTGACGACGAAGAAGTTAGTGCGTCTAACAAGAGTAATTGATTGGTTAATTCCCTGTGGATTCGACTCTGGGCTACATACTCAGATTATATTTGCAATGCCCGCTTGTCCTTTTTATAAGGTATAGTTGGGCGTGATCATTACTTGCTAACTTTCAAAAACCATTTGCACCATAACACTACTCCAATATCTACCCTTATTGACTGCATACCATCACTGAATATATCTCTCATTTCCTTTTCATCCATCCTTAAAGCCTTTGCCATTTGAGATAAGGTGCTTATTGGTAGACTCTTGATTTCTTTGCAGTATGCTTCCATGATGTCCCTGCATTTCCAGAGTAGCATAGCCATAATCTGTTGCATCTCTTACCACATCTAAATTAAATTTATGATCTAAAATGCAACACCACAATGTTAAAACATCCTTCCATGCGATTTAAAAATCAGCTTTAAGATTA
The DNA here is from genome assembly GCA_032618575.1 of Nicotiana noctiflora. Classification (NCBI taxonomy): domain Eukaryota; kingdom Viridiplantae; phylum Streptophyta; class Magnoliopsida; order Solanales; family Solanaceae; genus Nicotiana; species Nicotiana noctiflora. The sequence goes on along the minus strand of JASVEL010012873.1, from coordinate 195,446 downwards.
TAGGCGGAGTATATTAGAATAAATTTAATTCTAACCATAAGTACATTATAGTTAAGTTCTATTCGCTGACAGTATACAAATATTACACATTCAGATTACTTTAAACTTCTAAGGTACTTACTATCAAGCTTTTGCTCCTCTGATACAACATTTAGCTGCCCAAACCCCTCGTAGCTGTCTTCTTGTTGCCATAGCAGCTCCTTTTCTGCCATTGAAAGTTTGAACAATTCTGTGACCTCTCTCTTGAAGTCCTCCAGTATTGAAGGTGTCAGTCCGTGGTTTATACCTAACTTCAACAAATAAATGCTAGGAAATTTTACAAGCTTTACACAGTTAAAGCTTAGCTCAACCAGAAACGAAGTCAAAATGACAAGGGAACATGGAATCTTATTTTTTATCATGTCTTGGATGTTTATCTCGAGCAAACTAGATGAAAATTTATGTTAAGAATCTTAATAGAAAAGTGGAAAAGGGCTGAATGCAACTAAAAACAATTACATTGATGTCAAGAAAGTGTAGTTAATATATGTCATTAAATTAAAAATATTTTAGACTTGTCTGTCCTGTAATTAATGAAAAAGCAATAATTTCAAAACTAATACAATATGATTAAATATTGTGGTAAAATCTAGATTTTAATAGCTTAATGAATTAGAATTCTTGAAACTAGTTAGAGTTGCATATTACTAGTAGAGAATATATTAAAAGGCTCTAAATTTATAAAAATACCACATAGTTGAGACAGAAAAGGTAATATCAGTTTCGCTTATTGACAAAGGAAAGGATTTTTACTCAGGTTTTAGGAACTAAGAGAAATCCTAAATAAGTATTTTACAAACCACATAAGCCTCAATTTATGGATACAATAGGCAGCGAAAAGCTAAGAATAATTGAATAAGTGGCAAACCTGGAGGAAACCCCATTCTTGACAAGCTGAGTGAAGCTTTTGAAGCTCAGAATCTATGGAATCCCCTGAAATCAACTTGTTAAGATCAATAACAGGGACAGCATGAACCACTGCTCAGTCAGATATGACCAGAGATTCTTGTTCTGGCGAACATACCTGGCTGGAATCTTGGCTAGGTGCTCTTTGGCAAGCTCTTGAACACTTGGCACTAACAGAGATTTCCCAAAGTTACGGCCAGTGGTGACTCCATTGGCTCACACAATCCTGTTGAGCTCTTGGAAACTAGAATGTATTAATGTGTCAATGAAAACAAACAGCCAACCAAATCTGTAGAATCCTTTTAGCTATAGATTCCATTTAGCTTTGGTTTTATCAATTTCTTACAAAGCCATTTATTTATTAAGTAATTATGAATATAATATATGTCTTTGGTATCATCATCAACTACCAGTTTTACATAGCCAACGGTGTACCGCATCTCTTTGATTCTCTAAAACAATGAGAATTGGAAGTCACAAGTAAGAAAGCAATTTCTATAGTTTTCAAGTTTCCTCCGAGGAATTCTTCAGCGCTTAGGTTCGAATTTCACATGTAGCTGCAAGTACCAAAACCATTGGCAGCATACCCACTCCGAACCATGAAGCAATGCAAAAGCCTCTTCCTCCATCTTTGTTTTCAGGCTACAATGCAAGACTGGATGCTCCGGCAGTATTATCTTAGATTTATGTTAATATATAAGTCAAACTCGTCATATATAATGAAACAGAGAGTACAATATTTTTCTTCTTCTTTATCACTGTTATCAAACAGTGGAACTCCAAATTACAATAGCAAGAGTAAATTGTAAGAATGTTTCACTGGATATAGATAAGCTAATAACCAACTAAAGTATCAACTGCTACCTAGGATTCGCCATCCCTTGCCTCTTCCTTCATGAAATCAATGTACGATTTTCCATCAAGTTTTCGTGCAAAAAAATCCTTGAAATATTTTTCCACGGGAACTCTTCGGAAAATTGCTGGACTACTTGGTCCGATGAGGCTGTGTGCAGGTCCCACTTCCGAGTCAAGGTTGGAGCTATAGAATGTTGCAACAGATAGCCTCTCTTTGTTTGAGTTTACAACTGCTCTGTGCTCAATGCTCCTATAAACACCATTGCTCACTATCTGCCAAGTAAAATTGCACATGCATAGAATTAAAAAATGATACTTTCACTAATATCCTTTTTGAAATGAGCTCTTTATTTCCAAAAATAAGATTTTTTTTTTTTTTTTGATTTTGCACCGGGTGTCCGAGTCTCTTCGAGCCCCAACTAATCCCGGGGGTGCACAGGCCCTCGGCAAGGAGTTTCCCGCAAGTGCACCACGGTTAATTCAGGTTTTTACCCAGTCCGATGGCCCTCAGAAATTGTTTGCACCCGGTGGGTTTCGAACTTGAGACCTTGAAAGGGAGCAAACCCCAAGGCTCAAGTCAATTGCTACTAGGCCAACCCCTGAGGGTTTCCAAAAATAAGATTATAAGGTTCTACATCCAAGTAAATGGATTAGTAGTATTTATTTATTTTTAAGCAACATGTCTTGAGCTGATTCCAATTTGTATAGCTTCCAATTTGTTCTAAACAAAAAAGATTTTGACTTAATCAAATAAAATGAAGATGTTTAGACTGCCCTACTTCACCTCCCTCAAAGCATCTTCTTCTCTTTGCAAAGAACGGGTAAATACTTTAATCGTGTGTAATTTTATTAACTCGCAAAACCAATGGTCTGAATTAAGTCCTTTCAAGATTTTAAAAGAGTTAATATATGAAGCATGATAACTCGGTGAATAAACTAGAAGTTAACCCGTAGATTGCACACTAAAATTGCAACTTTCACTACGTTACCAACCTTTGAGAAATTGTTACTCAAAAAGAATGTTTTACCTCCATAATATCACCAATATTCACAATTAAAGCATTTGGGAGGGGCTTTATAGGCACCCAAATGCCGTCTTTTCGAACTTGGAGGCCTTCAGTTTCATTTAGCTGGAAAAGGATTGTGAGAGCATCAGCATCAGAATGAGGGCTGAAGCCAATAGTTTTGTCTGGCTCAGGGCAAGGAGGATAATAATTCATCCTTATTGACTGCACACCATCGCTGAATAGCTCTCTCATTTCCTTTTCATCCATCCTAAGAGCCTTTGCCAGTTGACATAGGATGATCACTGCTAGGCTCTTGATTTCATTGCAGTATGCTTCCATGATATCCCTGCATTTTGAAATTATCAATCATGATCACCTTCAAACTATACAACCATCAAACCACATTTATCATCTAAAAGTAGTAACTAGTAACACAATGTTTGCATTCCACTTGACAGAAAGATGAGTACCAAGATTATCAGCAGATTGTGTTAGAATCATCTCTTATATCTAACCATTAGTATATTAACAGAATTTGCATAAAAGTAAATAAGTACAGAATAGGATAGGACACAACCATTCGGCAAAAATAACTTCTAAGTAATGAAAGCTTCTAATTTTAATACACCACTCAGATGGTGTGTTTTCTCAAAGTGTTGACAAATGGGACTCTTTATATGTTTTTTAAATACAAATGTGTTTATCTATTTGCATCTTCCTTTCAAAGATGTAACTCCAGTAAACATATGCTTTATTATATATCAGATATAAGTGAAATAAGACATGGATGTGTTATGCTGCAAAGGTTTACGGGTATTGCAGTGTACACACGACTTGGGGGAGAGGGTACCACGGCATAAGACAGAGATAGTGAGGAGAGAGGCACCTGAGGTTTGAAGGCAATTTTTGGAACAAGTCTATTTGCCGGATATGAGGGGGAAGAGTAGTTATGTAAAACATATCACTCCAATCAAGTTTCTGCTCCTCTGATACAACAAAGAGCTGCCCAAATCCTTCATGGCTGTCTTCCTGTTGCCATAGCCTCTTCTTTTCTTCCATTGGGAGTTTGAACAATTCGATAACCTCTCTCTTGAAGTTCTCCAGTATTGAAGGTGTCACTCCATGGTTTATAACCTACATTTTCAAGAGAAGTGGTAAAAATGTTAAATTAATGCTAATGATGAACCAGTAAATGAGAAGGAAGAAAACATGGAATCTTATGCATTTCAGATTCTATTACTGTGATATTACGCTTCATTCCTGAGAAAATGAATACAAGTCCCTTCTGAAAAAGAAAAGAAAAAGGAGAAGTTGACTCTAATGGAGATCCAACTGAAGTATAACCAAGCGTAATCCTATATCATAGTCAAGAGTAAAAGAGATAATCTAGACCTTTATCCCGAAGTATTTTAGTACAATACAATAAATTGTGCTAAAAGTTGAATTTTAATATGCTAGATGAAATTAGTATAATTGAATAACTAAACAAATTATGACGAAATTTAAACCTGGAGGAAACCCCAGTGTTGGCAAGCTGAGTGAAGTTTTTGAAGCTCAGAATCCATGGAATCACCAGATACTAACTTTTTCAGATCGATAACGGGGACTGTAGGACCCACCGTTCCATCGGATACGGCCGGAGATTCTTGTTCAGGACGGACATACCTTGCCGGAATATTAGTAAGGTACTTGTTGGCAAGCTCTTGAACACTTGGAACTAACAGAGATTTCCCAAAGTTCACCACTTCCGGCGGCGACTCATCCATTCAATGAAAACAAACAAACAAACAAAACCAATAGATTCCGCTTAGCTTCTCTCTCTTCTTTTTAATCGTTTTGCTTATTCAATTCCTTGAGCTGCTCAATTATTTGAATTATATATGTATATATATTGGTCTTTTTGTCCCAAGTGTAAGTTGTAATTGAAAATGAAAGAGGATAGACAGTATCCCCATTTCATGGCAAAAATAAACAACTCTGTAAGTAATTATCAATATAATAAGAAACACGATCTTGCCTACCAAAAGTGTACTAAAGCTCTTAATATGAAGCTCTCAGTACAAGAATAAGAATAATGTGGAATAAGGTTTATTAGTAATGCAAGCACATATTTTTTCTTAAAATTATTTGGTGTGTTGTATTAAAAATTATCATGCATTGCATAACCTTTTAAAAGAATAGTTATTTATAAAAATAGCTTTTATATTCTAAGGACAATTTTATTTTTAACCATACTAATGCATGCATTAATAGCCTGGTATTACTAATGTCATAGATTTCTATACATTACTTATACATAATACCAAGTATGATATATAATTAATACAAGTATTAGTTATACACAGGCTGAAAAAACTATATCAAACAACATATTAATAATTCACAGAGCTAATGCTTGCAATTTTTTTTTTTTTAATGGCTCCTACAAAACGACCCGTGAAGTTAGAAATGGTGATCCCAAGTTAAAAAGGAACTATTTTTTACTTTTCGAAAATTTCCGGGAAATTGTCCGCAGCCTCGTTGCCATCTTCACACAATTAGGGCATTCAAATTTCACATGTACCTGTCAATTTTAAAATCCATTCAACATTCCAAAACATGAAGCAACAGTAGAGCTTCTGCCTCCATATTTAATTTCCTGCAAACAAGACTACTACAATGCAAGATTATGAATGCGTGAACAATACAGCATGGAAACTAAGAACAGAGAACAGAGAAGAATCTGATTATGTACCATGTTTAGAAACAGGGTGAGGAGTAATGTTGTTAAGCATTTCGGCTGTGAGTTTTGCATTATGCATGTTCCCCTAGGTCATACAAAGAATTATTTTCTTGCTTGCAGCTGAACAACTGATTACTTTACCACTGACGCGAGGGGTTATCAATTAGCAGTGTTTGGGCTTCATTATTTGTGAAATTGGCTGCAGTTGGCAATTTCAGTTTGTTTTGTTACCTATCAAACTTATCTAAATATTCTATTAATAACGCACCAGCAAAAGCAGTAAACCATGTGATCCTACACAATGTTCTTGTCTGATCGTTTCTCTGGGACGTAGAGACGGATATGCATAGAGACGGATATGCATAACTGGAACCTTGAAATCAAAGACTCTGAGCGATTGAGTCCATCTTGCTCTACTTAGTATATCACAAGCTGGAATACGTATACATATATGCAGTTAAATACATTATTGCACTAGGAACAAATCAAGGGTGGGATAAAAATTGTTGCGCATTTACACAGAGCAGTCTACTATGGACACGAGGTAAGGAACAAGAAAAGATGGACAAAAATGAGCAGAGGGAACGCCTCTATGCCGAGATCTCCCCATCTTCCCAGTCCCCATTCAATATTTCATCTTCATCATCATTTAAGTAATCCTCTTTGATGCATAAGCCAAGCCTTTCCAGCGGGTTGTCCCCCAATATGATTGTGAATCCATCTCCATTACCAGAGAGGTTCTCAGCTTCTGAGCAGCATTTGCATAGTTTTTCGAGGTCTCTTAGTATCTTCAAATTGTCTTCAAATTCAACCGTCCTTTCCATCTGTTCAGGCAGAAAAACGATTCTTACTCAGACTACAACTGAGATAAAGAAAAGGAATTCAGCTATTATAGTTGGTACGGGGATATATTTTCTTCATTTGTTATTCTACTCTCGCTTCTTCCTTCCTTTTTTTCAATTTTGAAAAGAGGGAGTATTGGTGGTTGGGGAGGGATGTGTAAGAGTGGGTTGGGGGCGGAGGGGAGGAGAGATAGCTTCAAAAGTAACAGTCAACCTTCTGTAGAGCAATCCGGGCAGCTTCCCGTTGTCTCTCCCGCTGCATCTTTAAATCAGCATCTGCCTTCCTTCGAGAGGCAACTTCCGCAGCTTTAAGTTCTGCCTCTATGCGAGCTTTCTCTGTACACACCCAATGTTCTGTTAGAGAAACAGCGCGTGAAAATAAAGAAAATCATGTAGCTAACTTGAGATGTAACCACTTAATACATAGACGTACTGCCTATCTCTCGAAATATCACAGATTTATCCACCAAGTAGACAACCTCAAAAGGAGAGATAATGAAAAAAGACCGTCAACTACTTCAGCCTCTCAACACCTAGATTTACTCCAAGGTAGATGGTCATAATAAATAACCAAACCGGCGAAAATTTTGATTATTTGATTTGATTGTTCTGTTATAATTTTTGGTTTGGTTTCAGGTGGAGAATTTAAAATCTTCAATTATTTGGTTGGGATTCAGATATTTCCAATAAAACCCCAAAAAACCGCAGTGTTTTTCAATTTTTCTTTAGCATTTAAATATATCTCATGATCTTAGAAAGTTAGGATTTTGCAACTTTATTAACCTCACAAAAACTTCTTCCTGGGTTGCAATCTTTCTGTCTTTCTATTTTCTCACTTTTACAACCAAAGGGCACTAAATATTTTGATTGCAATCATGTGACTCACACAAAAGATAATGAATCATTAGATAGTATCTATTTGCTTTATCTGGCGCTTTGTACTGAGCATCAAGAATTTACAGTTGTTTATTATGTCATTTTTGTGAGTAAAATTAACCATCCTGATACTATTGTTTCCTATTTGTCATAGTAAGAGCTTTAGTGCAAACATTTCAGTATATAAGATTACTTTTGTGTGAGTTTGCACGATAAATATTAGTTTAAGTTTCTCTTCCCAGAAGGATTTTGTGGAAACAAACCTACATTTTGTTGTTTATGAAACTATCTATATCTGCAGAAAACATGCATAAATCTAAATATGAGCCCACAAGGATTAGCTCACTTGGCAAAGGTTGAGAGATTTGAGGCTTAGGGTCACAAATTCGATCCGTGAGCCAAACGAACTAAGCCTAGTATTAAGTGGAGAAGGATACAGAGGCCAGCATATCATCACCGAGTTCCGGAGGCTGCAGCTTGTCCCAAGGGTTGGCTCCAGATTTCTCAGGATAAAAAATAAGAATGCTTGAGATCTAATTTAGTTTGAAACTACTGATGTCCATTTAATATACCGATGCGATATGTTGAAAGTTTCCAATACACATTAAAATTCACCAAATTTCATAGCTAATAAAGAGAAGGCAACAAAGCTAAAACTCTGAAAAACCAATCCAGTAAAAAACAAACCAAGAAGGAAAAATTCAATCAACCTTAGCTTGATTTGGTTTGAAATGGTTTTTAAACCAAATCCAAACACTACAAGACCAAACAGGAAAAATTTAATACACGCCTTAATGGACTTGTTTTTGGCTCAGATAGTTTGAAGCTTCTGTCCATTCAGCTACTATAGCCTATTCTAATTCAGGGCACTAAAGAAGATTAATTAGCATCACATTAAGAGCTTTCTAGAATCCATGGCAGGACTAGAAATGGTGACAGTGCATAAAGCATCAGTTGGCCATTAAAAAAATTAATGAAAATATCCTACTGTCTTATATAATTTTGTTTTGTTTCATAAGTAAGCAATCCTCTATTTTATATGCATCGATATTGATAACAAGCCATGTAGAGATTGTGATTCCACGTTCGTGTGTTGAAATTACTTTTTGAGATGGGAGTGTGTTGAAATTACTCAAGAGTTTTTTTATACAGATAAAACAGCTGGAGTTTATTATCCCACTTCCATTTGAGCTAATACCAGAAGAAGTCAATCAATCAACCACACAACATAAACCATCTTACCTCCAATTATAAAAAATACAAAAATAAAAAAATTAAAAAACCCATCTTACCTTCAAGCTGCTGCCTTTCTAGTTGGGCTCTTTCCTGCTGCATTCTATGCAGATCAGCCTTATCACCCTGATTCAGCAATAAACAGCTGTCTCAAACCAAACAACTTAACTAGTGTATGTTATAGGTTCTCTAAAGAGAAAAAGGCAAGGAATTACATCAACTGGAAATGATTTCTGTTTTGCTTTGATGATGGTGTCAGCAAATCTGCTCTTCAGCATTGCAGCACGTAGTGCTTTAGTCGGAGAAAGATCAATGTTCATAAGAGGATCCCAGCCTATTTCCCGAAAACAGTCATCAGCAGATTAGGCTTCAGTTCATTGGCCTTCATGAGTACCCAAAAAAATGATAGAAAGAGTACAAGCAACATACTCACCTTCACCATATGTAGTACTGGAAGCACAGATTGATCTACTTGGACTGGAACAAGAGTTCTCTTCATAAAGTACTCCTAGATCACCTGCATATTGTCGGCAACAGCATGTCAATAAGAAGATTAATATTTTTTAGGCTTGCTAGTGAACAAATAGAAGTGTGTTTTGCAATCACCATGAGAGTTCAGATCAGTTCTGCAAGAAGATGATGCCAAGGAGTTTGTCACCTCTCTGTCCTGAGAATGCATACAAGGTGTCAGTTGCAAGGAAAGGAATGGCAAACGCCCTAAATCTATTCAAAGATATTTTAAACATAAGACACCGACCCTTTTAGCAACACCCGAATGATCTTGTTCTAGCTTTCTTTCCGTTGGAAAATCTGAATCGCAACCAGAAGTACAACTCCTTTATTAGCAATTGAAGATTTGAGCTCCAAAGCGGATGAAGAAAGAAGGGGCAGAACAAACTTACTCCTAGGACGAGCATGGGTATCAACACCTTGAAGGTGGCAAGCAACAGTGTTTGCTTGTTGCTTGGTATTGGCGGAGCAACTAAAACCTGTGCTACTATCTGTGCCCAAAAAGACACATCTCCAATCAGCCCCTGGAAAAGATCCATAAGAGCAGAAATTTTATACCCGGCCTTTTCATACCTTTTTGGAGAGTCTCCTGGGACGACAGATGCCCACCACTTTGTTTTACACTAGCGGGCTCTGCCTATAAAAAAAGAGCACCAATTAGACAACATTTTAAGAGTTAAAAAAAAAGATAACGGTTTAAAGTTTCCTTCGCAATAAACAGCTGAAGTTCAATCGTGACTAAGATAAACTTCCTACCTTTTCTGTAGCTAAATTGGAATAAGCTCTAACCACCCTCTTCAATTCCAATAGTGTGTTATCATCATACTTATCTAGGTCCAGGCTAAGCTTCTCTTCTTTAAGACCCACCAACCCAAACTTTTGGAGAGCATTCTGCATTTTCTTAATTACATTTCCCCTAAGTAAATCAATAAGTTCTTTCTTCAGCTTTTGCTTCTCCTCCAAAGGCATTAGCCTCTTGCTCAGACCATTAGCATGACGTGCAGATTTCTTAAAGGAAGTCTCCCTTGTATTCTTAAAGTCGTTTCCTTTATCACTTGAAACACAATCCTGACTCAATTTTTTGCTCTCAGATTTCCACTTACCTTCCAGCAGCTTCCACCTCTGATTAAAAATATTATCTAATCTCTTAGCCATGAGATGAAAATCATTATTAGGAGGATTATACTTCATGGCATTTGCAAACGTCAACCTCACATCAGCAGCAAATGCATCAACATTGAAGTACACATTGCCATCCAATTTAGCTTTGACTGTCCCCAAATCCATTGGTCTAGTAATTATAGTGAAGTAGTCGGGAATATTATATTGGACTGGATCCACTGGTACAAGGAAGGGCCACCCACTAGGATGAGCCATCAAGGCTTTCAGAATGTTACCACATTGTTGCTTTACATTCCGATCCATTTTCCGCCTTTTCTCTCTTTCATTGTCCAGCACTAACTCAGGTCCACGTTTATTAGAGTTGGATGGCATAGGTAGCTTCACCTTTATATTCATCTCAGAGCCTACCCCAGATTCAGCACGCACCCCCTTGGAAGAAATTTTTATTTTCAGCTTCTTCGTCACCATGCTATCACCAAAATTCATGGTGGGCAACTCCAGGAGCTGAAGAGAACTGTTCACTTTAGGAGATTGAGCAGTAACCATTGAACATACAGACCCTGGAATATAAAGAGTAATGGAAAGGAATTAAAAGGGAAACCAGACAGCAACTTCGACAGAAATTTTTGAAATAAACTTTGAAACGAGTAGAAAGCAAACTTAAAAAATGTAACACTTGCCCAACAAAAGAGATGATCAAGACTAATTTTATCACTTGCAAGTCACCAAAATCCCACTAGAGAGAGAAACAAAGCAAGAAGTTGTTATATACTCCTCAAACAGGGACTTTAAAAGTTAGCAAAAGCTCTTAGTTAATGTACTATACTTCCTTATTTCATTATTAAGCTCTTCAGCATGAAATTCTTTTCTATAAGCATGAAATTTAGAGGGCAACTAAGTGTATGATCTCATCATCAAACTAAAGAACTGATCAATATTGATGGAAAATTTGATGCATGAATAATTTTTCCCGGAATTATGAAGTACACAGAATAGTTGCCAAATAGGAAAAAAAACTAAAGGAGATGTTGACACTTCTTGAGAAATAAAAAAAATTCAGAGAGTTGAAGCAAAAGATGAATTTAGAAAAAAGACAAGTTTTATGTTCCCCATGAATTACATACAGAATTCAAACAAAGCTACAAATTCCAAAAGCAGATGAATACTTTTGCCCCAAAATTAAACGCGTGCATAAAGAAGGAAGTTGAACCAAATAACGAATTCTCTAAAGCATCATGCTTGTTTTCCCCTAAAACAAAGAGAGAAGCACAAGACAATGATTTCAAAACATAATCCCATAATCTTTCTGCCCCTAAAAATCACACAGAAAGAACCAACAGAGTTGAATCAAACCAAATCAATTCATACAAAAAGACCCATGATTTTATTAACCCTAAATCACACACAGAGAAACAACAAAATTGAACCTGAACAACAAATTCCCCCAACACACAAAGAAGCACGATCAATCAAGAACTATGATATTTAACAAAAAAGAAAAAGAAAAAAGAAAAAAAGACCGACAATTTATTTAATAAATTCGCACAAAGAAACAAACCTGATACTGAATTACCTGAAATTAAAATCAAAACTCCATTCAAGCCGAGATCAGCTTTCTTCGGCAGGTTAAAAGTTCTTAAACAACAGAACTGAAAGAAGAGAAGACGGGCTCTGAGAGCCCTCTCCCCGACGCAGCAGGTGAAAGTTTTGGGGTAGTAGAAGAAACAAACTGCTATGAGTAGAAGCGTAGTGCTTATAGAGAGAGAGAGAGAGAGAGAGAGAGTGAAAAGCGAACGGGTCTCTGAGGTTTTAGGGTTTTTATCAAATTCTTCTTGCCCTCGTTTCCTTGTCTCCCTACTCCCTAGTATGTGCCGCCTTTAATATTAAGTAAAAGACCCTTTTACCCTTTGAAGGAATTTGGAATATACCTGCTTTTATTTTTTGATTTAGCCCCAAGTTTAGGTTTAATAGTGTGTGCTAGGTAATTAGTGAATGACATCAGTAAATTCAGAAATAAAATTTGTGCTAGTTCCAGCATGTAAAAATTAATTCTTATAAAATGTAGTATATATTTTGTTCACACTCACACTAAATTTAGGCCTAGATAATAGTTCTGCTTGATCCTTTGACTATTTAGAAAGAGAATTTTCTTTTTCTAAATTTAATGTAATTATTTTTACGGTGAACTCCTTTCAGTCTCTTTTTCTTTTGACTAGATGGCCTTCGGCCACGGGCCCAACAATTTATGCTTATATGTAATTTATTTATAATTTATATCTTAACAAATTTTTTTTATATTTTTTTGTAAAAAATTATCAGTTATGTCAGTTCATAAATAAGTTAGTACTAAAATTAGCCAATTCAAAAAATATTATCAATATTAACCAATTAATTGCTTATGGCAAATAAAGAATTATTTTCTTTTGAGTGGGTATTGTTGGAATATATTGAATACATCTTAAGGAGTTTAAATTTCAGTTTCGGGATAATTTGGTAGAGTTTTGATATAGTTTGAATTGAAAATTCGAAGAAGAAGATGAACATGAAAAATATGATATGTGTATCATTTGTGTTTCACATATGTATCATATTTGTATCAAATATGTATTAGATGAATATCCATGCATACATATGACTGAGATACACACATGATACATTTTTGATACATGTCCCATCGAAGAATTTTTTGAACTCGACTTTAACTACGAATTTTGATAACAAATCAGTCCAAATCGCCTCTAATTTTTCTCAAATATTATATATTGGCCCATTTATATGTTTTCAATACATTTCAACCATACCCATAAAAAAGGTCCCTTTATTGCTTAGATTTTTAGAATCTCGTATATATTTTATGTATTTCATCACCTTTGTTTGTTACCTCATCCGTGAAATTTCATTTATGTCTTACATCTAATGTTGTTGAACACACTTAAAAATATTGAAGGGGATATTTGTGTGTATTCTTAGAGAGAAAGAACCCTTATTTATTTGAATTTTAAGAATGTATGTGCCCGGGCTTGGCTATAAATTTTTGGTATTGAACTCCAAAACTTATATAACAAAATAAATAATATATTTTCACCCTTTTTATTTTTTATTTTTTTCTTATTGTTCCTCTCTTCTTCCTCTATTTTTCAATATGTCCTATGGTTGAAAAAAAAGCATGCTTATAGGAGTGTAAGTTATACAATTGTATTGTATGTGCTATTTGTAAACTTAGCTAATTTGCGCTAGAATTTCTTTATCAATATTTTAGATGTCTTACTCTTAAGGTTCAATTCGCATCGACGATATTCTTTATCACTTAGATATTCTACCGGTAAAACTTAAAATGATCTCAACTAAAAATTATGTCCATAGGTTTCGATTGCTCATTTAATTTCTTGTTTTGATATCACAAATTTGTCCATCAAATGTAATAATGAATCTATCTATTTATAGTAAATATATGTAATTTCTACAATATTAAGCTCTAAATTATTTCATTATTGTTTCAAAATAAAATGCACTATAAACTTCCACAACTGTAAATGTAATAATTTATCTTATGCTCCTTTATATTTTTTAATATTTCTCAAAATTTGAATGTACTATATTTGATTTTCTCTAGATTTCTCTATTAAATAATTTATCGTATTCTATCATAACAGAGTACCCAACATAGAAAGTGGTAATTAGAAGAATACTTTTTATTTTCTTACAATGAAATATATGAGTTTCTAAAATATTAAGTCTCTATGTTATTTTACTTGCAGCAAAAATTAGTCCATAAATAATATATTTAACAATATTATCGTTAGATGAAGAAATTAATGAAAGACCTTAAAATAAAATCTGATTTAAAATTCATAAATTAATAAGAGATCTTGTTAGCAATCTTTTAGTCTCATTTTACGTGACTGACTTATTGGGTAGAATATAACATAATTGTCTTTCTTATCAATAATTATTAGTAGTTAACTACATTTTAAAGTATATTTAAGTAAATAAAACTTTAAGTTAGTCCCTACTAATCAAAGAGAATGTAGCACTAAGTTTTCTACTATCTTACAAGAAACTGAAAATAATTTAAGGTTTATTCAGTATATTTAAGTTTTCTACTATCTTACAAGGAACTGAAAATAATTTAAGGTTTATTCAGTATATTTTTAATATATTTAATGCCAAAATAATTTGTTAATGTTCAGACGAACCTATTTATGCTTGAGAGATGAAAGAATTATGTATTACAAATTGTTCATCGAATTTTGCAAAGTAATTTGTCAAATCTAATTTTTTTGTTGTTTCTTTGGATAGGGTAGGATGTGGGGTCCATGTAAGCCCGTACAAACAAAGTGTGTAAACTTGTCTAAGTGCTCAAATGTTTTAAAATGGTCTACAATAAGATTCTATGTCAACAAATCATATAGCTCCATTTTAACTGAAATGACCAAATAATCCTTAGAAGCCCAAGCACACATGTCATCCAGCCGTGTCACAGACAAGTTGATGACACAGACAAGACTCTTCTATAACTCTTGCTTCTAATATAAGAGAAAAGTACTTGCTTTTATTTTATTTATATTTAATATATTTCTTTTTTCTTTCTAAGTTTTTTCATCCGATGTCTTGTATTTATATTTCCAAGACTAATTCAGATTTGCACTTGAAAGTTTTACAGTGGGGAAAGAAGGGATAAAAATATTCTATAACAAAGGTGACTCTACAACAGAACTCTAACCGAAAACCTACACATGGAGGAGGTGAATATATTGGTCTTAAATCTCTCTTACTGGAAATGGGCATTCAGCATCTCATGAGTCCTCCATATACTCCTGAAATAGCTGGAACTGCTGAAAGCAAATATAGACATGCCGTTGACACTGCCCTGACCTTACTTCATCATGCCTCAGTACCCCTAAATTTTTGGTCCATTGCATTCCAAACTGCAGTATTCCTCATTAATCGGCTACCAACACCTTTACTCAAGTTAAAATCACCATTTCAGTGTTTGTTCGATACCAACCTGATCATCACAAGCTTCGGGTTTTTGGTTGCCTTTGCTATCCTTGGCTTAAACCTTACTCTAGTTCCAAACTTGATACAGAATCAAAACCTTGTGTCTTTATGGGGTACTCCTCTGTCACTAACAATTTTTCTTGCCTAGATCTCTCGACTTCAAAAAAATTTCTCTCCCGACATGTTGTCTTTGTGGAACATGTTTTTCCATTCAAGTTGCACTTCCCTTCCCTTTATCGCGCTTCAACCTCCAACTTGGAGTCTTGGCATTGTCCAGTAGCTTCCTCCTCCTCCTCCTCAATTTCCCTACCTTATTCCAATGAATCATGCATTCCACCTCCTATACGTCAAGCTATCGACCTGTTTGTCCCAAGGACTACTCAAGAGATCACTACCTCTCCAACTACTGCAGAGGATGTGTCATCAAGTACTGCTGTAAGTACCTCAGCCAATTCACCCTCACCCGCTACTCCAAGCATGCCCAACACTATGTCTCCTGTTGCACAATATCCTTTGCCTCCACCACAAGATTTGCCACCTGCTCCTACTCACTCTATGGTCACGAGATCCCAGAACAACATCTTCAAACCAAAAGTTGTCCGCTTCCTCTTGCTCCGACAACTTTTGCTCAAGCAAACAAGTATCCTGAATGGAAAACAACCATGAAAGATGAATATACCGCTCTTATGAGAAATTCCACCTGGACTTTGGTTCCCCCATCTCCCTCTCAAAATGTAGTTGGATGCAAGTGGGTTTATCGTGTCAAGCATAAACCTGATGGGTCTGTGGATCGCTACAAAGCGAGATTAGTTGCTAAGGGTTTTCATCAACGACCTGGTGTCGACTTCCATTTCACTTAGTCTTGTGATCGAACATTCTACGGTTCATCTAATTCTTGTGCTTGCGGTGTCGTTTAAGTGGCCCTTGCGGCAATTAGATGTGAACAATGCCTTCCTACAAGGTACACTCATGAATTGTATACATGAATCAACCACCCGGTTTTAGAGATCCAAAATTTCCACATGTATGCAAGCTTCATAAGTCGATATATGTCTTTCGTCAAGCACCTAGGGCCTGGTACAACGAGCTCAAACAATACCTTCTGTCATGTGGTTTCCAAAGGGCTAAATCTGATGACTCTTTATTCCTGAAATGTACTACCAGCTCATTACTTTTTGTGATGGTCTATGTCGATGATATCGTCGTCACTGGTTCTAACTCTTCTCATGTCCAAAGTACCATCAAACTACTAGGTGACAGGTTTTCCATCAAGGATATCTTGGTTCTTTACATTTTTTCCTTGGTGTTCAAGTCTTGCAGCATGCTCATGGTTTGGTTCTCACCCAAAGCAACTTCATCGCTAATCTTCTAGAAAGATTCGGCATGCTCGATGCGAACAGTGTTAGCATTCCGATGTCAACCAATGAACCTCTTTCACTTAATGATGGATCATCCTCTGCAGATACCAAGTTATTCAGGCAGGTTATTGGTTCCTCACAATATCTAACATTCACTCGGTCCAGATATATGTTTTGCAATGAACAAACTTGCTCAGCTTCAGCATCGACCAAGCCTGAAACATTGGCATGCAGCCAAGAGACTTCTACGCTACTTGAAGGGTACCATTACTTATGGTCTTCACTTCACGCCCGCCATTTCTTTCAAGTTGCTAGCTTACTCAGATGCTGATTGGGGTGGTATATCAGACACCAGGCACTCAACTTCTGCCTATGTTATACTTCTTGGCAATAGCCCAATAAGTTGGTGCTCCAAAAAGCAACTCACAGTTGCTAGATCGTCTACTGAAGCAGAATACAGGGTTGTTGCTTCTGCTGTAGCTTAACTTAATCGGATCACAAACTTACTGAAGGAATTGCATGTTTCCATGTCCAGTCCTCCTAAGGTACTCTGTGACAATATTGGTGCTACCTACTTAAATCGAAATCCAGTCTTTCACAGTCTAATGAAGCATGTGGCCATTGATTTCCACTTCGTCCGCGATCAAGTAGAAAGAAATGAGCTTTCAGTAAGTCACATACCTACTGGGAGTCAACTTGTTGATGCTTTGACAAAGGCACTGCCTAAACGATTATTTGGACAATTCATTCACAAGATTGGCCTCAAGGAGATTGAGCCCATCTTGAGGGGGCATGATAAGGATGATTCAAAACCTAACAAATCATTCTCATCAACGTAATCCATTTACCTTAAGCTACATCAGCTAGAGTCCTAATTATAGTCACACTCAAAATCTTGTGAATATCTCTGTTGTACTTATCTATTTAGCTTGAACTCTTCTTAATTTACTATATAAATTGTACATGGTTGAGGCAATAGAAACAATCCTTTTTTACTACAAATATTAAGATTCTTTGGGTGTTGGGGGGGGGGGGATGTGGATTAAGTATTTCAATACACCTGACTTCCAAGAGCTATATCCATTTTGTAGAATTTTTAACAAATCGTTTAGATATTTTTGGTTATATTCAATTTTAAGAAGTTTGTAACGATTGATAAGGGTTACACGTGCAACACACATGTTCAGAAACTAGTTAAACAATAAGGATGAAACCAAGCAGAGCAAACGAAAACTTGTTAACTCAGCACTTGAACCTTTCATTAAACAATAGACACTCAATGAAATTTTGAGCACAGAGCACTGGACAAGTAACTATATTTTCCACAATTTGAAATCATATATTCTTCACCTCCTATAATACATCTTTCAAGCTCTATGCTCAAAAAATTAAATTAACAGGAAAAAAAAAAGACTTCTCAACTTCACAAATTCCCCCACAAGAAAAAAGAATCAGAAAAAAAGAAAAAGAAAAAAGAGAAGAGAAAAAGTTTTGAGTCACTTCTTAATGAATGAATCTTAACTCCAGGCTCCAGCCAGTCTTGCATCTCATGCATAAGAATCCAAGAGAGGTGCTCTTGGCTCCTCTTCTGATTTGCTATATCTGAAGTAAAGGACCAGTTGTATGACACCCAGAACTGCTCCTATCCCATTTGGTACCTGACCACATTCAGAAGAAAATATTCATTCAGCAAATGAAACATAACAACATCAACAACGATGACCATCACCACGAAACTCAAACACCATTGTGGGATTAATTGGTGCAGTCTCTTTCGAGGGGCATTCTTGCTCTTTCTGGTGTTCCTTGTTTTTTGGAGGGTGGGTGAAGAGCTGTAAGTCTCACCTCGACCCTGGCGCCCTTCGCCCAAGCGCCCGAATGTGAAAAAGCAAAATAATAAATAACAATAAGCCAACTTGCCCTGCACCAGCGCCAACACATTGACCAATGTAGTAGGAAGTAAAAGCAGTTAAGCAGAAAGCTAACAGACCATTGGGCATTTCCTAGAAGGTATAGAACATTAATTTAGCCAATTTTCAGGGTTCGTGCTTTTTCAGTTAAAATTAGTTACTATGATAAATGTTCACCTTTCATGAATAGTGGCTGGGAAAAACTTTCGAGCTCATACTTCCTCTAATTTTCTCCAGAAACAACAAGAAAAATTTCAAAAGTAATAAAATTTTAACGATGTTGTCTTTGAATCAAAGCCATGCTACATATTAGGTGACATAAATAGAACTGGAAAGGAAGTTAAGGAGAAGGAAATCCGCCTGAAGAATGGAAGGTTTACTTACAGAGATGAATGGATCATTCTTGAACATTCCATAGGCAAAGAAAGATATGCTCATGAGAAAAGTTGCAAGCGATAGATAAAACGGCATGTACTCCACGCTCTTTGTCTTGACCACCAAATTCTGCCCAAGAAATTGTTTCTTAAACCAATCAGTCTGAGGAATGGCGTCTTTATCATCTTAGGTTATAGTACTTTCTTCATGAAAACTTATAGTACTTTCTTCATGAAAACTTACAATAATGAATAGTGGAGAAGCAAACATGGAAATCAGAGAAATGACGGATAAATATCCAACGAAAGTTTGTCGACTAGGAGGCTCAAACAGATATATGCTGATGGCCACTATAGCAGCAAATACAGCAAAAACGCCAAACAACAACCCCAACATTTTCAACTGCATTGAACATGAAACAATAAGCAAAAGATCAGTTTGCATTAGAAACTTTAGCAAAATTCGATATGAAAGAACCAAAATGACCTTCTTTGACCGCTCAGCATGAATGATGAAGATGGTGATATATACTAGCTGGAACACTGTTCCAATTGAGTTGACAGTGAAAACCAATATAATACCAGGAGATACAATTGGTGTCCCATACCAGAGGCATATTAAGCAGTTAATGAGCGCATAGATATAAGGTAATCCAGAAAACTGTTCTGTAGACTTGCTTCTGATGATTCTTCTGAATGTTGGTCTAAAAATTGAAGGAGGGATACCATCAACATCAATGCAACATATTAATCGCTTGCACTACATTTTCACTGTTCAAAGATTTAGAACTTACATTGGTGACACGAATAAGACGAACGCGAAGAGGTTCCCTGTGTTACACATTAACCAAATATTTGGTTAGAAAGTGTAAACTTTTTCCAATTTAGCTGATGCTTTAGGGAGATTCTAGTGTTATGATTGTCAGATTGAATAAAACCTTCATTGTTGGAATGCTTTAGTCGATCGGATAAAAAGAAAAGCAATGAGAAGTACAAGATAGGAAATGATTAGTAAGAAGAGACTAAGCTGATCTATTCTTCATTCTTTTTGTTTCTGTTCCTTTTCTATCAATTACAAGATCTTTCTTCTGACCAATCAAACCCTGAGGAGGGTTTCAAAAGGTAAATATTACTAGTAGATAAAGATTTTGGTCCTTTCTCGGAGCCACTTTTGGGAACTTTTGAAGTCATACTTCTAAAACTAAAGTGTGACACCCAAGGCGAATCTCACATTGGTAAAACATGGGAAAGATGCTGGGTATATAAATAGATAGGCCTTAGACTCTAGTGACGCATTTTAAAGCCGTGCGGGTCTAGGCCCAAAGCGGACAATATCACTAGTGGGTTAGGCTGTTACATATGGTATCAGAGCCACTCCGCGTGCAACGCGTGCAACCTTGAGCGACAGTGTTATATGTGACACCCTAGGCGAATCCCATGTCGACAAAATACATGAGAGAGGTTGGGTATATAAGTAGATAGGCCTTAGACTCTAGTGATGTGTTTTAAAGCTGCTCAAAGCGAACAATAGGCTGGGCTTTTACATAAAGCCATAAGGAAAAATTAGTCTGACTTTTAGTAACTAATCGGATATTCATTAATATGATGCTACTCTAGTTATTGCTATAAATGCTATCCTCAAATGACATAACAGATGGACTTAAATGATATTTTGGTTTCTAATAAGATTATTCCAAGCATTTACTCAGAAAAATTGATGGCAAAATATTACATTCAAAAAGAGAAAAGAACAAAACAATCTCTCCGTCCAATGAATACAACCTCCCTCTCCTCCTCAAAGAAACAACCAAAAGAAGAAAAGAACATAGAAAAGGAACCAACTTTCTAAACAAACAATCCTCATTATACACAAAAAGATAAATGAAGTTTAAACAGATATTCTCCAATGATGTGCCAAAAACTTGTCAAATTAGAAGAAATAGATGGAACCTTTACAAAGGAAAAATACCCAAAAAGAAAGAAGAAGAAAGTTCAACTATTCCTGTCCACAAAAGTTTCTTCACTTTAAATTTAAAAAAAAAGGTTTTAAAGAACGCGAAAGTAGCAGATCAGTAACAGGCACAAGAAAATTAAATGGTTGGAGTTGGGGTGAGGAAGAAGATTACCTGCAATCCCAGCTGCAAAACTGCAGATTGAATAAACTGAGTGCAATTCACCTACTACAGACATTCTCTCTATGTTCAATCAGCTCAAAAAAGATATTTAGATTTTTTTTAACATATAACAAAAGAAAATCTAAATTTGTGTTTCTCCTCCTAAATTAGAAAAAAAAAAAAAAAAAAAGTAGCTCAGAGAGATTTAGGATATATACGGAGTACTTCTGTAGTTCTGTGACAGCTTTTGTCAAGTTGGAAATGCTTATTATGAATGTAATGCCAAATTGCATAAATACATAAAGATACATATAGTATACTCCTAGCTGTCTTTTAATGGTGGGACCAACCGTAGAATATAACTTTTGCTCATGCCTATATTTTATTCCCCCCACTGCGCCATAAAAAGAAAATAAGAGAACTACTTAAAAGAAAATAAGAGAACTACTTTTATTAGTATGACAAAATAGTGTATGATGCTAAAAAGAAACAAAGTGGGCGGTTGGACATAAGAATTATAAAAAAAAAACGAAATTTTTTTAAAGTGAAAATGGTATTTAAAAATTTAAGTTATGTTTGGATATGAATATAATTTTTAGTTATTTTAAAGTTTTGTGAGTGATCTAAGTGAATTTTGAAAAATAACCTTTTGAAATTTTCAAAATTCGTATTCTAAGTGAAAATTGTAAATTTTATGGCCAAAATTGATTTCGAAAAGAAGTAAAAAAAAATTCGAAAAAAAAAATTATGTCAAGACAGGCTCAAAATGTTGATGATTTACAACAACAAAAATAATATAATGTACCCTTTGTTGACTGAGTTGGTTGAGCGGGAACTTTCTTGGTGAAAGGTCTAGGGTTTGAAACTCATTTGCATACCTTCCCGGTCGAGTTTATCACATAACTTACCTAGTGCAATTTATCCTCCAATATAATTTGCTGGTTGTTACACATGAGCAAGGTTTACTTTGTGCACACCCAAAAGTGTCAATTGCGGGTTTTTTGTTAATAAAAAAACAAAAATAATACAGTATATTAAGTTTTTACTATGCACAAGATCTTAAAAAATATCAAATCACAAAAATCTATTATACGAAATCTTACGCATACATGAGCAAGGTAGGTACCCTGCGTGAAATCAATGGTATCGATTGCGGGTCCCCTATTAACAAAAAAAATCATACAATGTGACCTGCACTCATTATTGGACTTCATCAATAATATACTGAGTGAATACCAATTAGGTGTGGCCAAGTCTCCGTCTACAATCTACATCTTCAAATTTGTCACATGAATCATTTAGTGAAAAAGAAGAATCATGGATGGGTCCTGTTTTGCTATAGTACACATATATAAATCATGCCTATCTTAGTCCATTATCAATTCAATTATTAGATTTTGCACTTATTCTGTCAAATGCTTTATAATTAATTAAAAAAATTGCTGTAAAAAGTAACATTTTTTTAAAACTATTTTAGGGTTCTTCCTTAATTTAAAAGATTTTGTGGTCGAATCTCACTGAACTTGGTTACTCAAATTTGTAAATAAGTCAAAAATAATACTTTTAGAAATTAAAATTTTAGAAAACCTAACCAATTTTGTGAAAAGCTACTCAAACTAGTTAGCAGTAGCGGAAAAGAGTCAACGGATTTGTAATCCCATAACATCCTCTTTGAGTAGGGGTTTGGACATAAAAGGAGCAATTTTTTAAAAAATATACTAGTATTTGACTTAAGTTGAAAATAGTATTTGGAATCTGAAATTATATTTAGACATATATTTTACTTGAAAATATGTTACAGTTTTGTGAGTGAAAATTCTTTTTTGCAAATTTTAAAAATTAATTTTCGAAAAAAATTCAAAAACTTGTAAATTTTCATGGATAAAAATATTTTTTACATTTTTTTTTTTAAAAGGAAATTTTTTGGGCCTAAGCAAAGATAAGAATAAACAGAGGGGAAATGAAAAAGTAACAGTTAATCATGTTTTACTTGAATTATACTTCACATATTTAAGCTTTGGATATTCCATATCCCTTTTGCGTGTGCTATTTGGACTAGAAACTTTTGTCCAAATTAAAATGTACTATACTATTAGTCTATTATAATAAGTTCAGGACGTGGTTGCCACGGCTACTCGAATTTTTTTAATAAATAATATGGAAAGTACTGTGCTTTGTTGACATTCCAATCAGTACAAACAACAAACCTTATTTGTGGTTAATTACCCGGTCAGTCTGTTCCTGTTGCTAATTCTATACTTATTTGTTTCTGAATTTTTCATATCTACAACAAAAATTTAAGAAACATGTATTTCAGGGATGCCAGCTAGACATTATAAGGAAATTATGTAATTTTCGTTAAATAACTAGAGCTTAATTAGCGAGAGCAAACTAAACTTCAATTTAGACAATTGGATTGTTCAAATGTTTGGGCACACTAGGTTGGATAGCGTCAGTAATGAAGTTATTAGTGAAATGGTAGGGGTAGCCCCAATGGATGAGAAGCTGTGAGAAGCGAGACTCAGGTGGTTCGGGCATATGCGGAGGAGAAGCCCCAATGCACCGGTGATGAGTTGCGAGCGGTTGTCGGTAGTTGGCGCGAGTCGTGGCAGAGGGAGGCCCAAGAGGTATTGGGAGGAACTGATTAGGCGGGACATGACTATTATGCGGATTTTCGAGGACATGGCTCTTGATAGGAAAGTGTGGAAGTCTAGTATCAAGGTTGTAGGTTAGGGGCTTCTATTATTTCGCGGGATAAGGATGGGTCGGGGGGGGGAGTTCCCAATAGGTTAATATCTCTGTGAGCACTCCTAGAATTACTAATGCATTTTGTTCGTGTTGTTGCTTTGTTTACTTTGCCTTTTATATATCAGTTTTTTGTGGTTTATTCTGGAGTCACTAATGCTTTTTCTTTTTGTTTTTTTTTTTGTTTTTTTTTTCATTTCTCGATATTTCGCCGATGGTCAATTGGAAACAACCTCTCTGCCCTATCGGGTAGGGGTAAGACCTGCGTACATATTACCCTCCCCTGACCCCACCCTGTAGGACTATACTAGGTAGTTGTTGTTGTTGTTGTTGATTGTTCAAATGTTTATATTTATATATATATATATATATATATATATATATATATATATATATATCCATCTATTAAAAGGAGAGTAGTTTATAATGTAGTTAAGCCAAGTGACAAGCTAAAATGAAGTCACTTGGCAATTTTAAGACAACATAAAAATTTTGGATTATAAATTAATGAAAGTAATAGTCCAAGATTTTCTATAGGTATCTTTAATTAAATTTATGTATAATTCATTTATGGTAAGTATCCTTTTTTTTTAGCAAGAATCAATTAAAATTTCATTGAAAACCTTATCACTAATTTTAAGTTGAAATAATAATTCTTTATTTTGTACAAGTTTTGTACCTTACCTTATTTGTGAATAATATATATCGTTATAGGTATTTTTAATTAAACTTTGGGTATAATACAGTTATGGTAGGTATTCCTTTTTAAGAACAGAATATTTAAATAAATATTTTATATCTTGCAAAATCGATAGTTCAATCTGACGATTAATTACTATTGAAAAATATTTGTTATAAATTTCACTTTAGAGCTAAAAATATTTTTTTAGAAACATGTGATGTAATTAAATTATTGAATTTCAAATGTTTGTTAATGCAGATTTTATATGATGAGGTTCAAATTTATTGAACTAAATTTTGCAAATATTTTAAAAAATATTTTTTAAGGAAAAAAGACTTCTAAACTACCATATCTCTTACATATCTTTTAGACTATTATCCTTAATAAAAAATAAAGTTAAATAAATCACTCAAATAGTTAATTACGAATAACAAGGTAACCACGTCAAGTAGTACAACAACAACAACAACTACCCAGTATGTTCCCACAAAGTGGGGTATGAGGAGGGTAATACGTACACAGGCCTTACCCCTACCCGAAAGGGTAGAGAGGCTGTTTCCGGCCGACCCTCGGCTCAGAAAAAGAGAGAGAAAATCAACAAACTAAACACGTCAAGTAGTGTGATAAGAAAAAGTTAAAGTAAAAGTTAATAAACATTATAATAAAAATATTGAATTTAGATTAAAACTTATTTAAGTTGAGATAAAGAAAATTTAAATTGAATGATAAAAGTTTTTGAAATGAAATCTTAAATCTTGAATTGAAAGATAATCTTTCTTTTTTTTAATTGAGATTCAAAATCAAGTTTGATTGAAAGAAGCATTATGATACTATCATGATTTTTCTTCGTGCTTCACTGTTGTTGGATTTTCTTTTATGAATCAAGATTTGCAAATGTGTAAATATAGTATTTATATATTGTATATTTATATTTGTTAGAGATGTGATACTATATGATATATTATAGGAATATGATATTGTTAAAAAATTCTTAGGAGAGATTTTAGGGAGTACGAGCTTAAACCATATATATATACTCTTCTTCCCCGGAATGAGAAAGCAAGTTTGATTCATTTAAAAGTTGCGCAATCTCTAATGTATTATTTTTCCCATTGAAGCAGCAGTAGTACGGTGAATTCTCCTTTTCTTTCTTATTTATGAAGCTTTGAAAAAATTGTATAACCATGATATGATATTGTTCTTAATTTTTAATTCATTCATTTTATAGAAGTATATCATCATTTCTTAAAAGTAATTAATATGATTTTCTTGTGAATTTGAATATTATAAGGTTCATCAAGTTGATATTGTAACGGCCCGACTGGTCGTTTTGAGCTCTAGTGCGTCGTTCAGTGGTTTAAGGTCATGAGCAGTTTCATTTCAGGTATTATGACTTGTATGCATGATCAGAATTAAGTTTCGGAAGTTCAGAGTCGATTTGGAAAGAGAATCCTCATTTCGGAAGCTTAAAGTTGAAAGAATTAACTAGGATTGAAAATTTGAATAAATGACCTCGGAATCGGGATCTGAAAGTTCGAGCAGGTTCGTATGATGATTTCAGACTTGGGCGTATGCCCGGATCGGGCTTTTGATGATCCGGGAGCAGTTTGGCGCCTATTGTGGAAGTTAATATTTTGGAAGAAATTTCATAAGTTTGGCTTGAAGTGCATTTTAGTGTTATCAATGTCCGTTTAGAATTCCGAGTCTCTGAATAGCTCTGTATGGTGATTATGGAGTTGGGAGCGCGATCGGAAGTAAAATCGGGGGTGGGTCCATAGGTCGTTTTGGAACCATTTGGCTAAAAGATAGAGATTTGAAGGATTTTGAAAATTTTGACGGGAAGTTGACGTTTTGATATTGGGGTCGGAATCTAATTCTGAAAGTTGGAATAGGTTCGTAATGTCAAAATGTGACATGTGCGCAAAATTTGAGGTCAATCGAACGTGATTTGATAGGTTTAAGCATCAAAAGTAGAAGTTGGAAGCTCTAGAGTTCATAAAGCTTTGATTGGGGTTGGTTCATGATTTAACATTGTTTGATGTGATTTGAGGCCTCGAGCAAGTCCTAACGTATTTTAGGATTGGTTGGTAAGTTTGGTTGAGGTCTCGGGGGCCTCGGGTGGATGCCGGGTGGTTAACGGATCGGAAATGGAATTTTTAGAAGGTTGAAGTTTGTTGCTTATGTCATAACCGCGTATGCGGTTCAAGGACCACAGATGCGGTCAATCCTCCGCAAAAGTGGATTTTGGTCAAAGGCTCGAGAACGACATATGCGGTCAAGGTTCCGCAAAAAGCGGGACCGCAGATCTGCGGAAAGCTGGTCGCAGAAGCAAAAGAGAGCATCTTGGAGAGGACCGCAGATACTCACGAACTTCTAAGAATAATACACATAACCGTCTAAAAGAAATATAACACTGTTTATCTCGTATATATGAGATAACATACTAAAAAGTAAAGATAGAAGAGACAACGGGTCCTGCGGACGCCTACAAGGCTACCTCGATGTCTCGGACATCGGAATATCAACAATCGCACTACTGCCACTGCTATTATCCGTAACCTGTATCTGCACAAAAAGAGCGCAGAGTGTAGCATCAGCACGACCGACCACATGTGCTAGTAAGTGCCTGGCCTATCCCAACGAAGTAGTGACAAGGCTAGGACCAGACACCCACATAAACCCGTATAGTTAAAAATATATATACAATAAAATAGCAAGGAAAAATATCTAATATTTAAGAAGAGAAAACATGCTATGGAGTAGCCACATAATAGATATTATCAGAAATAAAACAAAGGTATTTAATTCACTTTCAAACTCAACTTTTTTCATCACAGGAGTATAACCACTCGCTCCCATTTTAATATCAATCTTTTATTTATTTATCAAAATAATATATATATATATATATATATATATATATATATATATACATACATACACACACTACCGGCAACTGTGGCCAATATCAACAATCTTTTTCTGTTAATGATGCGGCGTGCACCCCGACCCTTCCGATAAGTCACCGGCATCTATGGTCAATAATATAATAGGCTGATGTGGCGTGCATCCCAACCCTTCCGATATGTCACTAGCACTATGACCAATAACAATAATCATACAATATATTACCGACATGACGCCAATAATCTTTAATCAACAATATATATATATATATTACCGGTATTATACCAATAATAATTCCTTTCACATAATCATATAAGATTATTAAGAATTTTAATCCATCTAAGACACACGGTCATGCTCGACCCCCACGTATAGATACTCTTCACCATGCTTATACGTCGGACTCCACACATAACAATTAGCACATAAACTCAACTCATATTCTCTCAAGATAGGATAGATCAAACACTTACCTCGAAAGTCTACAACCAACTCAATCCTAAGCAATGCCCTTTCCTTTCGAATTTAGCACCAATTCAATCGTATCTATACACAATTGATTTAACATTATCAATATTACTCAACAAACTAGTTCAAATGGCCAAATATAATTTTTCTAACATTTTGTCCGGAATAGTAAAAATCGACCTCGGGCCCACGTGGTCAAAACACGAGGTTCGAACCAAAATAAATTCACCCATTCATCCACGAGTTCAAATATGTAATTTGTTCTTAAGTTCGACCCCAAAACGAGGTCTAAATCACAAATTCTTGTAAAACCCTAACTATACCCATTTCTCTAATTGTTCTACCCATTTACACAAGTTTAGTCCTAGGAATTCGAATAATATTGATGGAAAATGAAGAAAATGAGTCAAGAATCACTTACCCTAAAAGTTTGATGAAAATCGCTCAAGAATCGCCAAGAAATGTTATTGGAGAAGAGAGAGTTTGGTGAAATGATATTTAATCCCATTCTGTTCTATTTTTCATAACTTAAAAATCACCAGACGAAATTGCTCTATGCGATCACAGAGCAATAGATGTGATCGCATAGAGTAAGGAAAATTGGTCACTTCGATCGCACTGAAGGAGTTGCGATCGCGTATGAGGGGCAGGCTACTCTATGCGATCGCATGCCTCACTGTATGATCGCATAGAGGAAACTAAGGCTGCTCAGATTAAAGCTATGTGATCGCAAAGAATGGAATGTGATCACATTGAAGGACTAGACAAAGCTACACGATCGTATGAGTAACATTGTGATCGCATAGAACAAAAGGGGCAACTTAAAATTTACTCTCTGCGATCATGGAGACTTCTATGCGATCGCATAAAGTAACGTACAAGATACCACTAACCAACAAAAATACCAGATTTTCTAAGTCCAAGCGATCAAATCGCCAAAATAACATCTGTGATGACCAAAAAAAAAATCATCTTTAAATTAAACAATCATCTTCAATAATTGTCACGACCCTAGTTCACCAATCGTGAACATGTCATGACGGCACCCAGTCCCCATGACTAGGTAAGCCTAACACGTTGCGGAATATACCATTTTATGAACATTAATTAAGAAATAGCGGAAAATAGTATAAAAAGGAAATGTAATCCGTGCCGCTTGGCACATACACCCATCAAACACACTGTATAAAACACCTCCAAGACCCGGAATCCCACGGGCAACACAGACTAAAAGAGAGTATACAACCGTGGCTCTATGTGTAAAGAGTATCTAACAACGAAATGAAGGAAAACATCTACTAATACTATCAGAATAGAAGGAGGGCCTCCGGATCCGCGGACGTAGCAGATCATACCTCGAGGTCTCCCAAAGTGCTGCTGAATCACCTAGTATGAGCCTGTCCTGATGTACCTGGATCTGCACAACAAAAAGTGTGCAGAAGAGTAGCATGAGTACACCACGGCGGTACTCAGTAAGTGCCAAGCCTAACCTCGATGGAGTAGTGACGAGGAAGGTCAGGGCCCTACTGAGAGAACAATAATATAATGATGATAACAATAATAAGCAGTTTAAATAATAATGAATCTGAAATGACAACAGTAAAGTAATTTCTGCAACCGTTTACGATTTAAGCTAGCAGCAAGTAAATAACTCAATAAAAACTCAATCAGCAAGTCCAGGGACCTGTGGGAATTGAACCCACAGTCCCTTTCCATAACCAACAATCCGGGAGCTACAGGAATTGAACCCGCAGTCGCGATAATAGTATCCCTGGGTCTCCGGGAATCGAACCCGCAACCCATGTCTCAATAAATCTCAGGATCTCCGGGAATCGAACCCGCAGTCCATATCTCAATAATATATCAATAACTCAGGATCTCCGGGAATCGAACCCGCAGTCCCTACCAATAACTCAGGATCTCGGGAATCGAACCCGTAGTACCTACCAATAACTCAGGATCTCAGGAATCGAACACGTAGTCCCTACCAATATCACTCCGGGTCTCCGGGAATCGAACCCACAGCCCTGGGTCTCCGGGAATCGAACCCGCAATCCACAAGCACAGCAAATAAAGGAATACACAGAGAGAATAAATTATGCTTAACTATAAATTCACCGAAAAATAGTGCCAATAATTATCAAAAATAAGGCAATTAGGCAACTAAACAGTTAGGTACTACCTAATCATGCTTTTCTAACTACTACCGGTAAAATATCAAATTAACAGCTAAAGACAGGAATATCACTCATCGAACATTTTAAATAAAGTATGTGTTCAACAACCAGCGCATGTACACGCCCGTCACCTCCCGTACAAGGCATTTAAATTATCACATAATATCCTAGGGGTAAAAATTCCCCCACACGAGGTTAGACAAGCCACTTACCTCGATTCCGGTACAAAACCGCTAAGAGACAACTCTCTTGCCACGAATGTCGGCCTCCACAGGTCCAATCTATCCAAAATCATAAGTAATACATCATAATATGCTAATGGGACATAACCCAATCGAAAGAACTCGAAAAATACTCAAAATCACGAAATTCGCAAAACCCGAGCTCGGGGCCCACGTCACGAAAAATTCTGAAATTCAGATTTTCGGAATCCTCGTCTCG
Organism: Nicotiana noctiflora; assembly: GCA_032618575.1. Taxonomy (NCBI): domain Eukaryota; kingdom Viridiplantae; phylum Streptophyta; class Magnoliopsida; order Solanales; family Solanaceae; genus Nicotiana; species Nicotiana noctiflora. Next base: position 165,157 of record JASVEL010012873.1, on the reverse strand, counting down.
CCACGAGTCCGTACATACCAAGAACTCCCAATTCGGACCACAAATGGTCCTTCAAATCCAAAATTTAAGGTTTTTGCTCCAAGCCCTATTTTCTTGATTTTTAGCTATAAATTCATGAATTCCATGGATGATTCTTGTATAAAAATATGTATTTAACTCATAAAACTTACCTCCAACGATTCCCCGTCGAAATCCCTTCAATTCCCGTCCAAAAGCTCTCAAGAATGACCAAAAATGGTGGAAAATGAGTTGTTTTCGCGATTGAAATGTTTTTAACATTCTGTCCGGGTACTGTAGCTAACACTATGCGATCGCATTAGAGCATTGCGATCGCATAGAACAAATTTGCCGGACACTGTAGCTAAGCCTATGCGATTGCATAGAACAAAATCCTGGGTACTGTAGCTAACACTATGCGATCGCATTAGAGCATTGCGATCGCATAGAACAAAATTTCCGGGCACTGTAGCTAAGCCTATGCGATTGCATAGAACAAAATCCTGGGTACTATAGCTAACACTATGCGATCGCATCAGAGCATTGCGATCGCATAGAACAAAATTTCTCTGCAATTTTTCTGCTGCATTTTTCAACTCAAAAATTCCCGTTAGCCATCCGAAATCACCCCGAGGCCCCCGGGACCTCAATCAAAAATATCAATACATCCTATAACATTATTCAAACTTGTTCCAATCATAAAAACATGTCCTTAAATACGGAAAACATCGAATTATAGCGGATTCAAGCCTAAGTTTTCATCTAAACTTTCGAAATCAACATTCAATTACAAACCCGACCAAACGACATCCGAATGACCTGAAAATTTGCAGACATATCCAAAATCACATAACGAAGCTACAGAAATTATCGGAATTCCATTCCGACCCCCAGATCAAAATCTCACCTATCGTTCGGATTCGCCAAAAATACTAACCTTGCCAATTCAAGCTTAATTCTACACCGGTCATCACAAAAATATTCCGGACACACTCCTAAGTCCCAAATCACCTAACGAAGCTATCCGAACCATAAGATTTGCATTTCGAGTCCGATATCAAAATTTCCACTTCCGGTCAAATTTTCTCAAAAACCTTCAATTTTCTATCTTTAGCCAAACGACTCCAAAATGACCTACGGACCTTCGAATTCACTTCCGATCGCGCTCACAAATCCAGAATAACCATACGGAGCTACTCCCAGTCTCGGAATCCCAAACGGACATCAATAACACTAAAATGCATTTTAAGCCAAACTGATGCAATTTCTTCTAAAATGCTATCTTCCATAATATGCGCCAAAACACTCCCGGGTTATCCAAAACCCGATCCGGGCATACGCCCAAGTCCAAAATCATCATATGAACCTGTTGGAACCTTCAGATCCCAATTCCGAGGTCGTATACTCAAAATTCCAATCCTAGTTCATTTCTTCAATTTTTTTAAGCTTCGGAAATGAGAATTTTCATTTAAATTTGACTCCAAACTTCTTGAATTTTAAATTCTGACCATACACACAAGTCAATATACCTGAGATGAAGCTGCTCATGGCCTCAAACTGCTGAATGACGCGCCATAGCTCAAAACGACCGGTTGGGTCGTTACAATAATTGTACCTTAATTGAAAATGGTATTTTCTTTATCAAATGATTACTAAAAATAACTTCATCTTTTCTTGTTGATTTACTAATTGGGATGGAAGTTGTTCTATACTTTATGTTAAGTAAGTGAGGCTCGTCGAACATTCTTAATTGTATTGGGTCTTGGACCCTGTGAAATGAGCAACAAGAGAATATTGATGTGCAATGTGAAATAGAAATATGTTGGCACAAGGTGCCAGGGAAATATTATAATTTTATTTAATTGCACGTGAGTTGTCTGTGCGGTTGTGATATAAATATGGGCACGAGATGCCGTAAAAATATGAAAGTGGGTCGAGACCTATATTATTATGATTTTGAAATAAGGCGTCACAAGGTGACCTTTACTCAAAAGAATTATATTCGAAAGATACTTATTTGAAGGAAATATACTCGAAACATATTTATTGGAAGCATATTATCCTAGAGATTATTACTTGGAGGATTTATAGGCAAAAATATTTATCCTTGAAAGACTCGATTAATTGATTGCACTTGTATTTATTATTTGTTGAGAAACATTTGTGGTGTTCTTGTTGCCAACTATTTATATCTATGGTAGATCATTGATGCCATTATTGTTATTTGTTTCCTATTATTTTGTACGCTACAAATTGCACAGGTTTATGTGAGTGTCTGGTCCTAGCCTCGTCACTACTTCGCCGGGGTAGGCTAGACACTTACTAGCACATGGGGTCGGTTGTGCTGATACTACACTTTTGTATATTTTTTGTGTACTGATCCAGGTATTTGATCGATAGTAGTTGTTTGTTGCATTGGAGACTCGAGGTAAACCTGCTGCAGCCTTCACGATCCTCGGAGTCACCTTCAATTGCACTTATTTCCATTTGTTCCCTTTGTTTCGGAACAGTGATGTACTTATATTGTATAACTACCTTTAGAAAGGCTTGTGACTTGTACTACCGGTTTTGGGAATAGTAAATCGTTAGAGAAATTCAGTTGAAGTTAATAAGTATCAATGTTATTTCAAATTATGTTAGGCTTACTTAGTTTGAAGACTAGGTGCCATCACGACTCCTTCGGAGGGATTTTTGGGTCGTGACAAGTTGGTATCAGAGCTCTAGGTTCATAGGTGCTACAAGTCATAAGCGAGTTCAGTAGAGTCTTGTAGATCGGTACGGAGACGTTTGTACTTATCTTCGAGAGGCTATAGAGCTACTAGGAAAAATTCCCACTTCATTCATTCCTTATCGTGCGATATTTATTCAGCTTGAAGCATATATCTTAGGTTCTTTTGTATCCACTCATGTATGGAATTGCGCATTATGCCAATGGTTTGTGATAAAAAAAAATATTATAAGAGAGCCAGAGTTGCTCAATCATTATTTTCACGTGTCGATCAAAAATTAAGGATATGGAAGTGCAACGAGATCTTTCAGTTATATGCATGGGGGTGCATCAGATCTTGACATCTGGTTGATAAGTACAATCTGTAAAAGGTTTAATTGGTTTCCTAATCAGCACAGGTGGATGTACATAAAAAAAAAGTTGTCGTATTTGAGACTATGTGGTTCATATGGGATTTCTAATTAGTGAAGAGTACATACTAGCAGCCAAGACACTAGATGAAGTGAATTTAACTATCATGAGAATGACAATCGCCAAGTAAATAGCTTGAGGTGTCTTATGACTGGTATCGTACGAGCGGTGAAGGTTACTATTTTGGATCGTCGGGAATGTGTCTTATGATTTCGCACCAAGTGAGGGAAGTCCACTATCAACTATGAGATTTCGGCATCATGTGTTATACCAATTTTGGCATGAGATGTATTTATGTGGTATTGAAAAATTTTCCAAAACATGTTTATGATAAAGAGCTGAGAATGGAACGGGATGATGATGAGACTTGAGATATTCTTGCTTCCGTAATAATTCTAAACTTTAATATTAGAGGGATCATGGAAACATATTCAATATACTTATAGTGCTTAAGTTAATTACCATACTCGCATGGGGCAGTTATATTTTAATGCACCACCAACATGTGGTTTGTATGATGGTTATTCCAGTTATCTATCATAGACTAAGTATGAGCAGTTGACCTTTAAATGAATTGTTATGAATGTGGTAGTATTACACACATCATGGGAAAAAAATACTGTCCTAGTTATGGGAGAAGCATAATTTTTAAAAGCACTCAGGCTACGTACTTCATTACAATTACTACTCCACTTGCATGACCAACCAGGGTTAGGGGTAAGGATGTTAGAGGTGGAGGTGAGACTCGTAGAGGTGGAGACCGAGTCGTTAATACATTTTCTATGGTATGGCTGATGTTGCAACACCATATGGCGTCGTTACAAGCATGGTCTCGAATTATTGTAAAGTAACAATTTTGTTAACTTGATTCGTTCTAAGTATCGAGGCAAATCCTCCTATTGCGCTCCACTTATGAGCGAACTTCGTAATTCTGAAAATTTACTTATGTGAATACTCATGTTAGGAGATTATATGGAGATAGCTATGTCTATCACTATGTATTGGTAAAAAAAAAAAAAGTGTGAGGCAAAAATCAATTTTTGTTAATCATTTCATTGAGTTCGATGCAATTTCCAAATAATTGATTTCAATCGTGAATTATATTCTCTATCGATGTGAGGGTTCTTTATATGTTGTGATTTTGTTTAACGAAAAGTATTTAGAAGAAGAAAAAAATGGATAAAATTCAAGTTGGCACAATGTGCATATTACTTGTGTACGGAGTTGAGGACAAGATTATCGTACTTTTATGTTATGTGAAATATTTAAACCGGGCTACAAGCTGCGGTGGATGTTATATAAAGAGGAGGTCCTTGTGGTGAAAAGTTTGTGTTTAAATTCTCCCTTTGTAAAATTAAAATTTATAATGTAGCACTTATAGGGAGAGATGACTATGAGACATTTGAAAAATTTTGTTTGAATATCTATGTGCATAATTTGCCAAAATTATATTGTAATTATTGAGTTTTAGCCTACAAGGTGAGTGCCCATGTGGCGTTAATTGTGAATCATTAATTTGGCCAAGTAATGATGAGGTCTTCATGCTACATTGTTAGTAAAGTGAAAGCTTGAGACAAGAATTATTAACATGAAGTTAATTGGTAATTTTGTAATCGATTATGTACAACTATTAAAACCAGAGATGTGGTAATGGTCATACATATGATATGTTTCATATCAAAATATCTTTATGATAGTGTCATACATGTAATACAAAGCTTGGTGTTATTGACAAATACATTGAGATTTATTGAGTTGTGGATGTGTTATTATGAGTTGTTTGGTGTTACTCTGACAGGTGGATAAGCCCAATTACAGGGGAAACTCTGCCAAAATTTCTGAAAAATTTGGGAGTTAGAAAATTTTGGGATATTGAGATTGTGCAAAGAAAGAAAGAAATTACATTACGAGTTTGAGTACAGACTCTACTTCTCATTTGAGGACGAATGACCCTAAGTGGGGAAGAATGTAATACCTCGTATTTGATGGGTGCATAGGCATGAATTGCTATAGCCAGTCGAGACTAATATCGTGTGTTCACGTGAAAATCTGACCTTTCTGAAAATGATTGGATTGTAAGAAATTTGGTCTTCAAGTTTACAATATGGATAAAGGAGGTAATCTCAATTGAAATGGTATTGTCGGAATTATTTCGAATGCGGTAATATGGGATTAACCACGAGGATATGTGTAAAAGTAGGAACATTAAATTTGAGACCTCAGAATAATCTTAGTACGTTCGAGGACGAACGTTTGTTTTAGAGGTGGAGATTGTGATGACCAAAAAAAAATCATCTTTAAATTAAACAATCATCTCGGTGTTTTAATACCTTGAAAAGCTCTATCAGTAATTTCGCGACTTGCGTGCACAGTCCGTATAATTTTTTTCGGAAGGTTAACAGATTGATTTTTTTTAATGTTCGAGGACGAACGTTTGTTTTAGAGGTGGAGATTGTGATGACCAAAAAAAAAAATCATCTTTAAATTAAACAATCATCTCGGTGTTTTAATACCTTGAAAAGCTCTATCAGTAATTTCGCGACTTACGTGCACAGTCCGTATAATTTTTTTCGGAAGGTTAACAGATTGATTTTGACTTGAAGAAAACTGTTGTATTTTTTTACAGCACTGTGAATAGTACCCCGTGAATAGTACCCGTGAATAGTACCGGTGAATAGTCCCGTGAACAGTACCATGAACAGTAACAAACGGGTGAACAATGCCGAAAATAACTTTGGACAGAACACAAAGTTCTGGAAATGGGACAAAATCCCATTTCTCAATTTCTTCCAAATTGGAGTTCGGGGAGAGGCGATTTTCCGGAGATTTTCAGAGAAAACAATGGGGTAAGTGTTCTTTATCATAAATCATTTATAGATCATGATTCCATACTCATTTACATCTTGAATCCATAAATTTATGGAAGAAAAATCAGATTTTTGCAAAATCTTTCAAAAATGAAAATTTTAGATTTGGAGGTCGAGTTGTCATTGGAATTCGATAATTTTTGTATGGTTGAACTCGTATCGGAATGGGTTGTCGGATTATACGAGTTTCGTCAGATTCTGATATGTGGGCCCCACGGGCAATTTTGAGCTAAAATTCGAATTTTAATTCGGAAAATGTATAAATTCATATGGAATTAGTTCCTACGATTCGTGTTGAGTATTTTAAATTATTGTGACTAGATTTGAAGCTTCGGATGAATTCGCGAGACAAAGGAATGTTGGATTTTTGAATTGGTAGCAAAGCGAGGTAAGTGTTTGGTCTACCCTAGCTTGAGGGAATAAGAGTTGAGTATAATTGCTACTTGTTATGTGTTGTGTCCGACGTATAGGCATGGTGACGAGTATCTATACATTGGGGGTCGAGCATGACCGTGAGTCCTAAATTGTTAAATTGTCGTATTCTTATTTGATGCTTATGAGAACTTGTTTGAAGATATTTGAAGCTGAGCAAGTAATTGTTATGATCGAGTAATGGTATCAATTGTGTTAAATAGAAATTCTTAAGATTGGTTATAGCTGGTTCTTCTTTGCCGGGAATATATTGTTGATTAATTGTTATTGGTTTATTATCGGTAATATATATATTGTCAATTTAAAGATTATTGGTTTCACAGCGGTAATACATACATATTGTTGATTAATTATTATTGGTTTCATACCGGTAATATATATATTGTTGATTAAAGATTATTGGTTTCATACCGATAATATATATGTTGTTGATTAAAAATAATTGGTTTCACATCGGTACTACATACATATTGTTGATTAATTATTATTGGTTTCATACCGGTAATATATATTGTTGATTAAAGATTATTGGTTTCATACCGGTAATATATATATTGTTGATTAAAGATTATTGGTTTCATACCGATAATATATATGTTGTTGATTAAAAATAATTGGTTTCACATCGGTAATACATACATATTGTTGATTAATTATTATTGGTTTCATACCGATAATATATGTTGTTGATTAAAGATTATTGGTTTCACACCGGTAATACATACATATTGTTGATTAATTATTATTGGTTTCTTGCCGGTAACATATTAAGAAATGGGATCGTGTGGCACGCCGACCACTTATATATTAAGAAATGAGATCGTGTGGCACGCCGACCACTTATATATTAAGAAATGGGATCGTGTGGCACGCCGATCACTTATATATTAAAGAATTGGGATCGTGTGGCACGCCGACCACAAAGTGATTTGAATCTTGGCATTGGCCATAGTTGCCGGTAGCCTATTGATAAATTTGGGAGCGGGTGGTACGCCTACCACAAGATATGAAAAGCCTATTGATAAATTTGGGAGCGGGTGGTACGCCTACCACAAGATATGAAAAGCCTATTGATACATTTGGGAGCGGGTGGTACGCCTACCACAAGATATGAAAAGCCTATTGATACATTTGGGAGCGGGTGGTATGCCTACCACAAGATATGAAAAGTCTATGGTTACGTTTGGGAGCGGGTGGTACGCCTACCACAAGATATGAAATAAAAAATGAATTGAGACATGAAAGTAAGATTTGTTCCGTTGATCAGATTACTCCGGATATTGTGAGTTGTTGACTGTTATTTCAGAGCAGATTCTTTCCTTATAAACGTTCGATAACGTTTTATGTTGTTATATATATATATATATATATATATATATATATATATATATATATATATAGTTCAATACTTCGAGCTTCAATAATTGTACCTTAATTGAAAATGGTATTTTCTTTATCAAATGATTACTAAAAATAACTTCATCTTTTCTTGTTGATTTACTAATTGGGATGGAAGTTGTTCTATACTTTATGTTAAGTAAGTGAGGCTCGTCGAACATTCTTAATTGTATTGGGTCTTGGACCCTGTGAAATGAGCAACAAGAGAATATTGATGTGCAATGTGAAATAGAAATATGTTGGCACAAGGTGCTAGGGAAAATATTATAATTTTATTTAATTGCACGTGAGTTGTCTGTGCGGTTGTGATATAAATATGGGCACGAGATGCCGTAAAAATATGAAAGTGGGTCGAGACCTATATTATTATGATTTTGAAATGAGGCGTCATAAGGTGACCTTTACTCAAAAGAATTATATTCGAAAGATACTTATTTGAAGGAAATATACTCGAAACATATTTATTGTAAGCATATTATCCTAGAGATTATTACTTGGAGGATTTATAGGCAAAAATATTTATCCTTGAAAGACTCGATTAATTGATTGCACTTGTATTTATTATTTGTTGAGAAACATTTGTGGTGTTCTTGTTGCCAACTATTTATATCTCTGGTAGATCATTGTTGCCAGCTATTTATATCTCCGGTAGATCATTGATGCCATTATTGTTATTTGTTTCCTATTATTTTGTACGCTATAAACTGCACAGGCTTATGTGAGTGTCTGGTCCTAGCCTCGTCACTACTTCGCCGGGGTAGGCTAGACACTTACCAGCACATGGGGTCGGTTGTGCTGATACTACACTTCTGTACATTTTTGTGTACAGATCCAAGTATTTGATCGATGGTAGCTATTCGTTGCGGTGGAGACTCAAGGTAAACCTGCTATAGTGTTCGCAGTCCTCAGAGTCACCTTCAATTGTACTTATTTCCATTTGTTCCCTTTGTTTCGGAACAGTGATGTACTTATATTGTATAACTACCTTTAGAAAGGCTTGTGACTTGTACTACCGGTTTTGGGAATAGTAAATCGTTAGAGAAATTCAGTTGAAGTTAATAAGTATCAATGTTATTTCGAATTATGTTAGGCTTACTTAGTTTGAAGACTAGGTGCCATCACGACTCCTTCGGAGGGATTTTTGGGTCGTGACAACATCTGAATCAATGAATTAAGCCTTAGAACTCAAGAGATCTTTTAAAATTTCATAACTTTTAAATTTTTCCAATTTAAGGACGAAACACGTCAAACGACGTTTGTTTTCAACCAAACTTTTCAGGAAGCGCTTAACAAATATATATGACTTGTATCGAGCATCGGAATTAAAATACGAGTATGATACCATTACTTTTTGATCAAATTTCAGTTTTATTTTCCTTAAATATTTTCAGAAAATAACTTAACAGAAAAATTCATTACTCAGGCCTGGGACCTTGGAATTCGATTTCTGGCATACGTCCAAGTCCTATATTTTTATACAGACCTTCCGAGTTTGTCAAATTACGGATCCGGATCCGTTTACCAAATATATTGACCAAAGTCAACTATATCAATATTAATATTATTTTTCACATAATTTATATATTTCTGTTGACGCGTGATTTTTGACCCTACCCGAGATTTTTTATATTTTAGCGTAAAATATTTAGTTTAGTCCTAATATAGCTATCTTAGCTAATTTTGACTCTTTTACTTTATTTTTACTTTAAAATAAAAAAATAGCAAAAAAAATATATAGAGTTTTATTAATGTTTTGTAGTCATTTTAAACTTGAAAAATACAAAAATATTACTTTATATTTTATCTTTTTATAAAAATAAAATTATAAAACAAAAAAATAAAATAATTAATATTTTTATAGTTATTTTAAACTTGAAAAATATAAAAAAATAGTTTTATTTTAATTGTGAGTATTATAGTTATTTTTGCTTACATAGGTTTAATTAAATAACATCATGTTCTTATCCTCGTTCTGGGTAAAGAATAATATTTGGGGTTCAAACTACTCGGTTTTAGGCTTAGTTTTTGGACCTAGCCTATAATAATCCGAGTCCACCACACGGGGAACACGGACAAAAAATAAAAAAAAGGCCCATACACACACATGCACCCAACAAGGAAAGGGACAATTTGAAAGGGGGCTCACGTGAAAAAGGATGGGGAGGGGATTATTTTGAAAAGGCACATGCTCACACACATGCACACTACTTTAAAAAGATAGAAAAGGAAAAAGGCAAATACATGTGATAGGCATAAAGAGCAAAAAGAGGTGGGGAGAGAGGGAACTACGGGTGGAAGGCTTAAAAAATTTGAAAAGAGGAAGAAAAATGATAGAGAAAAAGAAAGGCTATTGTGGCTGCAACATGCAACATGGGAGAGAGAAAATACATAAAAAATAGAATGAAATAATAGAAGAAGGACAGAAAGAGAGAACGGGGGAAAAAGGAAAAAAAAGAAACGAGAAGAGTAACAGGAGAAATATATACATACAACTATATACAGACTTGGAGAAAAAAACGAAAAAAAAGAGAGGAAAGATACACTACTGTTGTGATGATCTTCTTCATTTGAGAAAAGAAAAAAAAACGCTACTGTGCAGTCACCTTCTTTCGAAAAAAAACAGCACTGCTTCTCCATTTTCGTCCAGCAACGACGACTTCTCTTCGTCAACCAGCCTCTCGCACAACAGCAACAACCAGCGAACCATTAACGACCAGCAGCTCCCTCTCCAAGCCAACGTGAACAAGCATGTCTAAACATCCACCCTCGTCTCCCTCACGCCATTGACGCAGCAGCTCACTGCTGCTTCGTCTCCGACCAGTCGAAGCGTCCAGCTTCACGTCCAAACGACCCCTTCGTCTTCCCTCACACACCCACGACCATAACTAGCTGCTTATGATGCTGTCCAGCAGTTCGTTCCCAGCTCATCGCATCCCAGTCCGTTAGGTTGAGTCCATTTCTGGAACTCATTAGTGAGATCTGTTCGTCGAGGTCCGAGGTTGCTGTCCAAGGTTTCCGGCGTTGGTCCGAAGTTCTGTTCGAAATCTCGTTTTCAGTTTGGGTATTCGACATACACTGTTGTACAAGCTATCTCGTTTGTGAATTTCCATCGACACAATAACGAAGGAGCTCAAGTGAGTTGATCTTAATCCCTTTAGCAACTGTATTTCTTTGTTTGTTTAAAAGATACTCGATGCCTATTTAATTTGTTTTACTGCATTCTCTCATTTGTTTCAAGTAGATTAATTAGTACTACTAGCTTTCTTGTTGCTTAGTTTTGGCTGCACTCACGTGTTAAGAATTTAATTTTATTGTTATGTATTTTGTTTAAAATGATATTAATGACTTGGGTAAATAAGGTTTCGATGGTTGAGACCATATTTGTGAGATTCAGTAAAGAGAATAAGAAAAATTGGGCTAGATAACTTTAAATATGATACATGGCTGAGACAATGTTTGAACCAATTATTTTGAGTCGAGTTGTTTATTTTGTGAGGCACCATTCAAGAAGAGCGGGAAGTTGGTTAATTTTTTATAACAAGTGTTAGAATGCTAGTAATTTTAGAGATAATTTTGAGTAGTAACTTTGATTAAGTGACTTTAAAATTCTTAGTATTACTTATTAAATTCTTCTACACTAATTTCATAAACCAAGACCTTTACAATAATCTCAAATTAGCTTCTTAGAAAAATAATTCGTAAATATGCGTGAGTTACTTTTAGGCGCGTTATTTAATAATTTTACCTTCTTAAACTCGGGTGCACATTCAGGTGACCTAACTCCCAATCTCAACGATGTTAAAATATGTCAAAATCACGGGTATATTTATGTGACGTGGTTCGAGACGTGTTTTAATAACGTTGCAATCATTCTTAAAGTTAGATAAAAGCGGTTAATAGGTTTAAATTGCATTATAGTGTGAACATGTTTTTAAAAAAAATCAGATATTTAGCCATTTATAATAATTGAAGCGACCGTGCTAGAACCACGGGATCCGGCGGTGCCTAACACCTTCCCTCGGTTCAACAAAATTCCTTACTTAGAATTTCTGGTTCGCAGACCTCATTTGGAAAGTCGTAAATTTCCTCGATTCAGGATTTAAATAAATCGGTGACTTGGGACACCATAATTTATTCCAAGTGGCGACTCTGAATTAAATTAAATAATCCCGTTTCGAATATTGTCACTTAAATTGGAAAAACTCCCTCGCGCATTTACCCTCCGGGGTAGGGGGCGCGCCAAAAGGAGGTGTGACAGCTCTGGCGACTCTGCTGGGAATAAAAATCCAGAACCACTGGTTTAGGGTTTAAGAATTCGAGCTTTGAATAGTTATTTTATTTGGCTTATTTATTATCCGATTTTATTACATGTTTATATTTGATATGCTAAATGTTGCTTTACCGCTTTGATATTTTGTGAATTGTATATAAATTGTGCTGATACCCCTTTTTCTTTTTTGAGTCTTTTGAAATATAATACCGGGCATTTGCTAGACATAGCCCGTTTTTCTCAAGATAGTCGGTGGTGCTTGGCACCCGGTGAAGGATTTTGTAGTCACACATGTTTAGGCGGAGAGTTTTGTCAATTAAGCCGGAAAGCCATGCTACCGGTGCACCGACACTCTTCGGCTCGAGTTGTCCGCTCGAGTTAAAGCCAGTCTAGACACTTTTTCCAACAGGATGATGACTTAGAATAACAAAACCTTATGCCGGATCCCCGATAGGAACACTTATTTGCATCATGTGCATATTTGACTTAGGAGGCTCAACACGGGGGTTGGGCCTGTCTAGGACAGGTGTACCTGAAACAAAAGACCAACTTGTTGCATCTTTCTGTGTGCATTTATTTGTTTCGATCTTACATGTCGACCGGTTTGTTGAAAAAAAGAGGATAGGAAGTAAAAGATGTCAAATTAATGGAAAACGAGGTGCTTTTATTGGAAAATAATTTTGAAAAAAAAATAGAAAAAGAAAACATGAAAAAAAAATCTCCGAATAAATTTTGTTAATTTTAAATAGTTAGTTTCTTTGAAAATTTTTGAATATAAAAAAAAATCCCAAATAAATTTTCTTAATTTTACAAAAAATAGTTTAGTTTCTTTGAAAATAATTTTTTGAAAAATTCAAAAAAAAATGCAATTAAATTTTCTTAGTTTCCTTTGAAAATAATTGTTTCTTGACAAATGCAAAAAAAAAAAAAAAATCGAAAAAAAAATTTGTTGATTTTATTAAAGATAGGTGAGTTTCTCTGAAAATAGTTGGTTTTAGAAATGCTGTTTAAAAATAGTTTGTTTTCGTTTCTTAAAATGATTTAGTTCTTTTATTACCGAACTACGCTGGTCTGATTCTCACCGGATGTGAGATACGTAGGAAAACCTCATCGGTTCCGACCCCAATTTAAAAAAAAAAAATCAAAAAAAAAATAAAAAAAAAATCAAAAAATACTCTCATTTAGTTCCTTCATTAAAATCTTTCTTTAGAAAATTCAAATGAAAAATAGTAAAAGTAGTTCGAAAAAAAAAATTAATTAAAAAAATGATTTCGTTCTTTCTACTACTTTTCATGAAATAAAAAAAAATCAAATTTTAAAAATATGGATTTTACTCCAAAGCAAATAAATTTTTATTTTTAGAAGTCTTTCTATCAAAAAGCAAAACAAAAAGCAAAAAAAAAAAAAAAAAAAAAAGCAAAAATATGAATATATTTTCCTTTTTTCTCTTAAAGCATTTCTTTCAAGAATTAGTTGATTTACTCAATTCCCGATTTTCCGAACTACGCCCGGTCTGATTCATGCGGGGACATGATACGTAGGCAATCCACATAAGATTCGACCATCACCAAAAAGAAAAAGAAAAAAAAAGAAACAGAAAATTGATAAAGCGGGAAAAGAAGAGTAAATCACTAAGTTAGAACCAGAAAGGGAAATTGGTGCACCTAAGCAAGCCTATGTGTCATGGGGGACAATTAAGTCACCACATCTGAATGAGCCAGTGTTTGTTGGACACGTACCACAAAAGCTTAAGGACCGTCAAGAGGAAGATAATGAGGGTTTCATGACTGAAGAAACTGAAGGAAAACATGAGGCAAAGCTCTGCGACACCCACATGGTCGAGCCAGGGAAAGGGACTATCACCGTTGAGAAGGGATCAGACACTAAACTCCCAAACTGAAAGGCTAGGCCATACCCGATCAGGCGGAAACCCAGTAAAACTTTTCCTGCCGTATTTTTCTGCATCCAGAGTATTTCAGGGTGTAAATTGGATGTTTCTTTTAGTTTTTGTCTTTAAATTTCCGAATGTGAATCTTGTTTATCTTTTCGATTTCAAGAAATGAAATTAATATTTCATCGTCCGTTTTCTTTTCTTTTGTTATTTTTTATTCTTTCAGATTTGTTTTAGTTTTCTTTTTCTCTTCTCTTTAGTTCAAATCATGCAGCTTTAAATAACATGACATGCTTGCGGACTTCACGTCTAGATCCTAAAACGCTGTCAGACTCAGAATAGTGAATCGAGAGTTGAAATGCACAAAAGTTTATTTTTTAGGAAATGAAACAATGAATTGGAATAACTGAAAGAAAATTGGTTCGCATACAAAAGGGTTGTGTTGCACTCAGGGAATACCCGAGTAATTATCCCAACAAAGAATGGCCCATGCTTGCAACAAGAAAGTGCGGCCCAGAAATCTCGAAATAGAACAACCGACATTAAGGCGCGTTCCTCCTCATTACCAAGAAACAAAAAGAAACTTTCGCTCCTAATTGGAAGAATCCATGCATCATCCGGAAAATATCACTGAGAGGGACACTGTATCTGGCAGACATTGAAGGAAATGATCTTGAAATGGCAGTCAATACAGATACAACATAAAAGTACTATGTCAGGACTTCCTGCGACGTTGGCTTTTGTATAACTGAGATGACGAAGGCTTTCTTTCTTGCTACCCCAAACACTATAAATCCTTTGTAAAACCCTTTGAGTCGGTTACCTTTCTTTGGCTACCCTCTTTGGAATCCAAATCAAAAAAAAAAAAAAAAAAACCAAAAACCAAACAAAACAAAACAAAACAAAGTACCTGAACTACGTTCTGACTTGATTCCGAAAGGATACATAGGCAACCTCTCCCTAAGGTTCAGTCACACAAAAAAAAAAAAAAAACCAATTTCCCCAAAAATTGAAACTGGGGCAGATGATATGACGGTTCAGGTTAGTTCCGTCAAGATGGTTCCAAAGTTGTAATTCCACTCAATTTCCTTTTTACCCAAAAACCTTGTTCAAGTCCTTCAGATCAATTGGCAAAAGCAAGGAAGTGAAGAATGTCATTGACGGAAATCTGACACAGCCTGAAATGAGAGAAACAAAATGAGAGAGTCTTATCGGTGAAAACCTTCGGGCACCATAAGGCGATGGCAGTTGGAGAAGCTAAAAATGAGAGAGTCCGATTAGTGAAAACTCGCGAAGAGCACTATCGGGCGATAGTGAGAAGAGAAACGAGAAAGGTCGATTGGCAAAAACCCGCAAAGGGCGTCGCCGACAAAAAAAAAGACATCCCTTCGCTAAAAGAATTTTGGCAAGGATCTATGGTTTGAAATTGCGAATCAATGGGTTCATAAGAAGTTGGAAAGTTTATGTGGGTCAGGCGTCCAGTCCAAGAAGCATGTCATGTTTATTTAGAGTCAGCATGCATCCTAGATAAGT
Organism: Nicotiana noctiflora; assembly: GCA_032618575.1. Classification (NCBI taxonomy): domain Eukaryota; kingdom Viridiplantae; phylum Streptophyta; class Magnoliopsida; order Solanales; family Solanaceae; genus Nicotiana; species Nicotiana noctiflora. The sequence goes on along the minus strand of JASVEL010012873.1, from coordinate 149,630 downwards.
CATTCTTTTTTCCCCGAAAGGAACGTTTCTCTTTAAACTCATTTCCTTGCTTTTTGTATAGTTATTCTTTGAATCCCTTTCGGTTTAATTTTAATTCCGAAACTATTACAAAGAAAGGCGGCAGGACCAGTTTTACAGGATTCCGTCTGGTAAGGTAAAAAGGCAAAGAAAGATACCCAGCCTCAGTGGTGTATTGATCCAATCCCGACTGATCATGATGGTCGATCATTTGCAAAGGAAAGGACATTAAGAAGGAAAAGGAAATCAAAGGCTAAGGTTTTAAAAACGGAACAAGACAGAAAGACAGAGCCCACACATGCATGTCCTCAAAGAATTCCTAGGATGAACCCGGTCAGGTTGAAAAAAAGTCACCCCGAAAGACAGTTGGTAGCAAAGTTCTCAATGGAAATGGGGCAAAGATCAAGCAATGAAATAATCAAGGCCACAAAGTCAACCACTTTTTCAACTAATAAAATGTTCTTTGTTGAAAGCAAGTCTATTTGATTGTGCAAGAAGAAGGTACAACCCAAGGAAGTGGAGTACGCAAGCATTGAAATGGCTCTGGAACAAGGAAAGCGCATAAAAAGGGAAGATTCTTTCCAAAAGCTTTATCTTATGCATTTGTTGATGATTAAAAAAAAAAACCTAAAAAAAGACCCAAAAGGAAGAATAAAAGAAAAGAAAATGAAAACTCCAAAAAAGAGAATCAAATCATATCAGTCCAATACCTATTTGGACCCCGGTCAGAAAAACCGAGAGTCTTTCCGGCCAGAAAGCCGTAAAACTTTTATCCCCGGTCAAAAACCGAGGATCTCCCCAGTCAGAAAACTGCAGAGCCATTTACTTTTAACCCCGGCCAAAAACCGAGGGTCTAGCGGCCAAAAAACCGTTAGACATTGTTTGAATTCGACCGGAAAGCCATGAAACTTTTATCCCTGGTCAGTAAACCGAGGATCTCCCCAATCGAAAACTGCGGAGCCATTTACTTTTACCCCGGCCAAAAAACGAGGGTCCGACGGCCAAAAAAGTCGTTAGACATTATTTGAATCCGGCCGAGAAAGTTGTGAAACTTTTATCCCCGGTCGAAAACCGAGGATCTCCCGATCACACTTCTGCGAGCCCTTTACTTTTACCCCGGCCAAAAAACGAGGGTCCGACGGCCAAAAAGTCGTTAGACATTATTTGAATTCCGGCCGGAAAGTCGTGAAACTTTTATCCCCGGTCGAAAACCGAGGATCTCCCGATCACACTTCGGAGCTACTTTACGTTTACCCCGGCCAAAAACCGAGGATCCGACGGCAAAAAACCGTTAGGCATTGTTTGAATTCGGCCGAAAGCCGTGAAACTTTTATCCCGGTCGAAAATCGAGGATCTCCTAGTCGAAAAACTGCGAGCCATTTACTTTTACCCGGCCAAAAACCGAGGTCCGACGGCCAAAAACCGTTAGATATTGTTTGAATTCCGACGTAAAGCCGTGAAACTTTTATCCCGGTCGAAAACCGAGGATCTCCCGATCGAAACTGCGGAGCCATTTACGTTAACCCGGCCAAAAAACCGAGGATCCGACGGCCAAAAAATCGTTAGATATTGTTTGAATTTCGGCCGAAAACCGTTGAAACTTTTATTCCCGGTCGGAAAATCGAGGATCTCCCGATCGAAAACTGGCGAGCCATTTACTTTTACCCGGCCAAAAACCGAGGGTCCGACGGCCAAAAACCGTTAGGCATTGTTTGAATTCCGGCCGAAAGCCGTGAAACTTTTATCCCGGTCAAAAACCGAGGATCTCCCAGTCGAAACTGCGGAGCCATTTACTTTTACCCCGGCCAAAAACCGAGGGTCCGACGGCAAAAAACCGTTAGACATTATTTGAATTCCGGCCGAAAGCCGTGAAACTTTTATCCCCGGTCAAAAAATCGAGGATCTCCCAGCCAAAAAACTGCGGAGCCATTTACTTTTACCCCGGCCAAAAAACCGAGCGTCTGGCGGCCAAAAAAAACCGTTAGACATTGTTTGAATTCCGGCCGAAAAGCCGTGAAACTTTTATCCCCGATCGGAAAATCGAGGATCTCCCCGATCAAAAAACTACGGAGCCGTTTACTTTTACCCCGACCAAAAACCGAGGGTCCGACGGCCAAAAACCGTGAGACATTGTTTGAATTTCGGCCGAAAGCCGTGAAACTTTTATCCCCGGTCAAAAAACAGAGGATCTCCCAGTCAAAAAACTGCGGAGCCATTTTCTTTTACCCCGGTCAAAAAACCGAGGGTCCGACGGCCAAAAAACCATTAGACATTGTTTGAATTCGGTCGAAAGCCGTGAAACTTTTATCCCGGTCAAAAAGCGAGGATCTCCCGGTCGAAAATCGCGGAGCCATTTGTTTTAACCCCGCCCAAAAAACCGAGGTTCTAGCGGCCAAAAACCGTTAGGCATTATTTGAATTCCGGCCAGAAAGCCGTGAAACTCTTCTACAAAATCCAGGCCAGAAAGCCGTGGAACGTTTGTTGGTGAAACCATGATTTTCTTACCCTATACCAAAGAGTCTTTTTAATAACTTTCTGTGTCACAACTAACTCGCGAAATTTTCCTAGCAAAACTGGGGCAGAAAAATTTCGTTCGTTTGTTTGTTTTATTTGTCTAAATAGGTTTGACCTCGGATGCAAGGATCGAGATATTCTACGAGTAGAACTTCAATCCAGAATGAAGAAAAGAAGAAAAGAACCAAAAGAAAACGAGTTCAAATGTTGGAGTAAAACAAAAGTGCGGATTGCTCAGAAGATGATCGAAGTAACAAGCTCCGCCGACTCCATTTCACTCAATGTCACAGAAATAAACAAGCACGTACAGCTTGTTGAGCATCAAGATTCAGATCGAGGTCTACAACAAATCAGCTAAGATTCAAGATCAAATTTTCAAGAGAATCATAGATAGGAATCTTGTAACTCATAGTTTGATAGCATAGCTAGTTCAGTTTTAATTTCTTTTTTTGATGTAATAGCGGGACCACGGACCGGAACCTCGATGGAACGAAACCTCGACGGAACGACACCTCGACTGGCTCTCCACCTCGGTATACCCCTTCCCCACTCACTTTCGAACAACACGTGGCCTGATTCCTTTATAGCCAAGGATATGTAGGCAGCTCAGATACCAGGGCTCGGTCACATTCTCTTCCTTTCCTCTTAGTTTTAGTATCTCCGAATAAGGGTCGGGTCAAAACACTTGTCTAGTCGTTCTTTGCCTGAAAGCTATTTGTGCTTTCAGTCAAAGAGGGGCAGCTGTTGACGCGTGATTTTTGACCCTACCCGAGATTTTTTATATTTTAGCGTAAAATATTTAGTTTAGTCCTAATATAGCTATCTTAGCTAATTTTGACTCTTTTACTTTATTTTTACTTTAAAATAAAAAATAGCAAAAAAAAATAGAGTTTTATTAATGTTTTGTAGTCATTTTAAACTTGAAAAATACAGAAATATTACTTTATATTTTATCTTTTTATAAAAATAAAATTATAAAACAAAAAAAATAAAATAATTAATATTTTTATAGTTATTTTAAACTTGAAAAATATAAAAAAATAGTTTTATTTTAATTGTGAGTATTATAGTTATTTTGCCTACATAGGTTTAATTAAATAACATCATGTTCTTATCCTCGTTCCGGGTAAAGAATAATATTTGGGGTTCAAACTACTCGGTTTTAGGCTTAGTTTTTGGACCTAGCCTATAATAATCCGAGTCCACCATACGGAGAACACGGACAAAAAATAAAAAAAAAGGCCCATACACACACATGCACCCAACAAGGAAAGGGACAATTTGAAAGGGGGCTCACGTGAAAAAGGATGGGGAGGGGATTATTTTGAAAAGGCACATGCTCACACACATGCACACTACTTTAAAAAGACAGAAAAGGAAAAAGGCAAATACATGTGATAGGCATAAAGAGCAAAAAGAGGTGAGGAGAGAGGGAACTACGGGTGGAAGGCTTAAAAATTTTGAAAAGAGGAAGAAAAATGATAGAGAAAAAGAAAGGCTATTGTGGCTGCAACATGCAACATGGGAGAGAGAAAATACATAAAAAATAGAATGAAATAATAGAAGAAGGACAGAAAGAGAGAACGGGGGAAAAAGGAAAAAAGGAAACGAGAAGAGTAACAGGAGAAATATATACATACAACTATATACAGACATGGAGAAAAAAACGAAAAAAAAGGAGAGGAAAGATACACTACTGTTGTGATGATCTTCTTCATTTGAGAAAAGAAAAAAAATGCTACTGTGCAGTCACCTTCTTTCGAAAAAAAAACAGCACTGCTTCTCCATTTTCGTCCAGCAACGACGACTCCTCTCCGTCAACCAGCCTCTCGCACAACAGCAACAACCAGCGAACCATTAACGACCAGCAACTCCCTCTCCAAGCCAATGTCAACCAGCCAGTCCAAACATCCACCCTCGTCTCCCTCACGCCATTGACGCAGCAGCTCACTGCTGCTTCGTCTCCGACCAGTTGAAGCGTCCAGCTTCACGTCCAAACGACCCCTTCGTCTTCCCTCACACACCCACGACCATAACTAGTTGCTTATGATGTTGTCCAGCAGTTCGTTCCCAACTCATCGCATCCCAGTCCGTTAGGTTGAGTCCATTTCTGGAGCTCATTAGTGAGATCTGTTCGTCGAGGTCCGAGGTTGCTGTCCAAGGTTTCCGGCGTTGGTCCGAAGTTCTGTTCGAAATCTCGTTTTCAGTTTGGGTATTCGACATACACTGTTGTACAAGCTATCTCGTTTGTGAATTTCCATCGACACAATAACGAAGGAGCTCAAGTGAGTTGATCTTAATCCCTTTAGCAACTGTATTTCTTTGTTTGTTTAAAAGATACTCGATGCCTATTTAATTTGTTTTACTGCATTCTCTCATTTGTTTCAAGTAGATTAATCAGTACTACTAGCTTTCTTGTTGGTTAGTTTTGGCTGCACTCACATGTTAAGAATTTAATTTTATTGTTATTTATTTTGTTTAAAATGATATTAATGACTTGGGTAAATAAGGTTTCGATGGTTGAGACCATATTTGTGAGATTCAGTAAAGAGAATAAGAAAAATTGGGCTACATAACTTTAAATATGATACATGGCTGAGACAATGTTTGAACCAATTATTTTGAGTCGAGTTGTTTATTTTGTGAGGCACCATTCAAGAAGAGCGGGAAGTTGGTTAATTTTTTATAACAAGTGTTAGAATGCTAGTAATTTTAGAGATAATTTTGAGTAGTAACTTTGATTAAGTGACTTTAAAATTCTTAGTATTACTTATTAAATTCTTCTACACTAATTTCATAAACCAAGACCTTTACAATAATCTCAAATTAGCTTCTTAGAAAAATAATTCATAAATATGCGTGAGTTACTTTTAGGCGCGTTATTTAATAATTTTACCTTCTTAAACTCGGGTGCACATTCAGGTGACCTAACTCCCAATCTCAACGATGTTAAAATATGTCAAAATCACGGGTATATTTATGTGACGTGGTTCGAGACGTGTTTTAATAACGTTGCAATCATTCTTAAAGTTAGATAAAAGCGGTTAATAGGTTTAAATTGCATTATAGTGTGAACATGTTTTAAAAAAAAATCAGATATTTAGCCATTTATAATAATTGAAGCGACCGTGCTAGAACCACGGGATCCGGCGGTGCCTAACACCTTCCCTCGGGTCAACAAAATTCCTTACTTAGAATTTCTGGTTCGCAGACTTCATTTGGAAAGTCGTAAAGTTCCTCGATTCGGGATTTAAATAAATCGGTGACTTGGGACACCATAATTTATTCCAAATGGCGACTCTGAATTAAATTAAATAATCTCGTTTTGAATATTGTCACTTAAATTGGAAAAACTCCCTCGTGCATTTACCCTCCGTTGTAGGGGGCGCGCCAAAAGGAGGTGTGACAATTTCAACTTAAAAAAAATTTTGACTTGCGTCCGGACTGTGCATGCAAATTGAGGCAACTATAAATAAGGTTTTCAAGGTCTCGGAAGCTCAAAATGACTGAGAAAATAAGTGATGACCCTTTGGGTCATCATATGCCCCTACCATACTTGACTGTTTATTTATGTACTTCTTTTCCGTTGTATATTGTTGAATTACACAGGTTTATGTGGTAGTCTGGTCTAGCGTCATCACTACCTCGTCGAGGTTAGGCTATGCACTTACTAGCAGATGAGGTGAATTGTATTGATACTACACTCTACACTCTTTTATGCAGATCCCAGTGCTGTTGACTTCAGACAGTGTATCGGGTGGTTGCCTCCAGTCCCGGGCATCTCCTCTATCCTTAATTTCCTGTTTCATTTCTTCGATTCAGAGATAATGTATCTTTTATTTTAGACTTTGTACTTAACACTCTTAGATCATTTGTAGTACTCTGATGCCACTTCTTAGAGGTTGAGATTCAAACTATTGTAATACACATGTTCAAATATTTTAGTGCTTACTTCCGTTTATTCTAAATTTTTTGTTGCTTACACGTTATTGTTTTATAAAATGATAAAGAGTATGGTAAAAAGGCAGTTAGTTCAATAATTGACTTGCCTAGCTCATATTAATAGGCGTCATCACAACTCCCAAGGGTGGAAAATTCGGGTCGTGACAAGCCAAGTGGAAGTTAAAATAAAGCTACCTCGCAATTTAATGACAACATTAATAATTAAGAATTATAAGTGGAAACATAATTAATGGAAGTAGTTTAATAAATTTTATGCATAATCCAAGTAGCTCTTAGACAAATTTAATCTTTATATCTATATTTTATATTTATATGTATATGTGTATCTATATCTATATTTATATCTATATATTGATCCACTCATTGATTTTCTTCTATATTAGCTAGAAATAAGAAGGTAAGAATTAATTAATAAATTATAATAAAAAATAAAAAATATAAGACGTAAATTGAGAAAATGACCATTTATACGTTGGAGCAATAAAAGACTAAAATTTATTTAATTGAGTTTTAAAATTAAATAAATTTAAGTAAGTAATCTGATATTACATAAAGCATATAAATTATTTATAAGGTAAAAATAATTAAATAATCAGTACAAAATATTTTTTTAACAAGAATAATAAAGTCATATTAATATTGATGAATCATGCAAATGAATATTTTATACGTATATATTACTACAACGTTTAGATAATATGTTCAAATAATTAAGAAAATATTTTTCTATGATTAATATTTGAATTGAGTGCGGTTAATTTAAATTTGAAAGCATAACATATTTTTTTTAAAATGCGGTCCAAATTAGAAAATAGAATGATAAAAGTTATTTGAATTTGAGATGAGAAAGTTTTTAAAATTCCTTAGGCTGCGTGTCACTGCTGTGTGTTCGGTGGCACGGCCGGCACCGCCGCTGCTGTGTGTTCGGCGGGGTGTTACAATTAGTTATTGAATAATATAATATTAAAAATAAAAAATAAATAGAGAAAAATAAAAATTCAAAATTTTTTATCATAGAGAAGGGGCTAAAATTTATTCAAATTTGAGATGAGAAAGATTTTTTTATTATGAAATGAAAATTCATAATATGGATAGATCCACATAATTCAAGTCTAATAGACAAAATCAAAAACTAAAATATTGAATAATAAAAATAAATTAGTGATAATGTGAGAAAATTTGTAAATAATAGGTTTAGAAAATAAAATAAATGTTAATATACAATACTTATAAATATTATTAAAATTTAAAATTGTCGAAAAATATTTTTAAAACAAAATAAATATTTATTTTATGATTACAAAAATTATATATTCATCTAATAAAAAGCCATGTAAAACGTAATAAAACTATATATTGGATTAAAATTGCAAAACTATGTTAAATTATAAAACATTTACTATTAGAAAAGATGTCACGACCCCAAACCCGGTCGTGATGGCGCCCAGCACACTGCTAGGCCAGCCTGACCAATCAACAACAATCACGGAGCTATGAGCTCGCCCTATCCCATTTAAGCATAACAATTTATAAGTCAACTGTGATTAAATATCAAACCAGGGAACCAAGTCCCACACAGTACAATTCCCCAAAGACCGAGGGGTCACGAGTCGTGAGCCTCTATAGATAGCATAAGTGTAATAATGGTTTACATGATACCAAGTGCGGAAAGAAGTAGCAAATACAAAATCAAAAGACAGTAGGAAGAAACATCGAAATTGAGGTCCAAATTACAACATAGAATGATAAGAATTATATGAATTTGAGATGAGATTTTTCTCATTTTTGAAAATACCATGTAAAGAAATAAAACAGTAAAAATATTACTATAATATTTTGATATAATGTGTTCAAATAATTAAGAAAATAGTTTTATATGATTAAATTAAAATGGAAAAAATGTAAAATTATTTCTATTATAGGTGTTTACTAATGATAATTAAAAATTAAATTTGTATCTTTAAACTAAAAAACGAAAGAAAATTTAAATGCATTTAATACACAAAAATTATAAAAGAACTCAATATATTTGAAACATAATAATCAAATAACTTATATATTAACATTTTAGACTAATTCAAAGTTACAATTTGAAATAAAATATGTTACTATTATTTTTGGTTGTGTAACGACACGGCCGGTCGTTTTAGAAAATTACAGTAGGGAAGAGAATGTATAAAAATAAGGTAGTGTGAGGATATTTATGCTTAAAATTAATTTTAAAAAATAAATTAAATAATTAAATTATATTTTAAAATATTACTAATGCATTTAAATGATTAAAAATTTCTTAATAAGAGGATACAAGCATAAAAATATACCAAATTTTAAGAATAAAAAATTTATATTTATTAAGTGTGACGGCCCGACTGGTCATTTTTAGAATTTATACCCTGTTTCCCTTTTAACTACTTCCTCTAAGTTCATTTCTGCTATTTTGGTTTGCCGGGACGTTAGGTTCTAGGATTCAGAGTGTTTTTGGACACTTAGTCCCTAAATGAGAGCTTAAGAGTAAAAAAAAATGGTCCGTAAGATAATATGATATTATATGCTCAAACAAGACAAATCACAACATGACTTATTTAATATGTTTTAATATTGACACCTAAATGGAATGTAAGTACTAAAATTAAGGTGTTAGGCTGCTACAAATAAAATAAAGGTTGTCTCTTACGAGATTTGAATAATAATTTTATATCTTGCTTTTATAATTAATATCTAATATTATATATATTTTTTTTTATTTTAAGGTATTTGCATATGATTCAAACAACCTACATCACAACTTGAGTAAGTACTAATATTAGTTATAACTTAACGAGAAAAAGGAATGATAAATTTGATCTAAGAAGTAGTAAACTACTATGAGATTCATGACTATTTACTTGTTGTTTATTCGTCGGAGTGCTTGTTAGTTGTTACAATAGTTAATTAATATTTTTGTAATTTCCATGAGCTAATTATTATCTTACATATAACGTTTTGTCTAATAATAACAATAACTTCAGTTTAATCCAAACATGTAGGATTTGAAAAGTGTAGTTAGTATACAGATCTTACCTTTACCTAATATGAATAGAGAGATTGTTTATAATAACTTTTGATTCATGAAGGACAAAAAGAAAAGGAAAGCAAGGAAGGATGATGAAATAAAAAATGGAGATTTAATACGTTTTGCTTAAAGTGACTTAAACATGACTACCAAAAAAAAGACTTAAACATGAGTTATCACTGTTCAGTAGTGTCAATGTCACTATCACACGTTTTTTTTTTTTCTTTCCCATGGAGTGGAAGGGGAAGAGGTAGAATTTTGGGAGAATATTCTTTTGATTTAATACGAAATATCAAATGACAGAAAGAAAACGATCATATCAAAATCAAACTTATTCTTTTTGTGGGCGGCTTACTTGGACACGTTGTGACTAATCTTTAGAAAAAGTCTTTAGCCTTACCAATAGTCTTTAGCAAGTTTGTGGTGGAAAAAAAATTGCTCTAACTGTTTCAATGCTAGTTTCAAGTATACGTCACTAATCACTATTGGCGACAAAACATTTATCAACTAATCAATGTTGTGTCACGATCCGGATTTCTTATTGTCGGGATCGTGATGATACATATTCTTGAAATCTAAGCAAGCCGATAGATACAATTCTAACATATAAATTATGTATGTGTCAGAATTTGACCTCGCGATAATTAATAAAGATAACCGTATCTTGAACTAATTGATTATTGATAAGAAACATGGCCACACGATTTTATATATTCAAGCAAGGTGAACAAAGGTACGGCCTACCCGCCTCCCCATGGAGATAAAATTCCAACGTGGTCACGGCCACTCACTTCCTCCTAATGGGGCTCACAAATCACAACTATAACTACTAAGGGATGAACCCCATAAAGGAGGGCTTCTTCTCGATTACTATTCAGAGGACATAAAGAGAGTAAACGGGTAGGGAATATGTGTCTCATTAAGAGAGACAATACGATTGTAAGGCTCTGAACTTCTTCGTGGAGAGGCAGACCACATCAATATCATCAATAAAAGCTGTCAATACTTCTCATCATAATCTTGGCCATTAATTTTTTTTTTACATGGTTCTCGAATTATTACGACTTGCTAGGATTTGCCCATAATTTATATGTGTTGTTTCGTATTCATGAAGTGTATGATAACTTTTGAGTCGAACAATTTGGTGTCGTAAGTTGGGATTTCCTAGCAAGATCGTGTAGTTCTTCCCGGAACCCAAAAGAAAAGAAACGCCGGAAAAGAAAAAATAACCCAGCTCGAGCAAGTCCTCTCTCTCTCTATGATTTCCAATAATGCAAACAAGAAGAAGAAGCCCCCCTAAGGGATGGTCCCTATGAGGCATCTCCCGCATAACCCGATTGGGAAGATAACGCATAAACTACTTAAGGTCTCAAACTAAAACCGAGCTTCGCCAATACATTCAACTACGGTCGAACCAAGACTCAGGCCATGCGCGTTTACCAACAAGTTCAACAACAGTTGAAATGGGACTCAGGCTATGAGCCTTCACCAACAAGTTCAACAACAGTTGAACTCGGACTTAGGATATGCGCCTTCGCAACGAATTCTCAGGCTATGCGCCTTTGCCAACAAGTTTAACAATAGTTAAACTGGAACTCAGGCCATGCACCTTCACCAACAAGTTCAAAAACAGTTGAAGTAGGACTCAAGCTATGCGCCTTTACCAACAAGTTCAACAACAGTTGAACTGGGACTCAAGCTATGCGCCTTCGCCAATAAACTCAACTACGACTGAACAAAGACTCAGGCTATGCGCCTTCACCAACAAGTTTAATAATAGTTAAACTGGGACTCAAGCTATGCGCCTTCACCAACAAGTTCAACAACAGTTGAACTGGGACTCAAGCTATGCGCCTTCACCAACAAGTTCAACAATAGTTGAACTGGGACTCAGGCTATGCGCTTTTGCCAATAAACTCAACTACGGTTGAACGAAGACTCAGACTATGCGCCTTCGCCAACAAGTTTAACAATAATTAAACTGGGACTCAGTCCATGCGCTTTCACCAACAAGTTCAACAGCAGTTGAACTGGGACTCAGGCTATGCGCCTTCACCAACAAGTTCAGCAACAGTTGAACTGAGACTCATGCTATGCGCCTTCGCCAATAAACTCAACTATGGTTGAACGAAAACTCAGGCTATGCGCCTTCGCCAACAAGTTTAACAATAGTTAAATTGGGACTCAGGCTGTGCGCCTTCACCAACAAGTTCAACAACAGTTGAAATAGGACTCAAGTTATGCGCCTTTGCCAATAAACTCAACTACGGTTGAACGAAGACTCAGGCTATGCTCCTTCGCCAACAAGTTTAACAATAGTTAAATTAGAACTCAGCCCATGCACATTCACCAACAAGTTCGACAACAGTTGAACAGAAACTCAGGCTATGCGCCTTCGCCAACAAGTTTAACAAAAGTTGAACTTGGAGTCAAGCTATGCGCCTTCACCAACAAGTTTAACAACAGTTGAAATGGGACTCAGGTTATACTCGCCAATAAACTCAACTACGGTTGAACGATGACTCAGGCTATGCGCATTCTCCAACAAGTTTAACAATAGTTAAATTGGGACTCACGCTGTGCGCCTTCACCAACAAGTTCAACAACAGTTGAACTGGGACTCAGGCTATGCGCCTTCGCCAATAAACTCAACTACGATTGAATGAAGACTCAGGCCATGCGCTTTTGCCAGCAAGTTTAACAATAGTTGAACTGGGACTCAGGCTATGCGTTTTCGCCAATAAACTCAACTACGATTGAACGAATACTCAGGCCATGCGCCTTCACTAACAAGTAGACTCGGTCCATGCGCCTTCACCAACAAGTTCAACAATAGTTGAACTAGGACTCAAGCTATGCACCTTCGCCAGTAAATTCGACTACCGTCGAACCAAGACTCAGGCTGTGCGCCTTCGCCAACAAGTTCGACAACAGTTGAATCGGGACTCAGGATATGCGCCCTCGCCAATAAATTTGACTACGGTCGAACCAAGACTCAGGCTATGCACCTTCGCCAATAAACGCAACTACGGTTGAACGAAGACTTTGGCCATGCGCCTTCTAACAAGTTTAACAATAGTTAAACTTGGACTCAGTCCACGTGCCTTCGCCAACAAGTTCAACAACAGTTGAACTAGGATTTAGGATATGCGCCTTCGCCATCAAATTCAATGAGTTCGACCTCGCTCAAACCATAAGTTCAGATGCATACATCCTCAAAATGAACAAGCTCTAACCACGGCTGAACCAGGACTCGAACGGAGCTCATTCACCGCTAAAACACAGCAAAACGCAATATCCAACGAATCAAGGCGCGGGTTAAACACCCTCGCCGTCCAATAAGTATGCCCAACTCAAACTAAGATTATAGACACGTAAATTCTGACCCCGACCAACCTATAAGGTTGCATTTTATCATCATGGCCAGTATCCCAATCGCGCCCGAACTAAGACTAAGGCTAAGCGCCACTACCGTCAAGAAACTTTTCCGACTCGATCACCCTGAGTCGAGAAAGAAAAGTCGCCAACAATCAAAAACTAACATGCCTACCGAAGTCAAACTCAAAGGTAAGTCACCCCTCCAAACGCCTGCAAAGAAACCCCCCCCCCCCCAAAAAAGGGAGGTGCAAAACAAATACAAGGCAAATAACGGAAAGAAGATTTCTTTTATTCATAAAATAATTGTGGGTCTCCCCTGCTTACAACCGGCCAAAGCCGGTCAATAAAAAAAAGAAAAAAACAAGACAAAAAACAATAACAAACGCCAAACGGAAAAAAGAAAAAGAAAAGAAACAACACTTCTTTCTACTAAGCGTCATCTGCGCCCCTATCTGCGCCATCGTCGGCCCCTAGCGTCTTCGCATTAAAGCCACAATCCATACGGGTCTCCCGAGCCTTTTGGCGTGCCCCTTAGAAAGTAGCTTCGGTCACGATGTCGGCTTCCCACATTTTTTATACATGTCCCGCTAGGCCTCAGCATAAACCTGAAGCTCACGAACATGGACAGAGGAAGCGGCCTGTTCCCGAATATGCCGGTTCTCCTCCTCTAGGGTCGTAACCCACTCCACTGCAGTCTGAGCGTCTCGCTCAAGGGTACCGATCCGCCCCTTGAGGCTCGCCTACTTGAAGGCAGTAACAGCCCTCACCAGCGACAACTGAGACTCGCCAGCACGGATGACCCCCTATAACGCCTCAGCCCTTGTCGAGGCATCGTCCATCTGGCAATTCAAGGCCACAATCTCTCCCTCCAGTGCATCCAGCTTGTCGCTCCACACCGACGCAGCCTCCGCTACTGTGGCCAGGCACCGACGCTCGCACTCGACTGCGGCCCTTCTCCCGGCTTCAAACTCTTCGTCTTTCTGACGGAGCTGCTCTTCAAGGGCAGTTATCCGGCCAAGTGATTGTTGCACCTGAAGTTCCCGCCTCGCCAATTCCTCAACTAGGGCCCGGCTATAGGCATCATTTCTCAAACGCACACGCATCTGCCTGCATCTATCCCAGTAGCGACAATATTTCTCTAACACACGCAAAAACCCCGCCGAGCGAACGTTAGCTCGGCGAATGCTCTCCACCTCTAGCAAGTAAAACTGCAAACTAAATGCAACAGTTAAAGTGGGAAATAAAATAAGGCAAAGAATGAGCAAATTGATATACGAACACGTACCCTCATGCCCATCACGGCCACCTCATTCATCAACCTGATGTCCATGACGTCCTTCAGTAACTCGTTCTCTATCGCCGATTACAATAGCCCAAAATGTGACACCAGATTCGAACCTTGGAGAAGCAAATTTGAATCCATGGGAACCTCGATGAGACGCGACCTCCCCTCCGCACGAGCGACCGTATTTGTAAAGTTGTCTCGGAACATGCATACGTGGTCATGCTCCAAATCCGATTCGGACCAAGACCCTTCTCTTGCGGCTTCTCCTCATCCTCCCACCGCAACTGCCAACGGGACACTCGGTACACCGGTTTCAACAATCACTAAAGAGATTCCCCCCCCATCTCGACCATGGGGTTCATCAACTGAGCCGCCAAAAGAAGCACTATCGCCACAGCCAAAGCTAGCTTGGGCGACCTCCACCCTTGGTTCACCCTCAAAGGTAGGTGCTGTAGCCGTACCCTTCCCCACATTCACCGAAGAAGAGTCCACATTAATCACCTCAGGGGGAGTCAACGTGATTACTGCGGGATGAGCTGGAGTGAATGTGACTCTGTGCCTGATCAATGGCCTCTCCTCCTCCTCGCCCGAGGATGATTCATCCCTAGGACGCATAGTCCCCAACGGCCCCTCATCCCTAAATATGTCCCACGGAGGGGAAGTAGCCGCTGAAGACTCGACTGATGCTGTCCTCGGTACGCGGCGCAGCACCAATGCTGCGAGAAGTCGAGTGGTCGTACCCGGCCGCCAGAAAGCTAGTTGAGGAGCCCAGCCATAGTTCGGCCTCCCTGTCATAGAGAAACAAGGTCGGTAAACAAAAACCGAGTAAAAATATCAAACAAAGGAAGGAATCAACCTCTCACATATGGAAGGCCTACGGTCGTGTCTCTCCCAAAAAGACGCCCACGTGCGAATCCCTTCAGTATGAGGGAGCACGACTTCAAGCCACCCACGCATCCTTGTTAATGGGGTCAGTGACGGCCTCTCAGCTACAAAAGTGACAACGAGTTAACATTCGCAAATGTGAGACTTATTAAAAAAAAGGAAGAGTAGGAATAAGGAAAGGAAACTGATTATAACGATAAAATAACTCACATGCATGGTTCCAAGCCTCCGAGAACCCTGAAGAGGACACTACTAAATGCTCGGTCATGATATAAAAGAAGTGCTCGAAAGGGCAGGGTTCGACCTTATTATCTAGCGTCGCCGTTAGCCCCCTCGCCCCACGAGGGCACGCTCGAAGCATAGTGCCCCAGACCTGTTGGAAGGCATAAAGGGTGAGCACGTGATGCTACGTTACTACCCTACCGGCCAATTCCCCATACTTCAGGAGCATCACTAGTAATTTGTAGAGAGAGGGGCTGAGTTGGCCCGGACACACCCCGTAATGGCGACAGAAGTCTACCACTAACATAGGAAGTGGAATCCTAAACCCCAACCTTAAGGGATACGCATAAAAAATGCAGTATCCCCTATGATCGGTGTAAACCCTCTCCTCGCTTCGGGCAAGGACAATGTCGGCGTGGGTCAGAATGACCCCCTACTCCTCGTAATCGGGCCATTCCAATCTCCCCCTTTAGCGGGGCTTCATCCACAAGGTCCTCCCCATCATCGGCAGTAAAATCAATCGCCGGATATCCAGGCCACGGGAGTACTCCGTCAATTGACGGAATTCCTCCGGTCTCTGCCTCCTCAGCATATCCATTATCGGAGATGGCACTTTAATCGACGGAGGATTAACCGGTAAGTTATCAGAAGACCAAATAGTGTCAGAATTGGATAATTTAGGTATGTTTAGACTCGTGAGGGTATGATGATTTTAGAAAATATAAATTTTACATGATTTCGAGACGTAGTCTCTGTCACACCTCATTTCTTCACCGCACATACGTATAAACGTAAATGTGCCACTGTTTAATACTACACCCCGAGAAAGGATATAATAATAATCAGGGAAGGAGTTTTTCCACTTAAAGGACAGTCGGAGCGGGATCAATTTATTTAATTATTCAGAGTCGCCACTTGGGAAAATAATGGTGTCCCATGTCACCGGTTTAATCCCGAACCGAGGAAATCTATGACTCTGTAATACAGTCTGCGAAACTAGAAACCTGGATAAGGAATTCTGTTAACCCGGGAGAAGGTGTTAGGCACTCCCGGATTCCGTGGTTTTAGCACGGTCGCTCAACTACAATTTTTGCTTTTATCTGATTTCTTTACATATTTTAACTATGTGCTTTTAATGTTCCGCTTTTTCAATTTTAGAAGAATTGCGACGTCACGAAAACATATTTCGAGTCACACCGCAACCAGTACGCCTGTGACTTTAATGTATTTCAGTTTCGCCGAGAGTAAGATTTGGGTCACATAAATGCGCACCCGTGATTAGGAAGGTATTATTATTAACTAACGCGCCTAAAGTATCTTCGTCTTATTATACTTTGCGAGGGCCATGAAATTTGCTAAATGGCACGCCCCGAATTCTAAGGATCAATTCATAATAAAAGCGGGCCACGCAATTTGTCATTTTGTTTGCATTAGTAATCCTAATTTAGGGAGATAATACACGAACTAAAATCCAAAATATCTAGATGAGCATGCACATACTTCATAAATGGTGTAGTCTTCCGCAGCAACAGACATATGACAACCTTGCTGAAGTAACCAACCAACAGAGTACTATGCGCATGCTCAGGTTCCAAGAATGAGAATAGCAGGTTCATTAGCTCGTCGTCCTCAACCAAAGTTTTGAGAATTATGTCCACCTCGCATGTAAAAATTTCACAAGCAATGAAAGGAAACTTAAAAGTTCTTCTGGAGCCTCTTCCACTATGTACCTGACAAGTTGTTCAACTTGAGCTCTCTCGCGCAGACTAGCTGACCAGCAAAATCTCTAACAGATTGATCATGAAAAGCGAAATCCAAACCAAACAGAGCGCAATACAGCTCCAGTGAATGAAGAATCCGCTCACAGCCTAAGTGATTTGACCATCTCTCGTGATCTGCTTGGATTGTCAACAAGAATATTTCCTTCAGCACGAACAATCAAATAAGAAGCAGCTCCAAATGACTTTTCAGAATGATAACCACAGTGGTAAACACCCGGCATTGTATGCTCATCTATTGGAATTGGAAAAGTCTTCTGAACTTCTAAAATATCACGGCCAGGCTTCTCTGTATGGATTGAATTTGTTGGGCATGATATTAAGGCCTGAAGAGCTCTCAGTCGTTCTTCTTCACAGTTGGGCTGTTTAAAGACTGCTGACATGTCATCAACTCGTGTAAAGTTCTCCGAAGCCATCCATCGACAGGTATCACAGTCTATGCACGTATGATCGACGAAGAAATCTCCGGGGACGTTCTGAGGACGTCGAGCTCTCATGGAAGCTGTGATTATGCTCCGCGTTTGGGAAGCTTTAACCCGTTCTGGAAACGAGTTCTCCCGTCGTCGAAGGAGGTTGCTGTTGTAGTGGAATCCCCGGTGAATATGAAAGCTAGTCGAAGCCGCAGCCATGGTCAAAACCGATCGAAAAAGAAGAGGAAGAAAGGTCGCTGCTCCTTTCTTTTTCCGTTCCAAAGAGGAAGAGAGGTCCGCCCTTTTGCTTGGGAGGAAATCTCAGGATTTTCGCGTGTGTCCCCCTCGCATTCAAACACATCAAACAACCAGAGAGAACATGGATAACCAGAACAAATTCGACAAATATTTCTTTCGTCAAAGTCTAGCCCGTGAGGATAGCACAGATAGTCATGCAAAATGACCCTAACACTTCTAGTAGACTATATGATTTTGCATACAATCAGAAAGAATAAAGAGTCATTGTTCCAAATCAAATAAACCATACGATTCGACCTCCAAGTTTCAACAAGCAATAGCAGCTTTATGTTAATAGACCAACCAACACTATTGTTTCAGAGAATCGAAAGCTAATATACTGTAATGAATCTATTTCAACGAGTGAATCAACTCATCAACTACCCTGCCAAAAAGGAAATTGAACATGCTGCAGAAGAAATGGAATCAACAGAGACCTATTCATGATTTGACAAAACAGAATGGTCGCGTACACGGTCACTCGGAAGAGATTTCAATTAAATGAAAGCGAATTCAATAGCGAGAGCTAACAATGCAGAATCTGTTGCTCAAAATTGTGCAAATCTGCTCCCTAAATAATGCGAAACAGGGCAGGTTTTCAGTTGGCTATCAGTCCAAGCAAATGCCCAAAAATACTGCAAGTTTTTAGCTCAATCTATTGCTGAAATTAGATTCTTCAGCAACTCGAGAGAGCAAAATTATTATAACAGTAGCAGGGCCGACGAAATCTGGACAAACAGAGGGAAAATAGAGCAAGTATGGACATACACAATCAACGAACCAATTTGGCTTCACCACCCCTTTAAACCAACAGAAACTAAATCAAACACAACAAGGATGAACCAAACTTTGTCATGGAACCCAATGTTAAATCAATTCATCACTCGGACAAGTGAGATTTACATCAAATGATGCTTAGTAACAAACGCAAATCACTAGATTTCCATAGTTTGTAACAGGTTTTGATAAATGCGACTGATTGAGCCACAAAGCAGCAGTAAACAAAACTGATTGGTGACAATCGAAACTAACAGCAAAAAAAATGCATAGCTTAGTAGAAGTAATAGCAGCTACTCCAAACAAAACTTATGTAACAACAGTAGCAAATCGAACCAGGACGAGAACTCGAACCAACGACAACGACAATAAAATCAAATGTCAATGCACCTCGCTCGATTCGTTTTCAACCAAATCCCATTTTTGGAACAAGAATCCGATTGACTGAAGAAAACGGAGAGCTGTGTTGACAAAAATAATCAATCGCTTAAAAGAATCAACTGATGGAACCACACAGAACCAAATTCAAACAACATTTACATCCAAACATAAATTGAAACAGAATATCAGTAGTAGAAAAGGATTCAATTCAATAAAATCGCACACAAGGAGTGAAAGGAACCTGTAGAAGCTAAAATATTAGCAGGAGATTTTCTTCGAGCTCCAGAATCCAATTATATAAGCTTTGAAATCCAAAATGTTATTACACAAATTTCAATTTGAATCCGAGAAAACTCGCTCAAATCTAATAACACTCAACCCTAACTCTTTTACTCTGGATTTTCTTCTTCAATTTTACTCTCTAAATCTTCTCTCCAAAATCTACTCCAAATCTCTGAATAGCTTCCCCCGAAATTCTGATTCGCCTGCTCTGAAATAGCGTTCACGCTTGGCTCAAAATGGAGGAGATAGAGACACGGTATTTTCGTGTCTCTATCATCTAATGAGGCTCCGATAATTTACAAGAAAAATGGGCTGGGTTGGGGTCAAAAATAATTCCGCTTGGGCTAAGAGATTCAAAATGGCCCAATTCTATTCTTCTTATTTTCAAAACATATTATCCAAAATTCTTCTCCCCTTTATTTTTTATAAAATAACTTGATTACTAATTAATACCAAAATTAATTCCTAAATTCTCATGCCTATTTTATTTTATTTTATTTTTACTTGAATTAACATGAATTAACACACGAATTGTAAAAATAAGGAAAAGTTATTTATTTTGAATTTATGAGAATAACTCACATGTAGGGTAAAAATCACGTGCTCACAGTCTCGAGTGCCATTTTGGTTATTTTATCGATTTTTGTGTATTAGCTTAGAATTTAGTTGTGAAATTAGTTACTTGAGGTGTTATTTATAATATGCAATTGAACTGACTAGATTTGGGCAATTTTGAGTCGGATACTCGTGGCAAAGCGTGGTTTCGGGTTGACTTGTGCTTGTTCGTGGTAAGTATCTTGCCTAACCTTGTGTAGGGACTTTCCCTTAGGATTTGAGTCTGCTATGTTGATTGTAGTTCGTGTACGCGGGATGATGAGTGAGTACTCGGACTTATTTATGAAAAAAATAGCATTTTAGGGTCATAGGTCCTTATATTCATTATGTACAAGTGTGTACTTGAATGCTTGAGTATTCTACTTGCTAGTTTTACCTCTACATGATCTAATTGAAATTAATTGCTCATGATTCATTCTTAATACCTATTTGATTCGTATTTTGCTTAACTGAAGATTTTTACCTCTTTTATTGTCATGCTATTTTTCATGACTGCTCGTCTTTATTGGAAATCATTATTATCTCTCCGGTAATTATTTAGTGTTGGTTGAAGTGATGATTATCTTTCCGCTGCTCATCCTTAATCGAAATCACTGTATATTTTTCGTAAATTGCCCAATCTTAAAAGAAATTTAGATAATCTATATTTAGTGACATTTCTTTATTTGGAATTATTTGATTCGTGTTAGCTTCATTGTTGTTAAATTACATATTGTGGGATTGTTGCTTCATATTATTTTCTCTATTGTTGAGTTGTTCTTATCACACATAGTATTCTCTATTGTGGTTATTCCTTGTGAGTTAGTTTTACCGTTTCCTTGTGATTGAAAGTTCTTGAGTTGATTTACTTGTCGTGTTCTTATATATATTGTCATTCTTGTTGTGGTGATGCATGAGGTTTCTGCCGTGTGATTGTTAATATTGTGATGCATGAGGTTTCTGCTGTGCAGTTGTTGATATTGTGATGCACGAGGTTTCTGCCATGCGGATGTTGGTATGAGTTGCATGAGGTTCCTGCCGTGCTATTGCTACTATTGAGATATTGCACATTTGGCACGATAAGGTGGGGTATATATATATATATATATATATATTGCTTATATGTGGGTTGCGCATTTGATGAGACAAAGTGAGAATATTATGATATATATGTGGCGAAACAAGGCAGGCACTTATTATATTATTATTCGCACACATGGTGAGACAAGGTGTGCTATGTGAGAGATTTATTGTGAGGATTTGCGATAGCCTAGGGCATTCTTGTTGTTTAATAATGTGTTGTGATACGCCTACCAATATGAGATTTATCTCATGGAAATTGTTGGATAAGACATGATATGAGCACTATCGTAGGATTATGAGTTATTGCTTACCTTTGATGTATTGTGAATTTAGGATTGGGTTTGTGTTTTTGCTCGTTCTTCTATGTCATTATTCTTAGTATTTTTGTTGTTACTTGATGTTTTCTTCCCCTACTGTGATTATAGTATTGCTAATCATTTTGTGTAGTCTCTATATACATCATGTTCCGTTGTTCCTATATTTGTACAGGTATTGGACCCGTAGGTGTCTTGACTATTCCTCATCACTAATCCATCGAGGTTAGTCTTGATACTTACTGGGCATCATTGTGGTGTGCTCATGCTACTCGTCTGCACGCTTTTGTTGTGCAAATTCAGGTACTTCCACTCAGTCTTATCATCCTTGAGGTGAGGCCCTTTTGTAGAGACTTCAAGGTATATTTGTCGCGTCCGCAAACCGAAGAGTCCCTTTCTGTATTTATGTATTAAGTATAACCCCCACTTCCAACCGAGAGGTTGTGAGTTCGAGTCTCCCCAAGAGCAAGGTGGGAAGTTCTTGGAGGGAAGGATGCCGGGGGTCTATTTGGAAACAGCCTCTCTATCCCAGGGTAGGGGTAAGGTCTGCGTACACACTACCCTCCCCATACCCCATTAAGTGGGATTATACTGGGTTGTTGTTGTTGTTGTTGTTGTTGTATAGCCCTTCCGTAGTTTCCTTTTGTTAAACATTTTCGGGGTTAGAGCTTCTTATGTATCTCTTAGCTTGTGATTCATGTGGTTCCAGATTTTGGGAGTGTTGGGTTGGGATTTTGTATTTTTATGTGCCATGCGGCATATTAAACTCTGTTTTATTTTCACTACTTCGGTTTTTCATTATTTCTTCTGCAATTATTATTTATATTCCGCATTGTTAAGCTTACCTAGTCATAGAGACTTGCTAACCTTGCGTGGGGTACTTCCTCTTGTGATTTAAGTATTCTATGCTAATTGTATTCTGCGCACGCGAGGTTACAAGTGTGTGCACATACTTATTTTTGGAAAATTTGCTTTTAGGGTTCTTAGGTCCTTATGTTCATTGAGTGAGGAGTTCTTCAATATGACTGGGTTTCCTAATTGTTTATTTTACCTCTATATGCTCCATAAGATGTTGTTAGCTTTCTTCTAACTCTTACTTATTACTTGACCTTATTTGCCTTAATTGAAGTGATTGCTCTACTTATTGTTTTATTATCGCTTAATTGTGAATTCCTCTATGACCCCGTGCATACATGCTAGGTGTTCAAATTGTTGTGGTCATCGATGAAGTTATCACGTGCTTATTATGTCTTGTTGTTTTGTTAAGGTTATTGCACTTCTTGGTTTTTCTGTGATTCTCTTGTTGCTATGTATTCATACTCTTGGTGATGGAATTCCTTGCGGTTGGATCGTTGTTGATTCTCTTGCTTGGACGTTATTGTTCGTATTGATTCCCTACCGGGATGTATTGCTTATATCGTTTGGGTGAGGAAGAGTGATAAATCACGAAGGGTAATGCTATGTATGATATTGTGAGTGAGTATGAATGCACAAAGCATGATGCCATGCCATGATTATAAGAGGTAATGCACAAATGGTGATGTTGTGCCATGATTTGTGACGACCCAAAGGGGTCATCACTTATGTAATTAATCATTTCGAGCTTCGAGGCCTTGAAAACCTCATTCTATGTTGCCTCGATTTACGTGCACGATCCGAGCATGTAGCTGGAAAGATTTTGTGATAGAAAATATGAATTCTATGAGAAATTTGGATAAAAATGATATTAATATTGATATGGTTGACTTCGGTCAACATTTTTGGTAAACGGATCCGGACTCGAGATTTGATGGTCCCGAGAGGTCCGTAGGAAAATATGGGACTTGGACATGCGTCCGGAGTCGAATTCTGAGGCCTAGAGCCCAAGTTATGAATTTTTATGTGAAATTGTTTTTGATACAATTATTAAAGGAAATAAATTAATTGACCTTGGTATCGGGCTCGTATTTTGGTTCCGACGCCCGGTACAAGTCTTAAATATTATATATGTGATTTCCTGTAAAGTTTGATGACATTTGGATGTCGTTTGAGATGTTTTGGACCTTGAGTCCCAAGTTTGAAAGTTTTGAAAACTAAAGGCATGAAAATCATGCATTTGAGGCTTGATTTGATGAAAACGAGGTGATATTGGCGATGTGATCGCACGAACAAGTTCATAATGTATTTTTGAGGTTATGTGCATATTTGGTTTGGAGCCCCGAGGGCTCGGGTGAACTTTGGATAGGCCACGAGATTAATTTTTCATGTTAGAAGTTGCTGTCTGCAACTGGTCTGCAGAGTTCGCAAATGCGAACAATAGTTCGCAAATGCGAACTCCCCACTATTCTGCCTGTGTTCGCAAATGCGAACAATAGTTCGCAAATGCGAACTCCCCACTATTATGCCTGTGTTCGCAAATGCGAACAATAGTTCGCAAATGCGAACTCGCCACTATTCTGCCTGTGTTCGCAAATGCGAACAATAGTTCGCAATTGCGAACTTCCCAATATTTAGCCTGTGTTCGCAAATGCGAACAATAGTTCGCAAATGCGAACCTCCCCATATTTAGCCTTTGTTCGCAATTGCGAACAATAGTTCGCAAATGCGAACTTCCCAGTTTTGCCTTGTCTTCGCAAATGCGAAGAAAAGTTCGCAAATGCGAACTTCCCACCCTTAGCTTATTTTTCAAACTCCAGAAATTGGTCGGGGTTCGCAATTGCGAACCCATGTTCGCAAATGCGAACACAGAGACCTGAAAAACACGGATTTCAATCATTTCTTCACATTTTTACAAAACCAAAACACCCATTTGCGATTCTTCAAGGATTTCTTCTTCATCAAATCGATTGTAAGTCACTTTTTACTTAATTCTTTCAATTCCTAACATCATTAAACATGTTTTTCATTAGAAATCAAATGTTTTCATGGTAAAATTCTTGTTTTTGTTAGAAAATAGGGTTTTTCATAAATTGGGAATTGGACCTCGAATTGAGGTCCGATTTTGAAACAAATTATATACATGAACTCGTGGGGGGATGGGTAACCGGATTTTGGTCCTAACCCCGAATTTCGACCATGTGGGCCCGGGGTTGAAATTTACTATTCATGGCAGAATGTTGTAAAAGTGGTATTTGGTATTAAGAATTAGTTTGTTGAGTAGAATTGATGATATTAAATCAATTGTGTATAGATACGGTTGGATTGGAGCCAAATTGAAAGAAAAGACATTTCCACGGATTGGATTGTTCATAAGCATTCGAGGTAAGTGTTTGTTCTATCCTAGTTTGTAGGAATATGAATTTAGTTATGAATAAATTGTTGAATAAGAGTTATTGGTGTTATACCGGTAATGAAGGTAATTTGTTGAAATTATTATAAATTATTGGTTTAAAACCGGTAATTATAAATATTGTTGATATAGAGATTATTGGCTAAATGCCGGTAATATATATATTTTATGAATTGGGATCGTGTGGTACGCCGACCACAAAGTGACTTAAAATCTTGGCATTGGCCATAGTTGCCGGTAGCCGATTGATATATTTGGGAGCGGGTGGTACGCCTACCACAAGATATGATTATTGATATATTTGGGAGCGGGTGGTACGCCTACCACAAGATATGATTATTGATATATTTGGGAGCGGGTGGTACGCCTACCACGAGATATGAAATGAGAGAGGAATTGAGACATGAAAGTCAGATTTATTATGTTGATTATATTTGGGAGCGGGTGGTACGCCTACCACAAGATATGATTATTGATATATTTGTGGGAGCGGGTGGTACGCCTACCACAAGATATAACTATTGATATATTTGGGAGCGGGTGGTACGCCTACCACAAGAGATAATTACCGTGATAGTTGGGAGCGGGTGGTACGCCTACCACGAGACATGAAATGAAAGAGGAAATTGAGACAAGAAAGTAAGGTTTATTCTGTTGATTAGATTATTCTGGATAACTTGAGTTATTGACTGTTATTTTAGAGCAGAGTATTTCTTTATAAATGTATTGTATATATATATATATATATATATATATATATATATATATATATATATATATATATATATATATATATATATCTATATTGCAACTGTACAGGTTTAGGTGGGTGACTGGCCTTAGCCTTGTCACTAGTTCGTTGGGATAGGCCAGGCACTTACCAGCACATGGGGTCGGTTGTGCTGATACTACACTCTGCGCTCTTTTTGCGCAGATACAGGTTACGGACAGCAGCAGCGACAGTAGAGACTTGTGGATTTTTCGACTACTGAGACTACGAGGTAGCCTTGCAGGCGTCCGCAGGACCCGTTGTCTCTTCTATCTATGCTTTTCATTCGTTATCTCATGTAATCGAGATAAACAGCTTGTATTTTCTTTCAGACAATTATGTGTATTATTCTTAGAAGTTCGTGAGTATTGTGACACCAATCTTGGGTAGTATATCAGATTTGGATTTTCTTTATCACATTTGACTAAGTCTTCCGCTGTAATTTTTATGTTGTTAATAAGAAATTAGTAATTAATGGAGATGTAATTAATATTTGGCTTGCCTAGCTTCCATTTAGTAGGCGCCATCATGACCCCGATGGTGGGAAATCCGGGTCGTGACATGATTAGAAGAGTTAATGCATGAAGGGTGTTGCTGTGCCATGTTATGAGAGAGTTGAAGCATGAAGTGGGATGCCGTGCACATTTCTATTTATGTATATGTTGAGGAAAAGTGATAAAGCACGAAGGGTGATGCTGTGCACTTTCTGTTTCCTTGTGTTTATTCGTCGTTATCAATTATGGTGTTTTAACTGTTCAAATTTCTTTATTGTTGTGGTCCTTTGTGATTGAACCCCATAGTGTTTTCAATACTTCGCACTCAAATTCCAATAATTGTTTTACTTTTAATTCAATTAGTTACTCAATTAAACTTTCTTAAACCGCATGAGGTTGTATATACTTAAAATAGAAATTCTACTAAGTTAAATTATTAAATCTTATGTTAAAGGAAATAACTCATCTCATGTTGTATTTTAATTTAAAATTGTACTTTTTTTATTCAAATAATTTCTAAAAATAACTTCATCTTTTGTTGCTGAGTTCCTAATTGGTTTAGAAATTGTACCCTACATTATATAATATAAAAGAGACTTCTTGAACATCTTAATTGTATTGGTTATGGAATCTATGTATGGAGTAACATGAATTGAGATAGAAATATGTGGGTACAAGGTGTCGGGTGTGCTAAAGGTTTGGTAGTTGAGGTTATGAAATGAAACATCGAGTTAGAGATGGATGGAATTTTGCATCATAAATGATATGATTTATTGAGCTGACATTGCCTTCCTTAATTGAGTGCATTTTTACTTGTATGTGTTCAGCTATGTTCTTGTTAATCTACTTGGTTATCTTTCGTTTTCCATTTGTGTTTCTCTTTATTGTTTCTACTGATTGAAGTTTATTCTTTTCCTACTATTGATATTACTTTATCATCTTTAGGTTGATAGTTTATTATCATATCATGTTCAGTTTATTCGATCAGTATGTGTCAGGACTGTTCCTCGTCACTACCCCACTGAGGTTAGTCTTGATACTTATTGGGCGTCATACTATAATATTGGTGTGCTCATACTATACTTTTGTATATTTTATGTACAAATTCTAGGTATTTGATCGGTAGTAGATGTGCGGGTCATTGCAATGGAGACTCAAGGTAAACTTGCTGCAACGTTCACACGCCTTATAGTTACCTTCACTTGTATTTATTTCCAATTGTTCTTTTGTTTTAGAACAATGATGTGTTTATTTCGTATAACTACTCTTAGAAAGGTTTATAAATAGAACCACTGGTTTTGGATAATGTAATTTGTTAATAGTTATTTAAATTAAAGTTAGCAAATAAAAATATTATCTCAGTTAATGTAAGGCTTACCTAGTTTAGAGACTAGGTGCCATCACGACTTCTTCTAAGGGATTTTGGGTCGTGACAAGAATTGTGAGATCATAGGCTTGCAACAGATACAAGATGCAACAACAGATTTTCTAAGTTCAAACTCACTCCGCGGCCTACCTAAAACTCACCTGAGCCCTCGAGGCTCCAAACAATACATGCATACAGGTCTAAAAATATCATACGAACTTGCTCGTGCGATCAAATCGTCAAAATAACATCTCAAATAATAAATTTAATACCAAAACTCACGATTTTCTTAAGAATACTTAAAATTTCTATTTTCGCAGTCGGACGTCCGAATCACGTCAATCCAATTCCGTTTCTCACCAAGTTTCACATACAGGATTTAAATACCATATTAAACTTGTACCAGGCTCAGAAACCAAAATATTTTTTTAAAAATCATTCTCAGGCTAGGGAATTCAAAATTATATTCGGGGCATATGCTCAAGTTCCATGTTTTACTACGGATCATACGAGACCGTCAAATCATGGGTCCGAGCATGTTTACCAAAAATATTGACCGAAGTCAACTTTAATCAATTTTAAAGGTAAACTTTAATATTTTTCTTAAATTTCATATAAAGGCTTTCCGAAAATGCGTCCGTACTGCGCACACAAAATAAGGAGAAAGAAAATGAGGTTTTCAAGGCATTGGGACCCGTATTCGAATTTTAAAATAAATGATGACCCTTTGGGTCACCACATGTTGAGTTTTCATTAGGGTTGTGCATCGATCAGGTCGGATCGGATTTAGCATTTTTCTAATTCTAAATTAGAATTTCGGAGTTTATAAAATGTAATCCAAATTAAACTAGATCGGAGAGGATTTTAAAGTTTGGATCGAGTAAATATTTTGAATTTTTGGATCGGATTGTACGCCTTATTAAGGCTATTAACAATCTAATATACTAGGATACTTTTTAAGGCTATTACTATTCACCATTCTATTAAATTAAAAGGGATCAAATTTCTTTCATAGCAATAGACAAAAACAAAAGCTTCATAACAAAATAAAATAAATTAAAATTCCGAACACATGTTGTTGTTTGTTGATAGGAAAGAGAGACTCAAGACGAGAGACACAGAGGTAAGACTTAAGAGAAGGCAGAGCAATCTGAACAGAGGTTAGACATAGAATTCGATAAAGAAGAGTCTAAAAAGAGGGGAATAAAATGAGAAGACTTAATCCTAAAATGTAAGTTTAATATTTATGAGTTTTCATATAATTCAGTTTTGGATTAGATTGGATTAAAATTATGCTAATTCGAACACATTCAAATATTTGAACTTTCAAAAACCTATCTCATATCCGATTTGAAAATTCAAATAAGACGGATGGATTCAGATTCTCCAATATTCGATCCAAATTGACGACCCTAATTTCATTGCCAGTTGAGATAGCACTTTAGTTGAAAGGTCGAATTGATCATCAATAAAATATAAATTCTAAGCGTTCGAACATTAAAATCGTTTCAAATTTGAAATCTTTTAAAGAAAAGTGTTGTTTGGTTGAAATTTGTCACGTGATGCCTTTTGGATGAAGTGTCTTAAAAGGCACTTTTTGAGCAAAAAAATCTTCTCATACTCGCAAAACAATCCCAAAAGTTTAAAGAAGCTATAACTGTTAAAAAATTATTTTTATTTTTATTTTATTTAATTTTGCAAAAAGAGCTTTTCCTGATTTCTCCAAAAGTGGATCATTTATGATTATTGTGAGTCTGTGACTATACTTTAGTTGAAAAAAAAGTGAAAACATTGTTGCGTGTTCAATTCCCGACTTTCCATATATAAAATAATAATTTCCCAAAATGAAAAGCCCCCCACCAAGAGTGGGAGATCTATGACCCGAAAAGAAAAGGCATGAGAGAAAACTGTAAAAATATATGGACTATTCGGATAGGTAATTGAAAAATAATTAATATTTGTAAAATTATTGAAAAATAATTATTATTTTAGTTAAACATAAAAAGTTCTACCACAATATGTTGGATTATGGAGCTTATGGGAATAAACTTTTAGTATATTATGTTGAAACTCCATTACATATATTATTTTAGCTTAAATACACAAAGTTGCTACATATGCTTAATTTTGGAGTTACTATGTATAAATTTGTAGGATATTATATTGGAACTCAAACATATTATAAAATTTCAGCATAATGTATTATAATCTCATAATTTTTAAATTTTTTTAAGGGTATTTTTGTTCATATTTTTTCTTTACGTAAAAAAATAATTAAATTTTAATTAAACTTGAAATGGTGGCTATTTTCCAGTAATTACTTATAAATCAAACTATTTCTAAAAATTGTATTTTGCCATAAAAAAACTTAGATACCACAAAACAGCAAAATTCCATAGACGCCCCAATTACAGCAGTCTCAAAAAAAAGCTTCCCGCCATTCCCCTTTCTCCCTCGTTTCTAAATTCCACCCCTCTCTATCAAATGGGTGCTCAGGAATTAGGGCTTTAACAGCAAATTCCAGCTCCAACCCAATTTTTAAAAATGCAAATATTCTTGAATTGAATAAGGTAACAGAATAATGGGTATACAAGGGCTTTTGCCCCTCTTGAAATCGATAATGTTACCCATAAACATCAAAGAATTGAAGGGTTGCAGTGTAGCTGTTGATACGTATTCTTGGCTTCACAAGGGTGCTTTCTCTTGCAGCAAAGAGCTCTGCAAAGGCATTCCCACTACCAAGTATTCACCTTTCTTTCTCCGCTAATCTTTTTTTTTTTAAATTTTTGTGTAATTTAATCAAGACAGTAGATGAATAAAAAAATCTTTTTTTTTTAATTTCTTCTGTTCTTGTTTTGTTTTTTTAATTTGTACTACTAATATTTAATGGGTGAAGGATTATGTTTTTTTTTTCGGGTACATTTTTTTCTTCTGTTGTTTCATTCTTCTAAAGTTTTGTGATTTGATTTTCATGATGGGGTCCTTGGTATGTCTTTTTTCGTGGTATGTGTTTTGTATTTTTCTTTTTCTCTTGATCTTTGTTTTGCAATTTATGTGAAATGTGAAAAAAGTAAATGCATTTTTGGACTAATTTTTGATTCAGCTGATGATTAATGCAAAGGGACTATAAATCTCAATCCATGTATTTATACCAATTCTTGAACAGGACATTTTTGCTTTGCTTTCTGTTCACGAAAGCAATGGGGTTTAACAGGATAGTTGTTATGGATTTTATAATAGCTACATTTCTTGGTTTGAGTTTGCTAACTAGTATCATACGGAACAACGGTCCAACAAGCTTTATGTACTTTTACAAGGAAACAACATTGTGTTTGTTTATTTTGGGCAGATTAATTGTTGAGATCACATTAGTAAAATACTCTGCGACCAATCTATTATAGATTTCACATTAAGATTAGACGTAGGTGAGATCAGGAAGTGTGAACTACCTTTAGGGAAGTAAACAAGTTTCCGCCTTTCACTAATACAGTCAACATTGCATTGGAAGTCTTAAAAAGTTCTTTCTTCAATGAAACTCTAATGAATGGCTGAAAAGACTGAAATGTAAATAGTTCAGTTTTAGCTCAATCAAACCCTGACATTGTTTTCACTGTATTTTCATTTAGGCATATTGATTATTGCATGCACAGAGTAAATCTGTTACGCCATTATGGTGTCAAGCCTATTCTTGTGTTTGATGGAGGTCCCTTACCAATGAAGAATGACCAGGAGAACAAGCGGGCAAGGTACTTATAGCCTCCTAACTTTTAGGTCTACGTTGTGAGTTCCTTTTAATTTTTTAAATGAGCTAATTAGAATATTTGATATATTGCATCTACAGTATCCATGAAAATTACAAGAAGAAAAGGATAATTAGCTCCTATCAACTCCAAACCATGCCCTTAAAGCTAAATGTGTATTTGATCTTTTTACTTGGCTCAATCAGGCACATGTATCTAGTTGTAATCATTTTCTGGACTGTGTCTGCTCCTTAGTCTTAACATAGGTTTTTTGTTGATGTTCATGATCAGTCACACTCTATTTGCTAGTACTCTCTTTTGTTTTGCATCTTCTTGATACCAATAATTTATTTCCATGCTTTGCATTTACTACCCTCCTCCAGTAGCATCAGATTCATTATTGTATCCCAAAGCACTTCGTTAGTTGGCTTTGTATAGCTGTAGATTTCTTACCCCATACCCCCGCAATACTTCGGTTTCATTGCCACATCCCATATAATAGTGGAACCTGGGTTGATCACCATTCCCTTTCCATAGTAATTTCTGACTTTTTCCAGTTGTTTGACTACTTTACCTGTAATTGGGAATAGTTACCCTATTGAAGGTTATGCTTCTTCCATGTTGCCAACATCTTATTAAATCTTTCAGTCACCTCTACTGTACCTCTCTTGCCTTGATATCCAGCCCTTAAAGGTAGTAGGGAATACCTTAATTTGCATCCCTAAATCATGGCAAGCTTTTTACTGTTGCTAACTTCATCCCCATATTTTCCTGCAGGTCTAGGAAAGAAAACCTTTCTCGTGCAATAGAGCATGAAGCTAATGGAAACATGACTGCTGCTTATGAGTGCTATCAAAAGGCGGTTGATGTATCACCTTCAGTGGCTCACGATCTAATACAGGTACTAAATCCATCGTGATTTCACTACTGTCAACAAGCCAACCTTTTGTTTCTCATAATCTGATATTTACATTTGAAGGTCCTAAAGCAGGAAAATGTATGTTACATTGTGGCTCCTTATGAAGCAGATGCTCAAATGACCTTTCTGGCCATTAGCAAACAAGTTGATGCTGTTATAACCGAGGACTCAGATTTAATAGCATTTGGTTGTCCTAGGGTAAGCTTTTGGCCCCTTTTAATGGCAACTTTTGTTAAAAAAGTTTTCCTTTTACCTGTTACAATGTTCATTGGGGAAGTCCTGCTAATTCTTGTTGAATCCAGATCATTTACAAAATGGATAAGTTTGGGCAAGGCCTTGAGTTTCAGTGCTCCAAGCTGGACCAAAATAAGGAACTAAATTTAACAGGTTTCACGAAGCAGATGCTTCTAGAGATGTGTATCTTGAGCGGTTGTGACTATTTGCAGTCCTTGCCTGGGATGGGCCTCAAAAAAGCTCATGCACTTATAAAAAAGTTCAAGAGCTATGACAAGGTGAATATTATTATTGGAGCATTAGAAATGTGACTTCATTAGGAAAATTTGTATGTAGTAATTTGCCAAAGTCTGATCTTGCTTCCTCAGTTTACTTATCTCATCTATTGACCTGCATTTGATATTGAGCATTTACATAAGCATGATTATTAGATATTGATTTGCTTGTTTGCAGGTCATTAAGCACTTGAGGTACAATACTGCTGCAGTTTCTCCTCTGTATGAAGAATCTTTCAAGAAAGCAATTATGACCTTCCTGCATCAACGAGTTTATGATCCCATTACTGAAGATTTGATTCATTTGTCAGAGCTCTCTGATTGTGGTAGTCAAGATCTAGATTTCCTAGGCCCATATCCTTCCAAATTTATTCATGATGCAACTTAGATGCATGTAAGAATCTATTTCCTTTATTTCCGTTTTTTCTATGAGTCATTCCTTAACTAGACGAACGCTGATACCAACAGAAGTTGCTCAAGGAATAGCAAAAGGCAATATTGATCCTTTCACTATGATGCCATTTCAGGTATTTAGGCCTCTTTCCTTTATTAAAATTTCTTGATTTCAGTTCTAGTGATTTTGAAGACCAATAACTTTTGGTTGCTTTACCTACAGTCCCCTTCAAATTTATGTCACTACTGCATTTATGCTCTAGATTCAGTGATATTTATGTTCCCATTAAACTGAGGTTTGAAGGGAACTCGATGCAGCCTATTGTTAACCATCTTGGTAAAATACTACTTCTATCCTAGTTTCATTGACATATTTTATTTTTTCGTCCCTTCCAAAAAATTGACCTCTTTCTAATATGACAATTTCTTCTCCCACTAATCTTGCCTAATAAATGAATATTACATTGTATCATTTTAAAGTTGTTGCAACAGCTTTCCACTAATTCTCTACCTTTTTGTATTTTGAAGTGTACTTTTAAGCCCTTCTCCACCAAACTCAACACAAGATTCACTTGAAAATTACTCTTGAACTCTGTGAAAGTCGATACATGTCAATAAGAATGGGACAGAGGGAGTAATTGAACATAGGGCCATAGTCTGAGGGATATATGGGCATTATCTCATGTTCTAGTGAAGATATGCATGATGGCGTGAAACTTACTGGTTTTTCTTCATATATAACATCTTTCCTCTGCTGCGCTTCTTGTTGCGTGTCTTCCTCTTTTATGATTATCTAGATCTTTATCCATTTCAATACAAATGATTTTTTTGTTGTTGCAACTTTATGAGAATTGGATGAAGATAGTGTGCTGCTCTGTAACTTCTGACAACTGTTTCTTTCCTTATCAACAACAACAACAACAACAACAACCCAGTATAATCCCACTTAGTGGGGTCTGGGGAGGGTAGTGTGTACGCAGACCTTACCCCTACCCCGGGGTAGAGAGGCTGTTTCCAAATAGACCCCCGGCATCCTTCCCTCCAAGAACTTCCCACCTTGCTCTTGGGGAGACTCGAACTCACAACCTCTCGGTTGGAAGTGGGGGTTGCTTACCATCGGAGCAACCCCTCTTTCCTTATCCTTAAGTATATTTCATATCAAGTTTATAGTACTTCTAAGTTATGGAATTTCAATTCACCAGAAAGAAGGCAGTGCTGAACTGGTGCATAGCAGAACTTATGAACTGAATGACTTCAAAGTGGAAGGTGAAAGGAGGAAGCTTGATTTGCCTGCACAGAAAAATCTCCTAACCAACTACTTCTGTATCCTACTGTACAAGTACTTAGGTTTATGCTTTTA
Organism: Nicotiana noctiflora; assembly: GCA_032618575.1. Taxonomy (NCBI): domain Eukaryota; kingdom Viridiplantae; phylum Streptophyta; class Magnoliopsida; order Solanales; family Solanaceae; genus Nicotiana; species Nicotiana noctiflora. The sequence goes on along the minus strand of JASVEL010012873.1, from coordinate 115,579 downwards.
CTGTCATTGGAAGCTCAAAGCATCATTAAGGGTGATTTTTCTCTTTCTTTTTCTATATGTTTAAGACAAAGCAGTTATTTAGCAATGTACCTTGTATATTTAGGAGGAAAGAAGCCTAAAGGTATCTGAACATACATTATTTATTTTCCTCCTGTTTATGATGTAAAATGGTATTTCGTCAATATATCCCTTCTTTTTCTTTGTTCTGAATAGATTAGGACTTTATATTAGGTCTGATGTCTGCCAGGATCTCTTTGGCTGGTTGGAGACGTGAATGTCAGTGTAGGGATAAGTACGAGACTTAGATAACCTCTGATTTTAGAATATTACTTCCCAATATTAGAATCACAAAGGCCAATATAGAGCTGATTGAGTATAGAGGATTCATATTGTTGAATCCGACTAGTTTAGGATTGAGGTATAGTAATTTTTGTTTGATTTCTCGCAGCTATTGCTGAGAACTTACATCCATAGATATTTGAATCTGGCATTCGAGGCTTAGACTTTTGTAGGATTCAATGCTTTGCAGATTCTAGATTCGTATAATCCCCTGAAACTTTAAGTTTAGCCCTCTCAGAAGCTGCAAAGCTTTTGAAGCATTGCGGTGCCCTAGATATTCTTGGTAAGTCAAAGAATTCCATTCATACAACCAATGTGGTTTGACTATTAAAAGGTGTTGTATTACATGTATGCCTCAAGCCTCCCAAGAATCTAGCTGATTCTACGTACAAGGGGGAATCCTCTTTACACCAACATACCAAATGAAATAAAATAGAAGGGAGCTCTTAACATCCTTATAAAAAAATAACAGTGAATCCTCACATTCCCATAAAAATCATCCTATTCTCTAAACACTAGTCAGCACACAAAGAGGTGATCTTCCCATAGTTCTTCTTCCTTCATTTTTTTGGGGGACCCCGAAGGACAATATCACATGATTCAAAACTTGGTGGATAATGGGCCCTCCCCTTTACCAACTTTCTTCTTCCTTTCACCTAGCATCTTCACTCTCCATGTTGTCATAGCATCTGCCACTGTTTTAGGAACTACCCAATGAAACTTGAATATAGAGCATATCATGCCGCACAAATCCCAAGCAAAAAGAACAAACAAAAGAATGTTGCGGGAAACACTTTCCTTAGGTGGATGATGATATTCTTTTGAGAGCTTCTAAATAATACTGGATCTGGGACTAATTCAAACACAAATGTTCAGAAATGCACCTTTTATATTGAGGAGCAAAGATGCCCAAGGTAGTTGAACATAGATCATTTCTCTTCCTCATGTTTATGGCGTAAATCTGCATTTTGTAAAATCGTTTTCCTGATACTTTGTTTGATTGGTTCTTGTGATACTTAACTATTTATAGGCATTGCTTCTCTTGAAGCAAAGCAGAAATTTAGGGCACCAAGAACTAGCCCTGTTCATCCAAACACGGAGATTGGAGTGTCAAGCCCTTGGGCAGACAGTAAGAAGGGAGCTGATTCTCCTAAATTTGAGAGCTTGCCAATGTCCTCACCTAATCTTCTGGGTGTATCTTCTGGTCCGGTGTGGAAAGACGGTTTTGCAGTTAATACTCTGAGAATAACACTGTTGTATCATATTGGAATTCTGTTTGCATCTCTCTGAATAGTAGAAGTTTCCCTCTCTTTAGGTGGATGATGATATTCTCTTGAAAGCTTCCTGGTGTTTGGACTCAAAAAGTCAAGGTAAATATACAGATTTTTTTAGAGCATCTAAGTGCAGTTAAACACTCTTTCCTTATGTCCTCTGAACAGGACGACTGGAAGAGGAAGAAATTGCAAATGATACAGGACTACAACCTGTTCCGCCACAGCATCCAATATGTAAACCCTGCATGACATCGAGTAAGGAGCGTGCTTTAGATTTGAGCAAGAGCACGATACAAGCTGAAAAAGGAAAAGTGATAGTGAGGAGCTCCTATTTTCTGAAGAATAAGAAAAATGAAGATAATCAGGATGATAAGAGTGAGATAAATGGGGCTGCCAATGATAAATCTCATAGAAGCATTCAGGAGAATGATTGTGATTCTATGTCAGATGCGAGGGATGAAGCAGTAGCAGCAGTTGTTGAAAATGCCATTGTGCGGAGTTCTTATTTTCAGCATAATCCATCAGCAGAAAATGGTTGGTTCATTAATAGTTCTAAACTTTTTATTAAGGATGATGCTCCTGATGACAATAATTTCATTTTTAGTTCCTTCAGGTGATACTGAACAGAAAGAGAAAGAGAACAAAAGAGTAATAGTAAGGAGTTCTTATTTTCAGCACAAGCGATCAGCAGGAACAAAAGAGAATGAAAATTGTCAGGACAACTCACATGTTGCTGCTGAGCTGCAACATACCAGTCCCAAGGCTTCTCCAGGAAATGACTGCTGTGAAGTGAGATTAAAGAAAAGAAAAGTTACCTTCATTGACACTGCTCAAACCGTAAGTTGCTTTCAATTGATGTGTCTCTTCCTTTCATCTTCACTTTGTTTTGATGCAAATTTAGTCAAGCTTGCGGCTTGTTACACCAAATTTGTCTTTATTTAATAGGAAAGTGAAAGCGCTGAATATTTAGAGGCTGAAATATTTGCAGATCAAGGTATGTACAAGGCTAAAAGCAATATTTTGAACTCATTGGATATGTGCAAATTATGTTACTCCAATTATTGTTTCTCTCCACATTTTTGTACTCCTAATTTGTGCTGATACTGCTAGATCTGTTCACTTACTTTGTCGTAACAGCTAATGTATCTGGGGATGCTAACCAAATACTACACTATATAATTGAAAAGCGGAAATAAAAGATCAATTAACAAGTTAGCGATAAATGTTTATTTTCTTATATGTACAGTGTTGTAGATATGAAGGTTGTGGTTGATGTAGGGACCAGTTTGTGGTTAACTATACTACAATTCACCAATACTAGTGAAGGTTGGAACTTTGCAATTGAAAAAGCAGAACACACATGTCATTTGGTATTAGAACATTTTTTTTAGTGATTGTTACCAATGTTATATATATGTGGCACTAATGCAATTCTCCTATCAAAATATCGAAGGTTTTGTTCCTCTTTTTGGCACTTAGTAAGCTGGATTCTGTCTTGCTCGTGGTTGAAAAGATGAAAAACTCATTTGCTGTTGTTGGCAAATACTGGTGATCAGAGTTCCATGAATTAAAGAATAGGGAAAAAGATGGGTTGCTTGCTGATAGACAGTTAAAGGAAGAGGCTAAGTCGAAAAAAATTAGACTGAGAATGAAGGAATGGTCTGGGGGAGGAGGTTTAAGTCTGATACAGGCAAGAAATGTGGTGCTTAATTGAGAGGCTTGACAGGAATTAAGTCTTTTTCTGACTTACTACAAAATGGTACAGTTTTCAATAAAATTATACTGAATTTGACTTAGGAGAGATTGAGGAGGTTAAAGGAATTCAGACGTTCAAGTATTTTCGTTCAGTTGCAAGCAACATTAGATGAGATCTGCCTTCAGCCATCCAAAGTTCATCTTTATCCAATTTACCAATATCTGTTTCCTTCGAATATTAGGAAATGACTAGGGATCAAGGGCATGTCAAAGGAATCTCATTTTAAAGAGGTCTTTTTTTTCTTGTGGTAAACTTTTAGGTTGAAGCCCCATCTTTCACATACATATCTTTTTCTCTTGTCAAATTGTCTACAGTTTTAACCGTTTCACAGACAGGATGAAAGTTCTTGTTTAACTTCTATTTGCAGTGCTTCTTAAACCTTTTGAATTCCTTTCGGATCCTTCAGCAAACTATTATCTTTCTTAGTCTGAGTAGCGATAGGTTCTAACAACTTTAGCTTTGGCTTCTGTGTTTTGGAATAAAAAGGGATTCTCAACAACCAAAGCAGCAAAAACTGGAATGCGGTACTCCTTTCTTACCAAAAAAATGACGATGTTCACTTTACAAGGTCAAATTGATCAAAGTTTCCATCTTTTTTCTGACATCGATTAACTTGTCATTTAGAAATATAACTTTAATGTTTCAGAGTATGATAAAAAAAGAACAATAACCAAAACCTTTACAAATAAAATAGGTAATAAAAGCAAAAATAGAAATAGAAGGAAGACCTATTCTCCTTCCTGATACTCATTCTGTACCAACTTGGTACTATTTAATAATAATCGTCTACTTTTTCATCTCAATTTTTTTTTTCAGGTTTCATTTTTGTTGTAGCTTGGTTAAACCAAAATTGTAAGAGCCTAGGAGTACATGTTGGACTTAACCGTAATGACATGCAACAATCTAGAAGTTGTTACAGAATTCTATATCCTCATGATATGTTGCCTGGAATTGCCATTAGAAGGCACATGTATTTTTTTTGACAGTAATTAAAGATCCTTCTTTTTTTTTGTTCTTGCCAATAAACTTTCTTTTTGTGCCCTTCCAGGGTAGCGGTAACACTGCGTATATCTTACCCTCCCCTGACCCCACTTGTGAAAAATTACTGGGCTTGTTGTTGCTGCCAATAAATTTTTCGCCGGTAAACATTTGATTTGTGCCTGCAACTAGGACAGTATAGTTGAGATGTGCTATATTAGATATCTTTCTTGAGGACGGTGCTTCAATTTTCCACGGCTTGACTCTTCAAATCATTTGGACGATCCGATGATTTTCTTAGCTTCTCAAGCAATTGAGTTCTGTTCCATGTGATAATTTGAACACTTAATAAATTTTCTTATCTTTGCTTTTTCTCTACACCATTTCTTACAAAAAAAAGGCATTGTCATACAATTATGAAGAACGTCCTTCATCCACATGCTTTTGTTGGTTACCTTTACTAGAATCTCTTTACAGGAGAGACATCATAACATCTTTGTATTTCAGGCAACTTCAACTCCGACCTGGATGATTCCACTAACAAAACAAAGGACAGAGATGCAAAATTTGGTTCCAATATCTCTCATTTAGGACGTTATTCTCAAATAGCGGAGAAATCAATAGAAAGTTTTACTTCAGTCATATCGTCGTTTAGATTCACCTCAAATGGTTCTCGAGCCAGTGGGCTCCGAGCCCCTCTAAAAGATATTAAGAATACCAGCACTAACAGGTACGCAATATTTTAGACATCTGAGTTTATGTTTAGCTTACAAATTTGTCTGCTTTTTGTTGCTATCTCTGAATTTACCTTTTGACTTAAGGTCCGCTAGTAACATGGATCTAAGCAAGTTCGTATACAAGCCAACAAATCAGAAGCGATCATCAGCACGTCGTAAAGTTTAAAACTTGCAACTACACTGCCTGCATTTGCATATACTGAAATTTAGCAGCTCTCAGCTTGATAACTATAAATTTCACTCGGCGCCAGCTCCTGCTAAATTTCCATTTTTACTGGTGAGTGGCCATGTCTTGTCCAAATTCACAGTTTCTTTTTGTCTCTTAAGTTTTCTAGGTAACTAAAACTGTCTGTTTCTTTGATTCAGGGTCAGCTCTGATTGGGAAATACTGTAGAGAAGCCATTCTTTTGTTTTTTTTGGCTGCCCAAAATTTGAATGTTCCTATTTCCTATCACATTCCTTGTAATTTTACTGAGAAATATTGTAGAGAAGCTATACTTTAATTCATTCTATGAGGATTCATATTTGAATTGCAACATATTTTAAACAATTGTTATATGTATTTTTCATTATCCGAACTTGTATGAAAAGCAAGTTTACTTGCGAATTGATGATTTAACATTTTCCAGAATATTAGGTAACTCTTTCTCCGAGTCTAAATATCTCTTGTCCTTGTCACTAACTATTATGCAAAGTTAGGAATGCAAAAAACTTTAGTCATGAAATATCTTGACATGCTTTATATATCATTGTTAGATATTTCTTATCTTTAATGGATTTCTTAAAATAATGCTGGAAGAATAAAGGACAAGTTCACATTAATGTGTACCTGATTATACATCAATAACAAACTCAGTGTAATTTTATAAATGTGATCTGAGGAAGGTAGTGTGTACGGATACTTTACCTATATGTTGAGAAGGTAAAGATGTTGTTTTGAAGGTACAATTTAGGGTGTTATTATTTTTCTTTCAAAAAGAAACACTTTCAAAGAACTGCAAATCTTTAGAAACAAAACTATTCAAAGACGTTTTGGTTGTGTAAACTTATTTTGCTCCAAAAAATATCCAAACAGTTTCGTATGAGTACAGTGAATAGTTCCACTGTGAAGTCAAATCAAGGTTGTGACCTTTTAGTAGGATTTATATAAGTAATTAAAAATATAAAAGAAAAGAAAATCCACAAAAATATACTTTCCTCTGATTTTGATAAGCTTGTATTTTTGTAGTTCTAGCTTTAGTAATCTTTTTATATTTTTCAATGTCTAAAAAGTTTTTGTCTCGCCATTTTGATTTAGTAAGGAGGAGTATTTTTATCTCTTTCTATTCTTTATCATTGGAAAAAAAGAAAAAAACTCCCTAATATCAGAAACCTAGAGAGGTAGCAGTAGCGGCAGAACGAAAAAAGAAGCTAACAAAATAAGACAGCTCCTTATTGAGAAAATGATCAAAATCGTCCCTAATGTATAGACGTTGGATCCATTTGATCCCTAATGTATAACACCTAACGGGAAAGGTCCTTAATGTATATCAAAGCTAATTAATTTGGTCTTTAGCCCTAAAAAGTGACGGCACCCGCTAAAAGTCTGTCAAAATGAGTAGAACCCACGCAAGAAACAAAAGTGCAAATAAAAAGCTATCTTCTTCCATCATCCCCAAACGTGAATCCATCTCTTTTCCAACAAAAACATTTTTTCTCTCTTACTGGTTTATCACTATGTTGAGTATTTCATGTGATTTCATGTGTTGTTGATTTGGCTGGCTATTGTGTGGAATTTTCTATTATTGTTGAATAATGTATATGTTGGTGATAAAGTTTCTATGACAAAATCAGTTAATGCGATTCTTCTTTTGATTGAGAATTTTCGTATAAATTTTTCATCGAAAATTATTGTCAAATGGCTATAGAGTAGATTTATCTATCAAAATGGTTGATTATATGAATAGTTTTATGTTTGGAATATGACAAAGAAATTTCTTAACTATTCTGTTTGTTATTCTTCAAATTATCTAGTGTTAGCTAATGACTACTATATTTTTTAATATTCTAGGAAGTGAAATCGTGTCAAAAAATTCAACGGAAAGATGACGAAATTGATGCAAAATCCAAATTAGTCATTTCAAAGTTAATGAGTACAACCGAGGCTAAGGCCTCATTTGTTTTTTTAAGATATAGTCGTCTAAATCAGAATATACATCTGAATATTAATATGTGTATTAAGATTAAGACATACATATCTGAATATATTAAGATGTGTATTAAGATCTGAATAGAAATAATTAAGACTGTTTGATTTTAACATCTGAATGTATAAAATTTATCTTTATTTGCAAATTAATAAATATAAAAGTCAAATAAAATACTAACTAATCTAATATTCTATCAATACAATATATAGTTTATTAAAATACAATAGTTGTTGGTGGTGATGGATTAGAGGCGGTGGTTGGTGGTAGTTTTGGTTGATGATGGTAGTTCATGCTAGTAACTAGTTGCGATTGATAATGGTGGAGATTATGATTGAGAATGGTAGTGGTGGGTGTTTATAGTTAATAATGGCGGGTGGTGGTAGTAGTTGTGACTGAGGAAGGTGGTGGGTATGTGGGTGGTGATATGTTATAATGATGGGCAGTGCCAGCTGTGGTTGTTGATGGCGATGTGATGGTCAGTTGTGGTAGTTGACGTGGATGAGTATTGATTATGGGTGAGAATGATGATGGTCGGAGTGGTGGAGATACTAGATGATGATGGTCGATAATGGAGACATCTATAATTGAGGATGGTAGTGGTGTGGTGGTGGTGGAGGTTGAGTATGGTGGTGGTGGTGGCATGGTGGTAGTTGATAATGGTAGGCGGTGGTGACAGTTAATCATGAATATGTGATAGCGTCTTAATGAAATTAAGTCTCCGTTATGGATCTTAATCATACAGACCTATTCAGACCCATTAAGTGGTTGTGAAGTAAAAAAAATAAATACACTTAATAATTAAGATCTGAATAATTAAGATTCAGACTTTAAAAACAAACATATTTAATGTCTGAGATCTGAATGATTAAGATTCAGACCTCGATTAAGTGCAAACAAATGAGGCCTAAAAGTCTTAGTTTGCAATTGTTTGGCTTGGTATAACGTAAACATTTTTTTGAGATGTATCAGAAATTAAATGGCTCCAATTAAAAATCTTATATAATTGTATTTTTTGTAATGAATATGCTACTGTATTTTGGAGGTCAAAATGGCATGAATTAGGTACTAACTCTCTAAAGTTTACTAGCTATTAGTGATATCCCATTACAGTTTTTTGTCTCTTATTTATATGAACCAAATGCATATGATAGTAGCATATAACTTAGTAACAAATTCATGAGATGTAGATTTTTGTCTGAGAAGCTAAAAATCAAGAATAACTTTACTAAACTATGGGACAAAGAAAATAAAGTTTTCTGGTTTAAAAAGTACCAAAAAGGATAGATGCACAATAATAGGTGACATGGCTTAAACAATTAGCTAAAACTACTCTTCTAAGAGGGGTTGCTCTGATGGTAAGCAACCCCCACTTCCAACCGAGAGGTTGTGAGTTCGAGTCTCCCCAAGAGCAAGGTGGGAAGTTCTTGGAGGGAAGGATGCCGGGGGTCTATTTGGAAACAGTCTCTCTATCCCAGGGTAGGGGTAAGGTCTGCGTACACACTACCCTCCCCAGACCCCACTAAGTGGGATTATACTGGGTTGTTGTTGTTGTTGTACTCTTCTAAGACAGTAGATTCATTCAAAAAAAAAAAAAGCATGTTCAGGTTTCATCATAGCAAAAGGCAGCAACACTAATTTTTGTTAAGAGAGATAAAAAAGGGGTTTTGTTGGAAAAGAGAAGTGCCCACTTTTGGGGACGATGGAAAGACAGAGGTGCTTTTGTTTTCTCATGTGAGTTCCGTTCATTTTGACGGATTTTTAATGGGTGCCGTCAATTTTTAAGGCTAAAGACCAAACTGATAAGCTTTTAGTATACATTAGGGATCTTTGCCATTAGGTGTAATACATCAGGGACCAAATTGATCCAACATCCATACATTAGGCATGATTTTGATCATTTTCTCGCTCCTTCTTCTTCTTCTTCTCGGCAGCAACTGGCTTTCTTCTTCCTCTCATATTTACACCTCAAACTAGCGCTTAATCTCCGCCAATTCGTACAAAAAAGGCAGCCATGTAAGAACCCAAAAATCAGCCATCTTCGCCTCCAAACCCAGCTGCAAAACAGCCCCCAAAACCACCAAAAATCAGCTCCTTTCTTCCAGTAAAATCTACCCCAAAACACCTCGAAATTAGTCAAAAAACAGCCCCAAAAACCCCAGCGAAAATCAGCCAAAAAGACCTCAAGATTCATAAAGCTTCAAAGAAGGTTCATTCCTTCCATTTTATGGATATATATTGTTGTCTTTTGAAATCTATGTCAATGAAATGTGCCATCATTCTGTTTGTTTAGTTTTTATTCTCTGGGACAGCTAGTAATACTCGTGCCTCACACAATGTAAGCCATTCTTCTCCTTCTTTATTTTTAATTCATCTGCAAAAGAATGATAAATAGAACGTATAGAAATGTAGTTAACTGGCTTAAGCCGATCTCTCAATCTCCTCCCCTAAAACCATTCATTGAGACACTGTGCAATGCCAGAAGGCTTACGGAAGCTCTATTACTTGCTTTTCACAACCCCATTGAAGCAGACTATACTGTTTACTCAAATATTATTCAGCTTTGCATTGACCTAAAGGCTCATAAACACGGCCGTTTGGTTCACTCACATCTTATAACTACTGGATTTCCTTCAAATGTTCATTTGGGAACCAAGTTGATCATTTTTTATACAATGTCCAATGACATGGTGTATGCCTGCAATATGTTTGATAAGTTGCCTAAAAGGAATGTGGTTTCGTGGACTGCGCTTTTATCTGGGTACTCCCAGAACGGGTATTCACAAGAAGCCCTTAATGTGTTTGTTGCGATGCGTAGGGAAGGGGTGAGGGCAAATCAATTTACTTATGGAAGTGTTTTAAGGGCGTGCACTAGTGTATCATGTTTGAATTTAGGAAAGCAAATACAAGGGTGCATTCAGAAGAGCAGGTTTTTGGATAATTTGTGTGTGCAGAGTGCGTTGGTTGATTTTCATTCTAAGTGTGGGGAAATGGAGAATGCTTTTTGTGTTTTCGAGTCAATGGCAGAGAGGGATTTGGTTTGTTGGAATGTCATGATTTCTGGATATGCTTTTCGCGGTTTTAGCGTTGATGCATTTCTGTTGTTCCGTTGGATGCTCAGACAAGGTATACTCCCCGATTGCTTCACGTTTGGAAGCATTCTCAAAGCATCTATAGGAGGTGGCAAGGGTAGTGGGCTAGCGAAAGTCAGTATGATACATGGATGTATCATTCGACTTGGTTATGGGTCGTACAATATTATAAGTGGAGCGTTAGTTGATGCCTATGTAAAATGTGGAAACCTGGCCAATGCAAAGTATCTATACAAGAAGATGCAGAACAAAGATAGGATTTCATGCACTGCGTTAATTACTGGCTATGCACGTGAAGGTAAAAATAGCAGTGGGTGCCTTGAACTCTTTTGTCAATTACGTCGGATGCATAGGGAAATTGATAGCATTTTGTTATGCTCTATGATCAACATATGTGCCAATACAGCATCCCTGTCTTTGGGAAGACAGCTACATGCTATTGCGATTAAATACCAGAGCACTCTTGATGTGGCCATGAGTAATGCTTTGGTTGATATGTATGCAAAAACAGGGGAAATTGATGATGCCAACAGTGTTTTTCATCACATGACAGAGAAAAATATAATATCATGGACGTCAATGATCTCTGCTAATGGTGCACATGGTCGAGGAGTTGATGCAGTTTCATATTTTAAGAAGATGGAATGTGAAGGTTTTGAGCCAAATGATATAACATTCTTGTCTCTCCTGTTTGCTTGTAGTCATAATGGGTTGGCTGCTGAAGGATGGGAATGTTTCAGCAAAATGGTCAAAAAATATGAAATTGTTCCAAGAGATGAGCATTACTCTTGCCTTGTGGACCTTTTTGCACGCAGTGGCTGTTTAAATGAATCCTACGATTTGATTTGCAGAATGAATATAAAGCCTAGTGCCTCTCTTTGGGGTTCAGTTCTTGGGGCATGTAGGATATATGGCAATATGTACCTTGGAGAGGTAGCAGCCAGACATTTATGCAATTTTGAACCTATGAATGCTGTTAGCTATGTAGTTCTAGCAAGTATCTATTCTGCAGCTGGATTATGGGATAGTGCTCGAGATGCTCGAGATGTAGTTCAAACTAGAAAGTTAACAAAAGATCCTGGTTACAGCCTTTTTCAATCCGATAATGATATGTTAGCACTTCCTCCGACTGGCTGATATGTGAAAATGATCCAGATCTGTCTTATAATGTTTCATACTACCCGGATCCGTGCAATGCCTCCTCACATCAGAGGTCAAGTACTGCAAGACCAATTGGGTACTCCAGCCTTCAGGCACAAGAAAACTAGAAGAATTATGGTTTCTCCACATCATGCTAGTCCCTCCAACTCTCATGGTTATGGTTGCTAGCAGAATACAAAAAGGGCCACACCAGAAGGTCAAAGCCATGAGAAAAAGCAATACAAACAGCACCAACACCAATGTACTGAGGCTGGCCTGGAAGATACTAACTTTCTTTGTTCTTTTACTGGTGACAACCTTTTATGAACAACCTATTCCTTTGCTGATGGTTGAGAGTGTGGTATTAATCTTATGGTTCATTCCCCTGTGACCTCTCTACACTGGCATAGGGCAATAGTCCACACATACACACATCATGGACAAGCACACCACCATCACACCACATATACCACCATTGAAACAGTGCCTGATATCCAAACTTCCATGCAGCAAATCACCATATGAGAATTGGATGAAGATAGTGTGCTGCTCTGTAACTTCTGACAACTATTTCTTTCCTCATCCTTAAGTATATTTCATATCAAGTTTATAGTACTTCTAAGTTATGGAATTTCAATTCACCAGAAAGAAGGCAGTGCTGAACTGGTGCATAGCAGAACTTATGAACTGAATGACTTCAAAGTGGAAGGTGAAAGGAGGAAGCTTGATTTGCCTGCACAGAAAAATCTCCTAACCAACTACTTCTGTATCCTACTGTACAAGTACTTAGGTTTATGCTTTTACTGTCATTGGAAGCTCAAAGCATCATTAAGGGTGATTTTTCTCTTTCTTTTTCTATATGTTTAAGACAAAGCAGTTATTTAGCAATGTACCTTGTATATTTAGGAGGAAAGAAGCCTAAAGGTATCTGAACATACATTATTTATTTTCCTCCTGTTTATGATGTAAAATGGTATTTCGTCAATATATCCCTTCTTTTTCTTTGTTCTGAATAGATTAGGACTTTATATTAGGTCTGATGTCTGCCAGGATCTCTTTGGCTGGTTGGAGACGTGAATGTCAGTGTAGGGATAAGTACGAGACTTAGATAACCTCTGATTTTAGAATATTACTTCCCAATATTAGAATCACAAAGGCCAATATAGAGCTGATTGAGTATAGAGGATTCATATTGTTGAATCCGACTAGTTTAGGATTGAGGTATAGTAATTTTTGTTTGATTTCTCGCAGCTATTGCTGAGAACTTACATCCATAGATATTTGAATCTGGCATTCGAGGCTTAGACTTTTGTAGGATTCAATGCTTTGCAGATTCTAGATTCGTATAATCCCCTGAAACTTTAAGTTTAGCCCTCTCAGAAGCTGCAAAGCTTTTGAAGCATTGCGGTGCCCTAGATATTCTTGGTAAGTCAAAGAATTCCATTCATACAACCAATGTGGTTTGACTATTAAAAGGTGTTGTATTACATGTATGCCTCAAGCCTCCCAAGAATCTAGCTGATTCTACGTACAAGGGGGAATCCTCTTTACACCAACATACCAAATGAAATAAAATAGAAGGGAGCTCTTAACATCCTTATAAAAAAATAACAGTGAATCCTCACATTCCCATAAAAATCATCCTATTCTCTAAACACTAGTCAGCACACAAAGAGGTGATCTTCCCATAGTTCTTCTTCCTTCATTTTTTTGGGGGACCCCGAAGGACAATATCACATGATTCAAAACTTGGTGGATAATGGGCCCTCCCCTTTACCAACTTTCTTCTTCCTTTCACCTAGCATCTTCACTCTCCATGTTGTCATAGCATCTGCCACTGTTTTAGGAACTACCCAATGAAACTTGAATATAGAGCATATCATGCCGCACAAATCCCAAGCAAAAAGAACAAACAAAAGAATGTTGCGGGAAACACTTTCCTTAGGTGGATGATGATATTCTTTTGAGAGCTTCTAAATAATGCTTGATCTGGGACTAATTCAAACACAAATGTTCAGAAATGCACCTTTTATATTGAGGAGCAAAGATGCCCAAGGTAGTTGAACATAGATCATTTCTCTTCCTCATGTTTATGGCGTAAATCTGCATTTTGTAAAATCTTTTTCCTGATACTTTGTTTGATTGGTTCTTGTGATACTTAACTATTTATAGGCATTGCTTCTCTTGAAGCAAAGCAGAAATTTAGGGCACCAAGAACTAGCCCTGTTCATCCAAACATGGAGATTGGAGTGTCAAGCCCTTGGGCAGACAGTAAGAAGGGAGCTGATTCTCCTAAATTTGAGAGCTTGCCAATGTCCTCACCTAATCTTCTGGGTGTATCTTCTGCTCCGGTGTGGAAAGACGGGTTTGCAGTTAATACTCTGAGAATAACATTGTTGTATCATATTGGAATTCTGTTTGCATCTCTCTGAATAGTAGAAGTTTCCCTCTCTTTAGGTGGATGATGATATTCTCTTGAAAGCTTCCTGGTGTTTGGACTCAAAAAGTCAAGTAAATATACAGATTTTTTTAGAGCATCTAAGTGCAGTTAAACACTCTTTCCTTATGTCCTCTGAGCAGTAGGAAGAAATTGCAAATGATACAGGACTACAACCTGTTCCGCCACAGCATCCAATATGTAAACCCTGCATGACATCGAGTAAGGAGCGTGCTTTAGATTTGAGCAAGAGCACGATACAAGCTGAAAACGGAAAAGTGATAGTGAGGAGCTCTTATTTTCTGAAGAATAAGAAAAATGAAGATAATCAGGATGATAAGAGTGAGATAAATGGGGCTGCCAATGATAAATCTCATAGAAGCATTCAGGAGGATGATTGTGATTCTATGTCAGATGCGAGGGATGAAGCAGTAGCAGCAGTTGTTGAAAATGCCATTGTGCGGAGTTCTTATTTTCAGCATAATCCATCAGCAGAAAATGGTTGGTTCATTAATAGTTCTAAACTTTTTATTAAGGATGATGCTCCTGATGACAATAATTTCATTTTTAGTTCCTTCAGGTGATACTGAACAGAAAGAGAAAGAGAACAAAAGAGTAATAGTAAGGAGTTCTTATTTTCAGCACAAGCGATCAGCAGGAACAAAAGAGAATGAAAATTGTCAGGACAACTCACATGTTGCTGCTTAGCTGCAACATACCAGTCCCAAGGCTTCTCCAGGAAATGACTGCTGTGAAGTGAGATTAAAGAAAAGAAAAGTTACCTTCATTGACACTGCTCAAACCGTAAGTTGCTTTCAATTGATGTGTCTCTTCCTTTCATCTTCACTTTGTTTTGATGCAAATTTAGTCAAGCTTGCGGCTTGTTACACCAAATATGTCTTTATTTAATAGGAAAGTGAAAGCGCTGAATATTTAGAGGCTGAAATATTTGCAGATCAAGGTATGTACAAGGCTAAAAGCAATATTTTGAACTCATTGGATATGTGCAAATTATGTTACTCCAATTATTGTTTCTCTCCACATTTTTATACTCCTAATTTGTGCTGATACTGCTAGAGCTGTGCACTTACTTTTTCGTAACAGCTAATGTATCTGGGGATGGTAACCGAATACTACACCATATAATTGAAAAGCGGAAATAAAAGATCAATTAACAAGTTAGCGATAAATGTTTATTTTCTTCTATGTACAGTGTTGTAGATATGAAGGTTGTGGTTGATGTAGAGACCAGTTTGTGGTTAACTATACTACAATTCATCAATACTAGTGAAGGTTGGAACTTTACAATTGAAAAAAGCGGAACATACATGTCATTTGGTATTAGAATATTTTTTTTAGTGATTGTTACCAATGTATCCCCTTTTCCTGAGCCGAGGGTCGATTTGGAAACAGCCTCTGCCCTTTCGGGTAGGGGTAAGGCTTGGGTACGTATTACCCTACCCAGTATAATCCCACTTTGTGTGATTATACTGGGTAGTTGTTGTTGTTGTTGTTGTTGTTGTTGTATTGTTACCAATGTAATATATATGTGGCACTAATGCAATTCTCCTATCAGAAATATCGAAGGTTTTGTTCCTCTTTTTGGCACTTAGTGCTGGATTCTGTCTTGCTCGTGGCTGAAAAGATGAAAAACTCATTTGCTGTTGTTGGCAAATACTGGTGATCAGAGTTCCATGAATTAAAGAATAGGGAAAAGATGGGTTGCTTGCTGATAGACAGTTAAAGGAAGAGGCTAAGTCGAAAAAAATTAGACTGAGAATGAAGGAATGGTCTGGGGGAGGAGGTTTAAGTCTGATACAGGCAAGATATGTGGTGCTTAATTGAGAGGCTTGACAGGAATTAAGTCTTTTTCTGACTTACTACAAAATGGTACAGTTTTCAATAAAATTATACTGAATTTGACTTAGGAGAGATTGAAGAGGTTAAAGGAATTCAGACGTTCAAGTATTTTCGTTCAGTTGTAAGCAACATTAGATGAGATCTGCCTTCAGCCATCCAAAGTTCATCTTTATCCAATTTACCAATATCTGTGTCCTTCGAATATTAGGAAATGACTAGGGATCAAGGGCATGTCAAAGGAATCTCATTTTAAAGAGGTCTTTTTTTTTTTCTTGTGGTAAACTTTTAGGTCGAAGTCCGATCTTTCACATACATATCTTTTTCTCTTGTCATATTGTCTACAGTTTTAACCCTTTCACAGACAGGATGAAAGTACTTGTTTTAACTTCTATTTGCAGTGCTTCTTAAACCTTTTGAATTCCTTTCAGATCCTTCAGCAAACTATTATCTTTCTTAGTCTGAGTAGCGATAGGTTCTAATAACTTTAGCTTTGGCTTCTGTGTTTTGGAATAAAAAGGGATTCTCAATAACCAAAGCAGCAAAAACTGGAATGCGGTACTCCTTTCTTACCAAAAAGAATGATGCCGTTCACTTTACAAGGTCAAATTGATCAAGTTTCCATCTTTTTTCTGACATCGATTAACTCGTCATTTAGAAATATAACTTTAATGTTTCAGAGTATGATAAAAAAAGAACAATAACCACAACCTTTACAAATAAAATAGGTAATAAAAGCAAAAATAGAAATAGAAGGAAGACCTATTCTCCTTCCTGATACTCAATTCTGTACCAACTTGGTACTATTTAATAATAATCCTCTACTTTTTCATCCTAATTTTGTTTTAGTTTTCATTTTTGTTGTAGATTGGTTAAACCAAAATTGTAAGAGCCTAGGAGTACATGTTGGACTTAACCGTAATGACATGCAACAATCTAGAAGTTGTTACAGAATTCTATATCCTCATGATATGTTGCCTGGAATTGCCATTAGAAGGCACATGTATTTCTTTTGACAGTAACTAAAGATCCTTCTTTTTTTTGTTCTTGCCAATAAACTTTCTTTTTGTGCCCTTCCAGGGTAGCGGTAATGCTGCGTACATCTTACCCTCCCCTTCCCCTGATCCCACTTGTGAAAAATTACTGGGCTTGTTGTTGCTGCCAATAAATTTTTCGCCGGTAAACATTTGATTTGTGCCTGCAACTAAGACAGTATAGTTGAGATGTGCTATATTGGATATCTTTCTTGAGGACGGTGCTTCAATTTTCCATGGCTTGACTCTTCAAATCATTTGGACGATCCGATGATTTTCTTAGCTTCTCAAGCGATTGAGTTCTGTTCCATGTGATAATTTGAACACTTAATAAATTTTCTTATCTTTGCTTTTTCTCTACACCATTTCTTACAAAGAAAAGGCTTTGTCATACAATTATGAAGAACCTCCTTCATCCACATGCTTTTGTTGGTTACCTTTACTAGAATCTCTTTACAGGAGAGACATCATAACATCTTTGTATTTCAGGCAACTTCAACTCCGACCTGGATGATTCCACTAACGAAACAAAGGACAGAGATGCAAAATTTGGTTCCAATATCTCTCATTTAGGGCGTTATTCTCAAATAGCGGAGAAATCAATAGAAAGTATTACTTCAGTCATATCATCGTTTAGATTCACCTCAAATGGTTCTCGAGCCAGTGGGCTCCGAGCCCCTCTAAAAGATATTAAGAATACCAGCACTAACAGGTACGCAATATTTTAGACATCTGAGTTTATGTTTAGCTTACAAATTTGTCTGCTTTTTGTTGCTATCTCTGAATTTACCTTTTGACTTAAGGTCCGCTAGTAACATGGATCTAAGCAAGTTCGTATACAAGCCAACAAATCAGAAGCGATCATCAGCACGTCGTAAAGTTTAAAACTTGCAACTACACTGCCTGCATTTGCATATACTGAAATTTAGCAGCTCTCAGCTTGATAACTATAGATTTCACTCGGCGCCAGCTCCTGCTAAATTTCCATTTTTACTGGTGAGTGGCCATGTCTTGTCCAAATTCACAGTTTCTTTTTGTCTCTTAAGTTTTCTAGGTAACTAAAACTGTCAGTTTCTTTGATTCAGGGTCAGCTCTGATTGGGAAATATTGTGGAGAAGCCATTCTTTTGTTTTTTTTGGCTGCCCGAAATTTGAATGTTCCTATTTCCTATCACATTCCTTGTAATTTTACTGAGAAATATTGTAGAGAAGCTATACTTTAATTCATTCTATGAGGATTCATATTTGAATTGCAACATATTTTAAACAATTGTTATATGTATTTTTCATTATCCTAACTTGTATGAAAAGCAAGTTCACTTGCGAATTGGTGATTTAACATTTTCCAGAATATTAGGTAACTCTTTCTCCGAGTCTAAATATCTCTTGTCCTTGTCACTAACTATTATGCAAAGTTAGGAATGCAAAAAACTTTAGTCATGAAATATCTTGACATGCTTTATATATCATTGTTAGATATTTCTTATCTTTAATGGATTTCTTAAAGTAATGCTGGAGGAATAAAGGACAAGTTCACATTAATGTGTACCTGATTATACAACAATAACAAACTCAGTGTAATTCTATAAATGTGATCTGAGGAAGGTAGTGTGTACGGATACTTTACCCATATGCTGAGAAGGTAAAGATGTTGTTTTGAAGATATAGTTTAGGGTGTTATTATTTTTCTTTCAAAAAGAAACACTTTCAAAGAACTTCAAATCTTTAGAAACAAAACTATTCAAAGACGTTTTGGTTGTGTAAACTTATTTTGCTCCAAAAAATATCCAACAGTTTCGTATGAGTACAGTGAATGGTTCCACTGTGAAGTCCAATCAACGCTGTCTTAAGAGACAACTTTTGTTTCAACATTTATCAATAGACCCCCCTCCCCCCATGAACTAATCATATACTAATATTCATAGTATAAACAACAAATTTCTTTCATCTTTGGTCCTATGTTTGGTCCAATTCTTTGCTATTTTTAAGAAATATTCCTTTCATGTGGATAACTTTCACCTGTCAAGTCAAGTATTTTCCCATTACCACTGCTTCGAAAATGATATTCCAAGAGGTTCACTCATGCTTATGTATTATTATTATATATATATATATAATAGTGATATCTCAAGAGGATTCAAGATTTAAAATATATGAATTCTTATAACGATTTTAAATTATATATAGTGATATTGAGTTATAATATCAAATATTTATAAATATTTGGTGAACGATCGATACAAATAATTTGAGAAAAATTATTAGGTTTCACGTGAATCCATAGAATACAAGCTAGATCCACCTACGTAAATAGCAATGGTATATGGCACAACACAAGTTAGGTATAAGTTGATTATCATTTCCTTATTTAGTTAATGGAACCTTGATTGTGCCTTAGTTATTTTCAGTTATAAATATGTCATTCTCATCTTCCTAACCTAAAGTGAATAATAGTACTTCCTCTTATAAACTCCCAATTGCATGGAATAGCACAAACAATGCACAACCCTTAACCATACGGAATTCTCTTTTTTCTTACCTTCTACTGTTTCACGTCACTATCAATATTAACAAACACTTAAAATTAAGACTTATCTTCAAGGTTTTAAGAAGTAAAAGGAAATTTCTACCTGAAAGATTCTGCATCTCTTTATTGGGAAACACAGAAAAAAAGATAAATAAGAGAAAAAGGAAGATGGGAAAAGGTGTTTTGGATAAGTGTAAAATTATATATTATTGAAATGAAATCTGAAAATACTGCAAAAGAAACTACAAACGGTTACAAACGCCTTTCGTTGCTAAGTTGATAGCGGCGAATATTTTTTATTTAGCTACAGAACGTCGTTCATTTCTATTTTTTTTAGTAGTGAAAATTGTTCTTCTTCAAATAGTAAAAGCTTAGAATTTCTTTCTCTATTATTTTCTTTTCCAAATTTCTGTTGGCCAAAAAGTAAAAGAAACAAAGAGAAAATGTGGACATTTTGCACATTTTAGCTATCTTCCTACAATATATGAATTATTCATGAAATTAGTTCGGCAATATTACTTGGTTAGGTTGTGTTGGTTTAGTTTGTTCTTTTATGAACTTCATTTTCAGACCTCAAGGCTTCAAGGAGCAAACTAATTTCACGTGTTTTCTATTTGTTTAGGTAATTCTTGTAAAATATTCTGTCCACATTGGACAATCTATTTTTGATATTATCTTTTATCAATAGTTTATTTTCCGAAATTTTGAAGCTGCACCTGATTATATCGATTTTTTTTTTTTTTTTTTTTTTTTTTTTTTGTGATTACAAAAGAAATATTTCATTCGAAATTTTCGAAAGTAAAATAAGACCGTTTTGAAATCATCAATAGCAGATATAATTTTAGTATTATTTAACAAAATCCCCCTTCGTTGAAAAAAAAAGGTAGTATAATTTTAGTACATTATAAACCAATTGAATTGGTGGAGAATTATAGCATAGTGGTAGAGACGGTTCAAAGCTACCACCAAAAATTGTGGTTGGTTGGTGAAGATTCCTTCGTCTTTAACTGAAGTTATTGTGAAAAAAAAATAAAGTTAATTTTTTTGGAAAAATATAAATTCTCTAGAATGTCCTAGTATGATATCCTTGATATTTAGTAGACATATCTAGATGTTCTAGAATGTTGTAGGAATATAAGACTTGTCTAGATATTCTAGAGTGTTGTTAGAAGATAAGGTTGCTAGAATCTTCTTTGTACATTATGTAGCATCATATCTAGAATCATCCATAGGCTAGTATAAATAGGGAGTGTCTTGTTCATTTGTAACCAAGCCAAAAAATCAAAAAAGCCTTCTTTCCTAAACAAAGTTCTCTCCAAAAAATTTCTTCTTCTTTGAAAGCTTCCTCTTCCTTAGTTGAATCCTCCCCTCTTAGTTAACGATCTTGGGCTAGCAGAAGGTTTCCTAATAATACTCTTCTTCTGCTATTCTTTACATAGTATCAGAGCCATAAGTCGGCTTCTAAATTTCAAGGTCGGGTTAGTGGTTGATTCAACTGGTTTCTCTAAATGGATTTGGGTGGTCGTGCTAATGGACTCGGGATGGAGTTATTGAACCAGTCCAATTACAAGGTATGGAAGACTTGTATGGAATCATACCTTGTTGGTGAGGACTTGTGGGAAATTGTCAATGGGAGTAATACAAGTCCTCCTGCTTGACGCACCGGAAAATAGCAATACGCATAAGAAGTGGAAGCAGATTAATGCTAAGGCGGAATTTATCTTGAAGAGGTCTATCTCTTCTAATTTATTTGATCATATTATAAGGTGTAAATCGGCTCATGAAATATGGAGGACCTTCGATCGGCTGTTCAACAAGAAGGATGAAGCTCGGCTACAGATTTTGGAGAATCAGTTAGCTAACACCACTCAAGGTAATCTCTCTATCGCCGAGTACTTTTTGAAGGTTAAAAATCTATGTTCCGAAATTTCTCTATTAAATCCGGACGAGGCTATCTCTGAAGCACGAATAAGAAGAATCATTATTCGTGGTTTAAAGTCAGAATATATTCCATTTGTTTCATCGATTCAAGGATGGGTTCAACAACCTTCTTTGGAAGAATTTGAGAATTTGTTATCGTCACAAGAGCTACTAGCCAAACAGATGGTTGGTGTATCTATCAAAGAAGGAGAAGGAAATGCTCTTGTTGCCGATAAGAGAAACTATAAAGGGAAATCAAGAGATAGCATGCACTTCCAGCCCTCAAGTGGTTCAAGCTCGTCGGGAAAGAAGGGGGAGTCTTCCAGTAACGATAAAAAGCTTTTAAAATGTTACCGTTGCGGCAAAGTCGGGCATATAAAAAGATATTGTCGAGTCAAGGAGAGCAATATGGCTCAAACCAAGAAAGTTGCTGAAGAAGAAAAAAAAGAAGAAGGCTGGGGAAAGTGTTTCACAGCGGAGACTCGAGCAATAAATGCCATGGCTTCCATAAATTTTGAAAGAGACTGGATCGTGGATTCAGGATGTGGGCACCATCTCATTGGAGATCAATCCAAATTCTCCACCTTTCACGAATACAACGGGCATGACGTCATTGTTACAGCTGATAATACAGTCCATAATGTGGAGAAGGAAGGCACTGTTGTGATCAATGAGAAGCAAAAAGACGCTATCACACTTAACAATATCTTTCATGTTCCAGGTATGAAGAAAAATCTATTTTCAGTTGCAAATGCTGTAGATGCTGGAAATTATTTGCTATTTGGCCCACGTGATGTGAAGTTCCTCCGAAATATCAAGGTGCTCAAGGCGGATATCGTTCACTCAGGTAAGAGAGTTAATGATTTATATGTCTTATCTGCCTCTAATTCATATATTGAGAAAATGAGCAGCAATGATAATACACACCTTTGGCATGCTAGACTTGGACATCTAAGCATGGATAAATTAAAAGCCATGGTAAAGTTGAATCTAGTAAAAGGTTTGCCTAACTTAAGAAATTTTGGTGGAGGGGAGGTTTGTGAAGGATGTCAATATGGAAAGGCACATCGTCTTCCATTTGACAGATCCTTGTCAAGGTGTAATGCCCCACTACAACTTATTCACATTGACTTGATGGGGCCAACAAGAAACTCCTTCACTCTCAGGCTATTCTTATATGCTAATATTTATTGATGATTTTACTAGATTCACTTGGGTTTATTTTGTGAAGCACAAGTCAGAAGTTTTTAGTAAGTTTGTGGAGTTCAAAGAAACAGTTGAAGGCGAACTCAATTCCAGAATAAGGCGGTTGCGGACTGATAATGGCGGTGAGTTCACATCTTATGAGTTTCTTTTTTTTTTGTCGTCAGCGTGGCATTAAAAGAGACCTGACATGCGCTGATACGCCACAACAAAATGGAGTGGCTGAAAGGAAGATCCGACACTTAACTGAGACATGTAAGAGCTGGCTTCATGCCAAAAATTTACCAAGAGCCTTGTGGGCTGAAGGCATGAAATGTGCAGCGTATGTGATTAACAGGATGCCGCTTTCTCCAAACAATATGAAGTTTCCCTATGAATTAATGTTTGGAGAAAAGCCTAGCGTGAAACACCTCAGGATTTTTGGCTCTATTTGTTATGTTCACATTCCAGATTCCCAGCGGAGCAAGTTAGATGCCAAGGCAAGGAAATGCATCTTTGTCGGATATGATGAAAGAAAAAAGGGATGGAAGTGCATGGATCCTAAGACCCATCTCTTTGTTGTCTCAAGGGATGTCATATTCGACGAAGTGTCTTTATATTATGGAGCTGCATTGGATGAAGTGAGTTCAAAAACCTTAAATAATGGAGATTCAAGCTTTCCCATCGCAGGTACTTCTCTTGATAATACAATTGCTGAGGAGTTAAGAGAAAGGGGGAGTCCTGAACCTCAACAACATGAAACTCAACAAGAAGATGATTCAAGTGGTTCGGGAAGGCCAAAAAGAACTATTACCAAGCCAGCTCGCTTCAGAGATGAAAATTTTGTCAGTACGTATTCATGTTTCTTTGCAGGACCAATTGATGATGAAGAACCTTCCTCATTTGAAGAAGCTAAAGGAGTCGAAGAATGGGAGCTTGCTATGGATGATGAAATTGAGGCTCTGATGAAAAATCAAACTTGGAGCCTTGTACCGAAGGATATACAACCTATTTCTTGTAAATGGGTTTACAAAATCAAAAGACGAACAGATGGCACCATAGATAGATATAAAGCAAGGCTGGTTGCTCTGGGATTTTCCCAAAAGTATGGTGAAGATTATGAAGAAACATTCAGTCCGGTGGCTAAGATGATCTCAGTCAGAGTTGTGCTAGACTTGGCAACCTCGCATAATTGGAAGTTATGGCAACTTGACGAGAAGAATGCTTTCTTATATGGAGAGCTTGACAAAGATATTTATATGGAGCAACCACCCGGGTACGTCTCTAGTTTACACCCTGATTATGTCTGCAAACTTAAGAAGGCTCTTTATGGCCTCAAGCAAGCTCCACGAGCATGGTATGGAAAAATTGCTTAGTATCTTCATTTTTGTGGATATGATGCATCACAATCAGATCCTAGCTTATTTGTTAAAAAACAAAGAGACTTGTATATGGTTGTTCTCTTGTACGTGGATGATATGATAATAACAGGTAACAATAAAGATGAAGTTGCTAAGCTTCAAGATAAGCTTTCCATAAGATTTGATATCAAGAAGTTGGGAGAGCTACACCATTTTCTTGGCCTAGAGATGACAAACATGAACAATGGTATCTTTGTCACTCAAGAAGGATATGCCAAGAAACTTGTTGATAGGTTTGGATTGAAGCAAAGCAAAACATGTTCTACTCCTCTTGAGATAAGTACAAGGTTAAGGCGGGACGAAGGCTCACTTCTTGCAGATCCCAAGCCTTTTCGGGCTCTGGTTGGAAGTCTCCTGTATTTGACTATTACAAGGCCGAACATTGCCTTCTCAGTTGGATATGTAAGCAGATTTATGCAAAGGCCAAGAAAGCCTCACTTAGAAGCTGCAAAGAGGATTCTAAAATATATCAACTCAACATCAGACATGGGCTTGTTTTTTCAAAAGAAGAATGATTTGGTGTTAGTTGGTTATACGGATGCTGATTTTGGTGGTGATTTGGATGATCGAAGATCTACATCGGGCTATATATTTTTATGTGGTGGAACAAGTGTTTCTTGGTGTAGTAAGAAGCAAGACTCGGTTTCCTTGTCAACCACGGAAGCAGAGTATAAAGCAGCTGCTCTTACTGCTCAAGAATGTGTATGGCTACAAAGGCTTGTTGAAGACTTGCATCTACCTATATCAAAGCCAACTACAATCTATGGAGATAATCAAAGTGCCATCAAGCTTGCAAACAATCCAGTATTCCATGCAAGAACTAAACACATTGAGGTGGAACATCACTTTATTCGGGAAAAGGTTCTTGATGGAACTATCAATACTTTGGAAGTGCGAAGTCAAGAGAATATTGCGGATATCTTCACCAAGTCACTTGCTAAAGCTTCGTTCGAGTTCTTTCGTGACAAGCTTGGAGTAGTTTCCAAAAAATTACTTTAAGGGGGAGTGTGAAAAAAATAAAGTTAATTTTTTGGAAAAATATAAATTCTCTAGAATGTCCTAGTATGGTATCCTTGATATTTAGTAGACATATCTAGATGTTCTAGAATGTTGTAGGAATATAAGACTTGTCTAGATATTCTAGAGTGTTGTTAGAAGATAAGGTTGCTAGAATCTTCTTTGTACATTATGTAGCATCATATCTAGAATCATCCATAGACTAGTATAAATAGGGAGTGTCTTGTTCATTTGTAACCAAGCCAAAAAATCAAAAAAGCCTTCTTTCCTAAACAAAGTTCTCTCCAAAAAATTTCTTCTTCTTTGAAAGCTTCCTCTTCCTTAGTTGAATCCTCCCCTCTTAGTTAACGATCTTGGGCTAGCAGAAGGTTTCCTAATAATACTCTTCTTCTGCTATTCTTTACAGTTATGGGTTCGTGTTTTTAAAATGAAACAATTAGAGCGATTTTCCCTTATAATAGGTTTTACTCAGCTCGAATCCAGATTAATCGGGATAAAAAAAACCCAAAATAAAGTTTCAAACTATTCTTGAGGACACGTATGCAGGTTCTTCGTTATTTTATTTTATTTTAAATAAGAAAGACACAAGTGTCGCAAATTAAATGAAAATGAAACCCTATTTTCTCCCTGACCTTTTAAAACTTAAATAATAAAAATGCTAGCATGGAATTAAATTGACTTGTTTATAGGCTGCCTGCGGCAATAGCTGATGTTTTATTGCCTTTGCTTTTGACGAACTGATCTTTGCTCTAAACTTTGAATTCATTCTCTAGAATATGTAAACATAAAAAATACAGTATACTCTCTAACTACAATAAACTGAACAGTGGAATATTAATATGTCAAACGAACTGAAATTATTTAGAGATTTGTGTTATCCACATAATTCAGAAAGTTGCCAAGTATCAGAACATGCATTTGCTTCCTAACAACCATTTAATTTTAATAAACTTCTTGCGGATGAATTCTTATCTTTAATTAGATTTGATTGTGTCATCACAACTATTATATAATTCCTTTTAAAATGTATTACAATATTCTTTTGAAAGGAAAATCTGGATTAACTAGAATTTTAAATTAAACGAGAACATAAAAAACATGAAAAATAAGTGATGACCTCAAGAAGATATCTGGCTATGATTTAGACCACGTCATAGGGTATGTGAAATAGACGTGTCTGTATTTTTCAGGCAGAGTTAGCTCATCATTGTGCATGTGGCAAACTTATTTCCCTGTCAATTTCTGTTTTTACTGCCATTTATTTTTGGTTTTTGATGATTCATCAATCCGAATTATTTTTTCCTTGTTAATTTCCTTATAAAATTATTACAACTATCACAGGATAATACACTGATCTATTGTCATTAGGAAACAGATTAGTGATAAGGATTACAGCTCCAACAGTTACGTAAGGGATTTGAATTTAACAATTTCCTAGTTAACCCAATCAGGTCTTCGTCAAACCTTTTAGGATTACTTCTTTCATAATAACTCCAGCCATAAAAAAGAAAAAAGAGAAAAACAAATCGTTCCATAGTCCCTTTAACTAAATTGTCATTTTAAAGTAATATGTTGTAAAATAAAATTAGATAAATTTCAGAAATGCTTGTTGAGGTCTTAACTATTGATTGGTAGTCTTTTAAGGAAGAATTACAAGAAAATACACTTGACATCACACCATAATAAAAATGATCTTTATTTATAAGTTTTACCCGACCTAGTTTATATTGTACATATTTTGAAAGTACTAGCAAATTCAAAATCTGTATTCTTACAATATTACTTCTAAAAGCTATGGAGTTAAATTTGTGTTCTCACAACTATTGCTTTCACTCTCTTTTCTACTCACATCTTCTACATATGCTTCAAGAGGTTGTCCGCCATTACCTTTTCTCCCCCCGTGTCACCTGGTTGCAATGTAAGAAAATTGAAGAGTAGAAGTCCACCATTGAAGTCTATTCAAAGCTTTGTTTTTAAAAATAGATTTTTTTTGAGTTTATTTGTTGTTTGGATTGGGCGTTGTTCCAAATTGATTGGAAATATTAAAAGGAGTTCAAAATTTATATTTGAAGTGATTTTGAGTAGATTTGAGTTAAGTTTCAGTCTTTCAGAAAAGACACAAGGAAGAAGCGAAGTCAGTTTTTTGTATAATTATGTATAATCTTGTATAATAATGTATATGAGTGTATAAGCACTTCTTATACACCTTTATACAAGCGTCTCTATATGATTTTCTTCCATGGTTTTCAGTTGCAATTCTTGTTCAAACCGAGTCTAAATTTTCATTAAATGACTCAAATTATATATACAACCTCTTTATACTACAACAACAACAACAACTCAGAATAATCTCACTTAGTGGGGTCTGGGGAGGGTAGTGTGTATGCAGACCTTACCCCTACCCTAAGGTAGAGAGGCTGTTTCCAAATAGACCCCCGGCATCCTTCCCTCCAAGAACTACCCACCTTGCTCTTGGGGAGACTCGAACTCACAACCTCTCGGCATACTATTTCTAACAATTATAAATAACACCCACACTAAATTTCTCACAAAATCAAATTCGAAATCTAAACTCATATATTTAAGCTTGTTAAAAATTTAACTTTTACCATTCAAATGAATTTGGTTTGTTGAACTAATATTTGAGTTACAATTGCTGATTCGAAAACTATCAAAAATTAAATAGTCATTTTAAGAATTTATTGGAATTGAATATTAAATCTTAGCCTAAACAACAACAACAATCCAGTAAAATCTCACAAGTGGGGTCTGGGAAAGGTAGTGTGTACGCAGACCTTACCCCCTACCCCAAAGGGGCAGAAAAGCTGTTTCCGAAAGACCCTCGGCTTAAGGTAATAAAAAAGACAAAAGAATTGTTAAATTAGTTAATCGTAAATTAAAATATAAGCTATAAAATTAAAATTGTTCTTATGTAAAAAAATTTCTCTCTTTAAAATGACAGGCAAGGAAGATAGGAGAATCCCTTTGACAACCATTCAATATATTCAATTACTATTTACGTTATTTAATATAAATTTGAATTAATTAAATTAGTGGAATTCTATTGTTGAAAAAGAAAATAGTTTGGTTTTATCATAACAACCTCCAACGGAATCATTTTATATGTTTCTTTCGCTTTTATTTGTTTACTATAAATTTTGTATACCTTTTAAAAAAATAATAAATAAAATATATAATTTATCATGATATTCATATTAATTAATATATATTTATAATAAATTTGAAAAATTAATTTAAAACAAATAATTAATACTATAAGTATAATAATAAAAAAAATATCTTCCTTTAATATGCTAAAAGTGACTAGTACAATCTAATTTTAGAATACCTGACACTTCAAAAATATATTATGACACACTAACACCCAAACAGCAACAAGATATCAGATTTAGATATTTGCGCTGAATTTTAGGATTGACACCTAATGCAGCTAGAGAATGACAATAGAACAATCCCAAAATTCAGCATCTTCTCAAACACCAATCAGATTTACTGATCCAAATCATATTGCTTTTGACATCTATATAAAATTATTTCTCCAACAGGTACACAACAAGAGATCTGGGCGGATCCAGAATATAATATTTATGAGTTCTTGTAACGATTTCAAGTAAATTTTTAATAATAATTGAGTTCACATTTAAGTATTTGTAGCTATTTAATGAATTTTTAGAGCACATTTCCACTGTTTGGACAAAAACTAATGAGTTCATGGGAATCCCTAGATAACATGTTAGATTCGCCCCTGCAAGAGACCATTTGCTTTGACATATTAAGAAAATATTAAATTTTGTATAAAAATACGTTATATGATTAAATTACTCTTAATTAAACATTTAATATGAGGAGAAGAAATGTTTTGAAAGATATGTACATAAGTATAATTTTGTAAAAATAAATTAAATTATTCTTTCTTGATTATATGAATGAATACTTATTTGGGACCAAAATTAAAAATTAAATTGATCACAAATTATAGACCCGAGGGAGTACTAATTAATAATAAATTATGACTATTGATTATCTTGTCTTGTTTTGCAAGAAACTACACTAATTAAGAATTCTATACTGATCAGCAACTTATTAGTAGTGGTGCAAAGATATATATCTGGCAAAACACCTCCATTCCTTTTGTTTACCCTCAACCTGGCTATGTATTATTTTATGTCAGGTTGTCACATGTAGAAATTAAGGGAAATATTCTCCCTATAAACCTAATCTACTACTGTTGCTTAACACTTAGATAAACTTTTTATGACTTTCATGAAAACATGTTGGCCTTCTGCCGTCCTGACATGGATATTAAGTCAAGATTATTAAAGGCAAAAACACCTTCAACATTAAGAAATAGTAATTGAAAAGATAAGGGATATATATGATTTCTGTGTCGAATAGGATTTTCTGTGTCGAAAGTAACTTATTGGGTAACGGATAGAATAGATATGTGATCATCTACGTAAATTCTCCCGTCGAAAAGTTTGATCAATTCCACATTAATTTGTAAAAGTAGTATACATTAAAAAAAACGAGTTTTTATACACTTGTATCATAATGTTTTTCGCATTATTTATAGCATATTTGGCCAAGCTTATTTTTGGTCAAAAGTATTTTTTTTTTTTTGCCAAAAGTACTTTTGACCAAAAATTAAGGTGTTTGACCAAGCTTCTAGAAGGAAAAAAAAATGCTTTTGAGGAGTAAAAAAGTGCTTTTGAGGATAAGTAGAAGCAGAAAAAAATAATTTCTCTCCAAAAGTACTTTTGACAAAAATACACTGAGAAGCAATTTTTTAAAGTTTGGTCAAACACTAATTGCTGCTCAGAAATGCTTTTCAAACTAATTAGCCAAACATAAACTGCTACTCTATCAGTGTCTTCTAAAGTCAATACAGATAATTATTTGATATAACCATTTAGTATTCAAAACTCACGCTACTGGAAAATAGATCATTGGCTCAACTATTCATATTCACATTATGTAGGTCTTCCTTTAAGGAAATTAACACTCGCTTATTGTGGTTTCTCGATTACACGGTTTAAGTTCAAGACTTTTGATTTAAATTGGATGGAGCTCATTTATCCCACTATAACCTGTAGTCTTTTACAGTGAAAGAAGTTGGGACGAGGAGGGTTATTGATCTGTCACACTGTAATGTAATTAGTAGTGCAATTTTTTTTTTTTTTTTTTACAATGTTGGTGTGTAAGATATTTATTTATTTATTTTTTCTTACAGGTTTCATGTTTAAAGTTTTTTTTCTTCTTTTCATAGCAGAGGTACATAAGCCTTTTAGTGGGACTTTTATTTAAAAAATGACATTAAAATTTTGACGCTGTACAAACGACTGATCAGAACCAATCAGACAACGCAAACTTCTTGATAGGACAGTATGTAATAAAGTTTTGTTTTCTTTATATCTTCAAACTACTAATACAACCTCATATTGAAATTATTAAAAATATATGTGTACTATTAAGAATGTATTTTCATATTTTTATTCCTGTACAATTCATAATTATTACTAATTGTTTATTTTTCTAAAAGAAAAAAAGTTCTGTCTCAATTTAAGACCAGCTGTTTGTGCTGGACTTTGTCTGAAGGTTCGGACAGAAATGAGAAAACTCAAAGGAAACATAAACAGTGTGTAATCACTGGCATAACATAATTTCCAACCACAGCATCTTAACAGAAACCTACTCACAACTAACAACCTGGATTTACACAATTCATCAATATTTCAATTATTAATTTCCACATCAAACACAACTCCAATATTCGAAGTAAAATAAATTATCAAAATTTGAACTCACATTTCCTTTCTTTCTTTGAGGAAATGATGAATTCATTTGGAAATTCATCTAAATTTTGTTGTCTAATATTACAATGATGAGAATTGGAATTCCACAAATGGGAAATACAAAAGAAAAAAAGAAGGAAAAATATCTTTTTTCTCTTTTCATTTTTTTGTTGACTTTTTTCGTCTGCTTCTAATGTGAAAAGACTGAACTCTAATGTTACGTTTCCAGAAAACCAGTCATTCTAAGAATTGAATTCCTTACTTGACTCAAATCCCTTCCCTTAAGAGTCCTTCCATATCCAGTACAAACGGAAAATGACGTCATTTTTCCGGCTATTCTCCGGCTAGTTATCACGTGAGGCGGCACCATTTCTTCGTCATCTCTGTACTCATCTTCGAAAAAATCCGACTGTTTCTCCACGTACTTAAACCATGAATTTCTGTCGGGAATATTAACTGGAACTGAATTAGAATTCCGCTTCAGTTTCTTAATTCTAGATACCTTGTTATTACGACGAATTTGGAAGTCATACTCTTCATTATCATCAGCTAATTCTCGAACCTCTTCACGTCCTGCATTTTCCTGAAAAATCACTTCATATTCTTGAAATTCTTCAGCCATTGAGAAATGGAAACGGAAATGGAACTGGAGTTTTATACGAAAGGGTTTTTGGGTATTAGAGAGAAGAATTGAATTAAATAGAGGAGTGAAATTGATTTTGGGGGAAAAGGAATTAGAAGAAAGGGAAGGAGAAGAAGGGAAATTTATAGGGAATTGGGGAGAAGTGATTGAATGATTGATCTGAAACGTAATGAGTACACTTTTGATTGGGTTATCGTCATATGGCGTCATTCTCTCTCTCTCTCTCTCTCTAAAAGCTGAAACAATGGCCGCGCTTTCTTTCTCTCTCTATATTTGTTACTTGCAACTCACGGCTTTGTTTGTGTGTATCTATAGGTTTGTATATGTATATGTGCATGGATTTAATAGATCTGAATTTACTCTTTTGAGGTTTAATTAGTCTAATTGTCAGTACTAGATTTTCACAATTTATATTCTTTTAATATTTTCTTGTAGGAATAGTTCATAATGTATAAGTGTAGACAAGACGAACTATAGGGTAACGTTTTTTTTTTTTTTGTATTTTTACATTACGTTACTACTACTACATGAACGAGTCAAATTCATGATTGTATCCTTTTTCAATTTTCAGCACACAAATTATAAATGCGTTCATAGAAAATTAATTGTGGATATCTTCTCTATTTAAGTTAATCGAATCACTGAATAGTTAATACAGCTCCTCGTTCAAAATGTTATGCTGTTGTAATTACAGCAAATTAAATTTGTTTTAATATATTTGATGTTTTAGAAAAATAATCTATTCCATGTTCTAATTAGACGAGTATTAACTAAACTTGAACTATAAAAAAAGGATAAATGATGGTTTAGAAACTTATGTTGTTCAAGTTGTTAAGCTAGTGTTTGGCATAGATTTCTAAATTTATTAGAAAAATCTGATTTGGATGAAGTTTGGTTTGAAGATAAAAATATATTTGGACATAATTATTCAAAACATATATAGTTCACATTTTAATAATAAAAAAAATATGAAACATTACTTATACCCAGAGATTCTAAAAACTGTCACATATACCCAACAATATTTATCAATATATATAACATTTATTATATTATCGCAAACTATATTCCTGAACATAAATAATGTTGGTACAAACTTATCAATTTATAAATTATAATGAACTACAACCGAGAAGATGAAATACTATTGTTACAAAATATTAAACGATGGGCTTTTTTATAAAATATATATAAAACTTTGGGGTAATTTTAAAAAAATATAATAACGATATTTTGGGCCAAAACCAACTCTTCGGCTGGTTTTGGGATTTGGCTTTTGAGTTTTGGAAATTTACCAAAATGTAAAATCTTTGACCGAATATGTATTTGCCAATATATATATATATATATATATATATATATATATATATATATATATATATATATATATATATATATATATATATATATATATATATATATATATATATATATATATATATATATATATATATATGGGTCCTAAATGTCTTTTTTATAAGACTGTGCAAAACTTTTAAGTCCCTCATGTCTATTTGTCGTTTAAGATTTTGAAATACTCATAAAAAAAAAATTCACTTGAATAGTAAGAGATATTAAGTAAATTGTTCGTATCTCCTTTTTGAAATTTTAAAGAGTGGAATTGAAAGAAGATAGTAATTAATTTTTTTTTCTAAAGTGACAACATTTGGGACCAATTTTTATTTATTGAATTGACAAATAAAAATAATTGGAGAAACAGATGATATGAGTCAGAGGTAATACTTGTTTCCTAGGTCAAAATTATATTCGTTCTTTGCACATTATTCACTTGAATAGTTAGAAATATTTATTGGCGCTCATTATTAAATTCCTAACAGGATACTAGTACATAGTGGTTAATGTTGAGATGCTATGACCAATAATCTTATCGAACTGTGGATTTGTGTACAATGGTGCCTTCTTTTTGCTATTGTTTGATATGAAGTGCAGGTTCGCGTAATTGATATGGTCATTGATGGAAATCTACTTTCATTATTTCCCAAAATTATCTCATTAAATCGATATTGGTTAAGTGGGGCATTTGATAACAAAAATGAAAAAAAAAACTAATGACACAAGTTGAGGTTAATTTTTATTCATAAGGGAACAAATTATGGATTCAATTTCTCAAATAAACGTTATTTATGTTTCTAAATAATGTTTAAATTGATTTAAAAGGTTTTGTACGTAGTTTCGACGAATTAACGGATGTTTATGTAATATTCGAAAATTAAACAATGAAATTTCAAGGATATAATGGAAGTAACATTTTATACTCGAAAAAAAAAAGAATATATTATTCTCTCAAAAATTTATTTCGCACCAGATGACTTTTGGCTAGTAATAAAAAATACATGAACATGTATAAATAACAAGGTCTATTGTTAATGCAAAATCATTTGGGATATATTATACATGTACATGTCAATTACCAGTATGACATGGATGAACTGCTATGACCTCTCCTCTCACGGCTAAGCTGTGAATGTAGGTAAGAGGATAAGTTTGGGAAATATTTTTAAATAAATGGTTAGAGAATTTATTTGGTAGATGTTAGATGAAAATCCACGACTTGAAATTTCTTTTGTAGGAGCTTAGCTCATGCACGTGTGGTACTAATTTTCCTTTTTTATGTTTCATTTTATTATTATATTTTGTTGATGTGAATTATGACTTTACTTTGATTAGAGCTTTTAATATTTGTATCCAAATTGAATCCCTTCCTCTCATTTGAAAGACTAATTTAGTTTTCCTGAAAATGGAACTTTTAGATTATTACTACAATAAAATGCAGGCTTTATAATTTCAAAATTTTGGTTTAGGTGAATTTTGAGTTTAGCTCTTAAAAATTGACACTGACTTTAATATCGGAATGAAACAGTATTTAAATGCAACAGTAGTAAAACTACTAAGATGCTACAGAACAGTAATGAAATGCAACAGTTATGAATTAATGAGATGCAACAAAACAGTAATAAGATGTTAAAGTTATAAAATAATGAGATGCAACAAAAGAGTAATGAGATGCAACAGTGAAGAATAGAGGCAAACATTTACTAAATGAAACAGTAAAATCATACCTTTTGCATATTTGAAATAAATATAATCCTTTCTCCACTTTTGAGGTCCAATGAATGTTGTAGAAGCCTTAAGAACTAACTCCATGTCACTTTGGTTTCTTTATCAACAACAGCCCAAGCTGAGGGATAAAAATGTCTCATGGAGTTTTGACTATCAGCTACTAACAGTTGACCCTTGCATTTCCCTTTCAGAAAGGTTCCATCCAAGCCAATGAATGGTCTCAGCCCACTATTGAACCTCATTTTCAATGTTTGAAAGCAGATGTACATTCTTAGGAATCTTGTTTTACGTATTAACGTGGATAAATTTTAATAGTAGGGGTACCTTTTTGGCCCTTTTCCCAAATCTGTTAGATTTAGGTACAAATTTATCTACTTTAGTAACGGTAGGGACAATTTTGCATACTTTGTTAACGGTAAGGATAATTTTAGCCGTAAAGTAAAACAGGATACTGACGTAACTAATTTTCAATAGCAGGGGTATAATTTTGGCCTTTTCCCCTTAATTTAAATCAAACGGGACAAGATATATGTAGTTGACTTTCTTGTGTACGGATAAAACCCAATGGCCAATGAAACGCCATTTAATAGCCTGGTGAGTCTTTTGGCGCATTTGTTGGAAAAATAAGATGAGAAGCGCAGCAAATTGCTTAGTACTTGGTCCGGCCTAAAATAAGTACTTTTTTTTTTTGAAAGAAATTTCTATCTTTTAGCATTAATTAGCAATGAAATTAACCATATTAATCTTTATTATCTCATATAAACACTCATAACACATATTCCAACACTATTTACTCCAAAAATACATGAAAAAAATAATTAATTAATTCTTAAAATTTAAAAAAATTACTTATTTTGGACACGAGAAAAATATCAAAAAATAACTTATCTTGGACACGAGGGAGTAAATATTAATATTACTCGGTTAAAGTAAGCCTGGGAACTAACATGTATATAGTGCACTTTTGGATTCAACACATGAATTCAAGAACTAAAATTTTGAGATTCGTTGGACCAAAGCGGTGTAATATCATGAATGTGCGAATAAAACTAAAACAACAACAACTCGTTACGTTTCTAATATTTCTTGTGTAATTCCGTACAAAAACAAGCATATTTTTTCCTACGCATATAGACACAAAGTTACAGACATCATGATAATCTTCTGGTAATTCAATTATAGATTACGTGTTGGGCAAAGTGAGATCCCATTTGGTAGCTAGGTTCTAAGAATCTTGATCCAAGTCTTAATTTTGATTTTTTCAAAGTTTTATCCAACGCTCTAAATATTACATTTAATTCTACTCTACATATTAAATATATCCGACGCTATCTGCCCCCTTCCCATATAATTTCGTCCACGAATTAACTTTTATATATTTCCACTAAATAGTGCTAATCGCTTTTGATATGGCAAGTTTATTCCTAGTTATGAAGAGTTTAGAAGCGTCTAATTGCACTGGTAAATAAATGTTCAAAGTATAAATTTGGATAGGGAGGTATTTCACACTCTCCTCATTCATACTGCATTTCAGGCACAAAAAAAAAGATGGAAAAAAAGAAGAAAAAAGGTTTACATGGTGCAAATAATTCCAAAAGAAGCCGTGTGAAAGTAAAAGATTCATACCACAGACAAAAGTAGTGTCCCATTGAAAATGTCCGTTAAAAAAATAAAGAAGCAAAAAAGACATAACTTTATTAAACACTTGAAGAAGAGTAGAATCTAAAATTTAAATAGGAAAAAAGGTGCGCAGATCAATAGATGTGATCCGTCGATTTGAGGCTACCAAGAAGCTCGCCGCATCCAACGGCTCATGCTCCGCCTGGAAGAGGCCGACTTACCGAAGGACCACTTTACAGTTTATTTGGACAAATGTTAGTTCATTTATAAATAGCTTATTATAAAATTAGTTAATTTATAAAATATTACTTCTTTCGGTATAACATAAATAATTTTTTAATTTTTTTTGTGATCCAAAATAAGTAATTTTTCTAAATTTTAAGAATGAATTAATTATTTTTTCCTATATTGTCTTTGGAGTAAATCGTGTTGGAATATGTGTTAGGTATGTTTATGTGAGATAATAAAGGTTAATATGGTCAATTTCATTGCTAATTAATGCTAAAAAATGGATTTCTTAATCTGTGCGAAAACATCCAAAAAATCACTTAATTTGGACCGGAGAGAGTACTAATATTAGTCAAATACTATTAGTAAGCAAAAGATCAGATTTTTACTTTATTTTGAGTAAGTTTTATTGGAATAGATTGGTATATCTTAAAGAGCTTGAATCTCACCGATGGATGATTTGGTGATGTTTTGAGGTTGTTTAAATTGAAATTTTGTAGTAGAAGATGAACATAAAAAAAATGATCTGTATATCACACTGTGTATCACTTGTATATTACATATGAATAATATTTGTATCAAATGTGTATCACATGTATATCTATGTATACATGCGCGTGAGATACATGCATGATACATGTGGTGCAGAAGAATTTTTTGAACTTGATTACTATAAATTCAGATAGCAAATCAATCCAAATCACCTCCAATCTTTCTCAAATTTTATATATTGACTCATCCATATGTTTCCGATGAATCTCAACCATACCCATTAAAAAAAAAATTCTTAAAATTTTGGAATCTTGTATATATATATATTTATATTTTACCACCTTATTTATTGTCTCTTCCATAAATTTTTCCTTCCGTCTCGCATCTAATATTGTTAATCATGCTTAAAAATATGGAAGGAGATCTTTGTGTGTGATTTTTGGAGAGAAAGAACCTTATTTCTTTGGATTTTTAATTTTTATATGTGCTTGACTAGTTAGAAATAGCTTGTTTGACTAGTTAAAAATAGCAAAAATTAGCTTATTTTTAGAAGTGTTTTTCTCTAAAGTACTTTTGATGAGAAATAATTTGTATTTGACTAATTAATTTGAAAATGACCAAACTTTTAAAAATTACTTCTAAGTGTATTTTCTGAGAAGTGATTTTGGAAAGAAACTACTTTTTTTTCTCCAACTCCAAAACTCAAAAGCACCTTTTTTCTTCTTACAAAATCTTGGCTAAACACATTAACTTTAATTTGAAAAAAAGTAATTTTTTTTGGAAAAAGAATACTTTTAGAGTTTGAGAAGCTTGGCCAAAGAAGCTATAAATTAATAATTAATGACTAAAAGTAGGTAAGTTAACACTTTTTTTGACATTTCTGTAAGATTCCCCAAATGATACTGATTGTGTTTTCAAATGCACACTTTGCCACTTTATCATATTATTACTTTCAAATATAATAATATTTTAATCGTTATTTTAATTTTATTATGTTATATTGTTAAATATATTATTATAATTTTATGTAAGGATTAATTTTATGTGGTCGTATCGTTATTTTATTTTTTTCTCTTCTTGATTTTCCTGATTATTAAATAATTCTATTTTATTCTTTACCCTATCTTTTATATAAGAGTTTTCTCGTACCTTAGTTGTTCTTTGTAGTATTAAAGTTTATTTTTCATTTTGCTGATACATAAAATCATAAAATAAGGATAAACTAGTTAATTTATTTAAATATTATATTTATCAAAATAATTCCGTAGAATATAATACATAATGAAATGAAACATTATATAAAAATTATCCAAACAAGCTGATAAATAGGCCTTTAGACAGACTTCCAAAGAAAGTAATTAAAGATGGGAAAACCGCTCATTTTTCCCTTATTAGATTATTTGAAATGTGACGATTTTATCATTGGTTTTCTTTTTAGTTCGGGGTCTGCCTTAAGGGCCTTTGGACATAAGAAAAAATTTTCTTTTTCTGAAATTTTTTTTTTCTTTGAAATCAGTTTTGTTCATAAGATTTTTAGTTTTACTTGAAGAATCTTTCGAAAATTTTAAAAACTCTAAAAAGCTATTTTTTAAAATTTCAGTCAGATTACTCGTAAAATTTAAAAAACAATTCAAAGTTATATTCATGTCCAAACATAACTCTAATTTTCAAACATTTCACTTTTTTTTAAATTTTACAATTCTTATGTCCAAACGCCCACTTAGTCGAGTCGTTAAAAATGCGTTACGAACTAATGATTGCTCCCATTCGAATATTTTCAATAAAAATAAAAAGAAAAAATAAGTTATGTCCTTGAATTATTCGATTCAAGGACAAATTTGTTTGACCAAAAAATATTAACTTTTTGATAAGCCAATTAAAGAAAATGATAACGGGTAGATTCTAATTAAATATAATAAATCCTAAATCCAAGATTAATGAATGCCAATAATGTAGAACCGCATTCAAGGCTTTTAAATACCAAGGAAGTGTTTAATGATATTGTTATGAATGAATGAAACAATAATAACAAGCAATAAATATGATAAATGGAAAAAAAATAAATAGAGAAGAATGATTCACCCAAATATTCAATGAAATGGATGATTCTTTTTCTCACAACAATGTAAAACAATCAAATGTGGGAATATAGAAAACTTTCTCGGATCTGATGTGAGAAAGCTTGGGGCCAATAACAAATCGAATCTTTTGTAAAGATAATTTTTTTTATTTCTCACCCAGTAACCGTATTGACATTGGGATCCGACTAATTTGGATTAGCGCCGGAAAGTCCCATTGGGGTAAAACGTTCCCTAACAAGGCGATTCTATACCCACGGCTCGAACTCGAAACCTCTAATTAATAAAAATAATGTTTGTAGTTACTTGAGAATCAACTTTTCTAAAGAGAATTTATTATCGTGAATATTACCTACCTCTCTTCTCTCTTTATTCCTACTTATATAAGACTAGTAAGGATAGCCCGTGCTGCGCACGGGCCCAATAATTATAAGCTCAGGAGTAGAGTTAGAGTGTTCATTATCGGTTTGATCGAATTATTTAACTTGATACAAATAATGTATTTGGATATGTACAAATATTAGTTAGACGGTAAATTAAAAAATTATATATAAACTTTATAGTTTAGCTCTGCCTTCAAATATGCTAAATACTCGATTATAATTTCTTTTTATTATGGGAAAAACTTCTATTAAAGTCCATCATTTAAGGATCCTAGAGTTAATCTTATATTACTTGAAATCATTTACAAGTAAAGGGTATTATGATTTTTTTTGATTTTTACTATCACCTGAAAATTAAATTGTAAAAGTAGCTTGCTTCGTGATTGAGTTCATTAATTAGTATAAGTAAATTTTTTGTCTAACGTATATGTTGTTATTTAAAATAGTTGTACATAGGTTCTCTCGTAATGATGTTTCCATTCAAAAAGTATCATTCAACACATATAATTAAGAAAATTATTTAATAACATTAATATAAAATTATTTAACTATGTGATCCTTTGTATCTTCATTTTGAGATTTATAAAATTCTATTTATGGAAAACCAATGGATATGTGTACTCCGTTGTTGACTTTAACAATTTATCCTCTAGCTATAAGAGCCCGAAGGAAATGAGTAAGAGGAGAAGCATCTTTAGTTTTTCTTTGTTCAAAAACATACAATTAACTCTATAGTAGCTACTTTGTCCTTTTTTGACATTTTGACAATGCAAATTTTAGCATTGAAAAAATAGTTAAAAGTTGTTAGCTCATTAATTTAGCTGAAAAATACAAATGAAGCCTAGTTGCTGAGTTGGCCAAAGAAAGTAATATAATTTCGACTGACTGTAAATATAACGCATGAACTAAAGAATTCAAGCAGGTCACCCTTGTGTTTCTTATGTTATCCTTCGGTTAACTTTATGTTGCAACCTGGTCGAAATTAATTTGAATATCGGTATTGCTAATCACATGATATGACAATAAAAATTTTCTATCCTCTCCAAATTTTTTTTAAAGTCTTAAACAATAAGGTTAAATTTTGAGTTAAGAGTTTATTCAAAATTTTCTAGTATAAAAGCAAATTAAATACATGTTTGAAATATACGATGACATTTTATTTTTAGTCTAATAGGATGATGATGACATCTACTAACAAAAATATATTCACTAAACAATCTCGTTATTATTTAATTCCACATTATAATTCAAACAGTATAATTTTCATATAACTATGTGAACCAACGACCCTTTAGATTACACCTTTTAAAATTCAATGAGCAGCAGTTAAATAAATAAATTTATATAGTGCAGTATTTATGTATAATCTAATTTTAAATTATTTTAGTGTTAATTGGTAAGCAATTTATGTGTTTCCCTTGAAATTTCTATCTACAAGTTTAGTTTTCTTAAATTATTATAAATTTGTGCTGCATTTTGTGATTCAACGTTACTAATAATTAAAATAATAAATACAAAACAATTTGTGAATTCTTCAAATAAAATTAGTTAATTTTTAAAAAATGAGTTGCCAGCATATAATTTATTTCACTAATAAAATCATTACGTAGTATTTATCACGTTAGAGTAGCATGTGAAAAGATTAGTTAGATAGAAATGGAGAGAGTATACATTGGTATAATAAAAGTAATGATAATATTTGGAATTTGATTTTTAGAAAGTACTTGCCATCATTACTTTCTATTTGTTCGTAGCTATAATAGGCAAGAGATTGCTAGAGAGAAGATAGTTCCCTTAGTGTGACCACCTCTCCACTATAAAAAACAAATAGTGAATGAGATTTGAATGAAAATTCAAATGGGGTCCACATATTTAAGGTTAAAATGTCTGCACAATAAAACAAAAGCAAAACAGCTACACTAACATCCTACATGGACCAATGAAAATAACGAATTCAACCTGAAAAAATCAGGGATTTAAAAAATGCCGCTCTGCCAGGCAGGTATGTTGACGGAGAGCTCCTTGCTTTCCCTCTTATTAGATAGTATATTTCCGTTCCTTTAAAATATTTTATTACTAAATTAATCGTTTGGACCAATATGAGTGCTCGATCTTGTCCTTTATCATCTCTTGCACAAGATTACTCCAATCAGATTTTGCCCATACAAAATCAATTCTCCATTTCGTCTTAGCACGTTTATGGTTCATGACTATTTGAAATTTCGAAATATTATAATTTAATATTTGGAATATTAAGATGATAATTGATATTTAAATGGAAAAAAATCGTCGCCACACAGTAAATTTATCCAAACACGACAAGCCAATATAATACGAGGACAGGTGTTAAACTGTGCATTTGCACGTAAACAGGCACAAAGGAATCTCCCGACTTATTCTGCCACGTTGTTACTTGCTACTTTGATTGCTTTCGTGTGTAAATAACTTGCCTTATTTCATTTCGGATAATATTTGCCACCAAGTATCTACTAGGCTACGAGCTGTGCCCACACCATTATTCTTCATGCCCAAAGGAAAAGAAAAATGAAAAACACACAAACACACACACACGAAGCTAATTTAAATAGGTACTTAACGTACATATAAAAGCAAACGACCTGAGGTACCAGACTTGGGAGATGGAGTGGTTCATACATTTGCATTGTACTGCTTGCTTGTGTCATTCTTATCTGTAACTCTAGCCAAAAATTTGTTATACTCAATTTGGAAAATTGCAAAGGTATATATTAATTGTTTTGATCTCACTGTTAAAATTTAAAGACGACATACAATTAAAAGAGACGGATCTGTAATTTTAAATATATGGGTTCCTGTCACAATTTTTAAATTAATATACAATAATAACTGTGTTCACGAATAAATATTTAATAATTTTTTTAACAAAAATACAAAATCTTCACAATAGTTATTGAGTTCCCGAAAATTTATACGTTACATTCTAGATCCGCCCATGACAATTAATTATTACGCATTTAGAGAAGAGGTAAATAAAGATTCTCTAATCAATTGTCCTTTATGATTAATATTATTAGATAATTTTAAAAAATAAGATATCCCATCTATTGCACTTTATGTGTCTCCATTATTAATTTGAAGAGTTAAGCAAGGCTTTCTTTGATTATATATTTTTATCAATACTTTTTACAACAACAACTACCCAATATAGTTCCACAGGGTGAGATCTGAGTTTATCAATACATTTTAGATATTTTAAATTGTGAACTGTGGTGACTTTTATATATATATATATATATATATATATATATATATATATATATATATATATTTAAAAATTCTATACCTGAATTTACACCGAAAAATAATTAATTTGATCCTTATATTCGAAAATAATTTACATAAACTAAAGTGGGAGAAGTATGTCAATAAGCTAAACGACAAATAAATAGTAAAGAGGGAGTAGGATTCATTCTACGATAATGACTTCGATATCATCTTATTATGAAAATTGAGGACTTCATTATTACTCCACTTTTTTGTGTCAATTTGTCAAAGTTTTTAAGACTCCGCGAATAGACGCCTAACATTTAATTTATTGCTTGGTTTTGTTTATTTCCCTTTTACTTTCAACCTCACGAGTGGGTGTCTAAATCAAGAACAAGTTGAGGTATTCTACTTTTTCAAGTCAAAAAAGTTTTAGGTAAGCTAGATGTAATTAAGACTTTATTACCATATATATTCGGTTTTCTTTTAATCTTTTGTAAATTTTCTTTGAATGTTTTACACACCTTGACGAATAGCCACCCACAAGAGAGAGCTCTGTGTAAGCTAAATTTAACTTGATTTTTTATACTATGCACACCCGAAGTGCCAATGACCTATTCAAGAGCGAGATAAACTTAGACCAAAGATGATTAAGTAATTAAATGATAATTTTGCCTTTTGTTTTATTCTTGTTTTTTTCCCTAAGAACAAGAATTAATCACTAGCTTTAACTTATTTTCACAAATTGCTCTGCAACGGAAGCCAAAAATGACATGATACATAATTAGTTGTTCATCTGTCGTTACTCAAGTAGTTAGTATTATTAGCGAAACAAAATAATAAATAGTTAGTATTGCTTACAAGACAAGAAGTGATAGGGAATTGAAGAACTATACATGGATAGGCTACATATTCAAAGAGTAGGGTGATGAAGAAATGTGGTGGCCCAATGACTAATTTTGCATTTTGGAGAAGATAAGAATTTTGAACTAATAGGCTAGTTTGACCAACATTTATTAATTTTACAAATATTTAAATGATTACTGTTTGCATAAAAACCCTAGAGTGCTAAATTTGTTGACAAGAACTGAAGAGAGGGTGGTGACACGTCCCTCAGAGTCAGAGCTGAATATTTTGATTCTCTGTTTTCTAAATGAGACGCATCTGAAGGAAGAGTACAACCATTTTTCTTATAGGAATTATGTATAAGTGAATTGTATTTAAATGATAAAGATATGGTTTTAGGCACAAATTAACGAACTTAGCCTCAATTCAAGTTTGTCAATGCCAACTTACTTTAGGTTGAAAAAAAGTACCAATACTAAACAACTTATACAATACTTTCACCGCTAGCACTCTTACGTTAGATCTATTGAACCTTTTTTTGTCAAAATAGGACGGTGTAACCAGTTTTTGGACTTGTCAATCAAAATAAACAGCGTTTATCAAGTCAATAAAAAATAGCTATTATTTTGTTGCAACAGAGACCGGTCCCGTATAATATACGGGAGCTTGATATATTTGTGTACGAACTCCAGCATATTATGTTGAACCGGTATATTTTGTTGACTCCTGTATAGTATACGGGAGACTGGAGCACTGGTGCTCAAAACTCCAGTATATTATACTAGATATTTATACTTGATGGAACTCCAGTATATTATGCGGGAGTTCCAGCATAATGATACTTGGGCTCCTGCATATTACACTACAACAAATTCAATTATTAGTGACAAATTATTTTGTCTCATAAAATTCATATTTCGTCACAAAAAATTTTTTTGACGAAAAAAATTCGTCAATTATTCATCCTTAAAAGCTTGTCACTAAAGGTATACAAAGACAATTTTGTGTTTTGTCACTAAATGAAGTTGTATTAACTACGAAATTGATTGTCGTCCCCAAATGTATAGTATTTATGACGAACTTATTCGTCAAAAAAGGTACTAAAAATTTGTAGTAGATAGTATATTTTGGTCACTAAAGAGGTCATTAATAGTGACGAAACTACCTTATCGCTAACTATTTAATTTAATTAGTGACAATATTATTTGTCTCTAAGGTTATATGTATTTCGTAGTTGAACAAATGTAATTTCGTCACTAAATATTACATAAGTATTATATACAAAAAGGTATTTCGTCCCTAAATATAAAAATTAATGACAAATTTGCTTTAATAAAATTGGCTTACAATTTTGTAGCTAACACTAGGGGTGTACAAAGGAAACCGACAAACCGCACCAAGCCGATAATCCGAATCAAACCGAGAAAAAAAATCCGACTATGGTTTGGTTTGATTTGGTTTGGTGTGGGAAAACAAAACCCGACCATAATTGGTTTGGTTTGGTTTTGACTAAAGAAAG
Organism: Nicotiana noctiflora; assembly: GCA_032618575.1. Taxonomy (NCBI): domain Eukaryota; kingdom Viridiplantae; phylum Streptophyta; class Magnoliopsida; order Solanales; family Solanaceae; genus Nicotiana; species Nicotiana noctiflora. The sequence goes on along the minus strand of JASVEL010012873.1, from coordinate 70,737 downwards.
TCAAACCGAAACCAAACCAACCCGACATTACATATATAGAAATATTAGATATATTTAATATATAAATATACTTATTGTGATATAATTTATAAATATTTCTTATAAAAATTTATAATTTTATCTTTTAAGATTGGATTTAGAATTTTTGAATGTTCCAATAAGTTTTATAGCTATTAACATTAGTAAACTAAATAAAGCTAACAAAAGCCTAAACTTATATCAAATCAATATTAATACTAACAAAAGACATTCAATTCAATATTATGAAAGAGAATGTATTGAATATTTATATTTTATTTTACAATAATTTAGATAAAAATGCATAACATATTTTTATTTTTTCTTTATTAGCGTTTAGTCATGTAATTGACACTCTCTTATTAGTCTACTTATATATTTTATCATGACTTATTACTTTTAAATTATATTTATTTTTATTATAGCTTTTTTAATTAGCAATATTTATATTACACAATTTTATTGTCTTTATCGTTGAATATTTTAGGATAATGCCATGATACTTCTCATATTTTGTATTATTTTCTTGAAAAATATTTTCTATAGTTGTATCTTACTAGGGTTAAAGAAATATTTTGAGCACAATTTATATGTTGTGTTTTAGGGAGATTTTATCGAAAAAAACCCGAAAAACCCGAAAACCCGAAAAAAACCCGAGAAAAACCGAGAGTGAAAAACCCGAGTTTATTGGTTTGGTTTGGTCTTTAGATTTAATAACCCGATACATGTGGTTTGGTTTGGTAATTGTAAAATCCGAACCAACCCGACCTATGTTCACCCCTAGCTAACACAATCATTTCATCATTACTAAAAACATCGATTTTGACAAAAATATAAAATTATCACTATAAATTATCATGATCAATGAAAATCACAGTTATTATAAAATACAAAGTTATTTTGTAGTCAATAAGGCAGTTAGAAGAAATAAAAATATATAAGAACTTTTCATTACTAAAAAGTCAAATAACATAAGGTATTCTGATATACATTACAATACATTTTCTTTGTATATATACATGACCCAAAAATAACATAAAATATCTTCAAACTCCTCCTAGTATGTGGTTGAGTTTGATTCCTGTTGTTGGAGAACTTTATCCTTCCTAAATTACAAAAAATTACAAAGGATCAAAAGAGAGAAAGAAATTAAAAAATTCTAATAGTAATCAAATTATAATTTATCAAAACAATCAAATGCAGAAGAAAAAGGTAGGACATACAATGAAAACCGGATGTTGGTAAAAACATTCAACAAGATTTTAAGACTTCACTAAATAATTTCATGTAACCTCAATATTAGGCCCTCACCCCTGCACATCAGTTTTAATAAATTGCTAATATGTTCGATGAAAAGAAAAAATTTAATGATTAAGTAAAAAGAAGACTTCAACTATGCAAAGTAAATCACATAAACAAGGAATGAAAGGCTTATCATTCTATCACTATAACAATAAAATTCTGTTAAGCTGAGATTTGCTAAAACATACAACACCTATAAATTAGATACATACATGTCCCTAGATAAATAAATACAACTTAGAGAAAGTAGAGTATAGTCTAATAGACAAATTTTAAATAAAAAAGTACTTTAACTTTAGAAATTTAATCGTAGAAGTGCTTAAAAAAGTTAGGAAGAAATATATCAAGAGGTATGTAGTTGGAACTCTCAACCAAGATAAACCTAATAAGTTAGAAAATCGAACAATGAGACAATGCTTACGGGAAATTTAATTAGACAATGCATATAAATTTACATGAAAATTAAATTAAATCCTAACCTTTGTGAGCACGTGATTTTTACCCTACATATGAGTTATTCCCACAAAATTCAAATAAAACAATTTTTTCTTTGTTCTTATAATTGTTGCGAATTTAATGTCCTTTTTTTGTGCATATTTATTTGTTAAATTAAAAAAAAATTGCATTTGCATTTAGGATTTAATTCTAAAATTAGGAGTAATTAATTTTATCTTACAAAATAAAAATCATAAAAAAATAGGCTTCTTTTGCATTTTTTGCCTTTAATGTCCAAATTGTGTGATTGTATTTTAATTACCATTTAAATTTAGGTGACAATTATTATTCTGAGTTAATTAGTATTTCAAGATAATTTTAGTTTCTATAAATTAATCTTAGTATTTTGGGCTTTATTAATTAAGAAGTTGAATAATGGAGAAGAACAAAATAGAAAAATTTGGATTGGACCATCTTGCAAATTAAGTTACAAGCCCAATCCTAAGCACCCTTACCCAACCCAAAACCCTTGGCCCAAAAAGAAAATTTCAGATTTTTCAGCAAAAATAATCATAATCACATAACATAAAGTAGTGGGTGGGGGGGGGGGCAAGGAAATCAAGGAAGAAAACAAGGAGAGGAAAACATGGATTAATGGGTTTTCTTTAAATTAAAAAATATTTTCTTTTTAATAAAAAATTCTGAAAATTTTCGAAATTATTGCCTATAAATAGAAGAGAAGATTTATGAAAAACGAGGTGGAAAAAGAGAGGAAACAATAGGAAGAAAATAAAAATAAAGAAAAAAAGAGAGCAGTATACACTCGATATACACTCTGGATACAGAAGTATACACAGACAAAAATTCAATTTTTGAGAGTTTCTTTTGAGAATTGAAAAGAGTTCAAAGCTATAAAGACAAAACAAAAAGAAAATCTGGAATATTTTTTTTAAATTTTTTTTCTCTATTTGTTACTGGTTTTTGTTTTTGTGCGTATTGCTGGGATTTTCGGGATTGAGGTGTTGAAGCTACTGCTGGTTGTTACTGTTATTGTTGTTGTATTTCACCGCCCTGTTGATTTGCTATCTTCCCATTCCTTTCAATACCAGGCACACATCCCTGTTCGAAGCTATGTAACTTTGAAGCTTGATGAAATGAAGACTCAGAAATTTGTTTAAAAGCATTTTATTATCTCTCCATTTTTCTTTTCTAATTAGTTGTTTAGTATTAATTTAGATTTATAATTCATTAGGATAACATTGTATGTATAAGTGAAAACTCGAACAAAACAATGTAATAAGTAGTAAATTGTAGTAGTATAGTTATAGTAGCTAAATCACCTAGTTTAATAGGTTAAAATCATGAAACAAGGTTAATTAATCCTGACATGATTTGATAACAACAAGCTCGCAGTAATAACTTTAATTTTTTTTATGTAGGTAATCTAATTTGGTATTTGACACTTAGATCCAAACAAGTCCTTAAACAGTAACAATGAAACGAAATTATAGCTTAATTAAGACTGTTTTTTCGTAATATCATATAACCAAACTCAATGATGAAATATAATTACGTATCTGCGAGTGAGTCAATTTAGCCTAGGTAATTGAATGCTAGGTGTAAATGACTAAATCGTTAGTTTAGTTCTGATTCACATGTTTAAAGTAGTCTCCTGTCAATTAGTTATTAAAGAGTTCATATCAGTGACATGAATAGTCCTTGAGAATAAAGTAGAAATAGTCTTGTCAGATAAGTTTTCTGCATGTTCGACTTTCATGATTCAGATTCAATATTGTTAGTTTCTGTATAGAATTTATCTCTTAATAAATAAAATATAGTTCGAATTCATTTCTCTATTGTTTCTGAGTTTCTACTTTTATCATGAGTTCTCATTTTTGTTTTCATTACTACTGCTTCATCTCTGGTCTGGGCCTAATGTGTGACTTAGGCCTGGAATATGTTCAAGAATTAACCGAGCTATTGAACGAAAGCCCAAATCAGGTCTGGGTCACTAAGACCCAGATAGATGTAATAATCTGTTAACTACTCATTTAGAAGTCCAGGCCCAATAACAATGGGAACAACAAAGGCCTGGAGTCACTTTTGGAAATATATATATAGTTAAATTGATTAAGGGAAAAAACATTGATAGAAAATATAGTGACATTATAAGTATGGACTTTAAAAGATACATGTGACGAGCCTCACATAATAGCAAAAACAGTGGGGCCCCCTTTTAAGTAATTGATAAAATATATAATAGATTCGTGAAGGTTAATAGCGAATTCCATAACCTCCCCCAAAAGATTTAAAGTCGTTATACACTTATTAGGCACGATTTAATAAATATACCTTCCTTAATACGAGTGTGCACTTGGTGCAACTCAAATCATAAATCCCGGAGAAGCCGAAATGTATTAAAAGTCATAGGCGTACTGGTTGTGGTGTGACTCGAAATACGTTTTCGCGACGTCGCAATTCTTTAAAAATATTAAAGATGGAAACACATACATATTGTTAAAAAGCGTATAACAAGTCACGTAATTGAGAACGACGGTTGAGCGACCGTGCTGAAACCACGGAATCCGGGAGTGTCTAACACCTTCTCCCGGGTTAACAGAATTCCTTATCCAGGTTTCTGTTTCGCAGACTGTAATACAAAGTCAACTTCCTCGGATTCGGGATTAACCAGTGACTTGGGACACCATTATCTTCCCAAGTGGCGACTCTGAAAATTAAATAAAATTCCGGACCGATTGTCCTTTATTTGGAAAAACTCCTTCCTCTTTGTTATTATATCTTTCTCGGGTATTTGAACATTGAGGTATACCAACGTATCTTTTAAAAAGGGATCATAAAGGGATAGTAAAAAGGGAGATACGACAACCTTGAAACAAGAGGGGAAGAAGCTTACCGTTTCAAGCCCTAATTTTTGGTTGAGGGAAGGACAGACACTTATACTTTGGTGCTTTAGCTTGGAGCATATGGTGGAATTGGGGAAGGGATTGGGACAAAAGAGGAGGAAGGATTCGATAGAAAATGAAAAAAAGAGAGGGAAACCTCCAGCCTTGATTTTGCATAAAATTGGAAAATTTCAACATCAAAACAGTTTTAAGTCATAAAGGCACTTTATGGTTTAAAAAAATAGTAATATTAGTGGGGTTCAACTTTGTCATAAGCACTTTATAACATTATTTAAAATATCTAATTTAAAAGTTCAAATTATTAGTGGGGTTCAATTTTGTACAAACTTTTTTACCTCTAAAAGTTTAATATATTATTCTATATTTAATTTATATGCATACAAATTTATGTCTAAATTTTGAAATAATAAATAATGTAAACTTATCACAGTTAGATTAGTGTATTGACTATTTTAAATTTGTGTGATTTTTAAGGCTTGATTACACGTTAAAATAATAAAAAAATAAACTTGATAATTTTCAACAAGAAATTAAATTATGCTAGAAAAACACTCTTATAATTTCTAACATAACTAAAAATGGGTTTCTAGTTTCTCCAACTTGATGAGTTTCAAAGATGGTTATTTCAATTTCAAATTCAATTAGTATAAAAATATTATATGTATATTGCATGAACAAAACTTTAGAATCACAGTTAAGTACGAATTATGATCTTTTCGTTTTCAATTGAAATGTTTTACGTAGCCAATAATATTACAATTTAACAATAAAATTTTAGCTGTAGCAAATTGAAAATGGTATATTTTGTGATGTAAATTGTAAGTTCACAAATAAATATAAAAATTTGTGGCTAAATGTTGCCTTGTTTAACTACATACTCTAATTCGTCACTATTGTAAAAATTTATCTTTTGTGACAAAAAATTTCGTGTCCAACATTTAATTAATTTTAAGACAAATAATGCTTTGTCACTAATTGGGTACATTATTAGTGACAAAATAATGTGTCGCCGATAAATTCAAATTCGCGGCTAATATAACTGAATATTTGGCGCCAACTCAATTTTTGGTGGGACACTTTAGTGGACAAAGTTTTGCTACAAAAGTTTATATTTCGGCACTAAAAATATGTGATTTGTGTATTTAAGGACGAAATTGTCACGCCCCAAATCGAGGAACATGACCGGCGCCTGACCGGGTTGCCCCAGTCAAGCGGACCTGGGTGCCTTTCATTCCCACGCGTTACCCCTGTGTTGATTGTTTCTCATTAACCAAATATCTTACTAACCATGAATGATTTCACATCAAACAAATAAAACCATACGAGTGATTCATTAAGTTTGCAGTTTTTACAACGCCCGGCATAACATAATGTATACATAAGACTGGAGTCCCACAGTTTACATGTCTACAGAGCCTCTAGGATACAAAAAGGGAATACAATACTTGCCGGTAACAAGGCTCCGGCTATAACTTACAAAACGAAAATGAAATCTAAACAAAAGTGGCATGAACCACACAGGGCCCCAAGGAAGAAAAAGGGGCTCACCAAAACGGGCAGTGGAAGGAGAAGGATACTACTGCCGATGAGCTGAAGTGCCTGCTATCGATCCACCTACAATCATAACACGAATGTAGCGTCCCCGGCAAAAGGGACGTCAGTACACTTGAATTGTATTGGTATGTATGGACAAACTTTGTCCCAAGTAAACTCAAGCCATTGAATTACATCAACAATTAATTAAGCCTGCTAACCATGTTTCCACATTTTCCTCATTTCAAATAATTCTCAACACAAAGCACTTTCTACAATCAACCAATTTAACAATAACCAATCAATCACGTAAAGCACAAGTAGTCAAACAAAGGGCAATCAGTGCCCCACAGGTTGCAAACTCTCCTGTTGTCTCCTTTCACAATTTCACATTATTGATTTTTGTATCAATTTTCAATAGCGATTTCGATCGCTTTCTATCCTTATTGCCCCTGACCACCCTTATTACCTCGGCCACCCTTATCACCCCAACCCACACCTTATTTCCTCACGTTGCGGCGCGCAACACGACCCCGCCTTACAGTTTAAAACACAACAATTTCAAACAGCAGATAAGGTGCTACACACAATTTCAACAAGTTCAAATAAGCAACTTGCACATTGTTTCATGTTCTCAATTATTTTTCAAATCAATATCACAACCATGTTACAATATTTCCATAATCAAGAATATTCACACAAGTATGTTCAACAATTTTCCACAATTCAAGTGTTTCATCTCTTTCCACAATAAACCAATTCTCGAGTGTTTCGTTTCCTTTCCACAAGGTGCCATATAGGCCATCATAAGTATTATTCACAATTCTTTACCCAATTCAACTCTCATTTAACTTTCGGTTCATATTCTATACCACATCACTCATATTTCAACAACAACTTTGAGAATTTCACACAATTTGTCAAATTAACATTAACCAAGCAATTTTCACACATATAGGCGATTTCACAAGAATCAAAATTAGCCATACATACCGGGTGATGATTTTCCTTCCTACTTTATGCTTACCCAAGATATCCTACTCTTGCCAACCTTGTTCTTGAAGACTCTTACTTCTACTCACTTCTTTTTACTATAAATCAAGTTCAATAATCATGCATGAGTGTAAAAATTCTATTTTCAAAAGATATTATATGCAAACCTCTTTTTACCCAATTTAAAACTGAAAATCAAAGAAAATAGTTAGGGTTTTTACCTTGAAAGGATTTAGGGAAGTTGAATCTTTGCCCTAGAATCCTTTGAACTAAGATGGTTGGAACAATCTTTGAAGATGAAAGATTTCTCTCTCTAAAATCCCTCTCTTCTTTCTCTAATTTTGGTAAGATGATATGATAAAATGAAGAAGAAAGGTGTTATATTAAAGAAGAGATCGGGTCAAAATGTTACAAAAATCTGGACCGGGGCAAATCTGCGGTGCACTTTGCGACCGCAGAATCAACATGCGGTCCGCATAGTGACCGCAGAATGGCCTCAAAAATTACTCCAGCTCTGTTACGGAATGCGACCATTATGCGGTCCGCATTCCTGATCTGCGGTCGCAAAGTGGACCGCAGATTCACTATGCGATCGCAATTTCGACCGCATTATTGACACGATTTTGGGAAACTCTCTGGAACGTTTTGCGGCAAGAATGCGGTCCGCATAACAGGTTTGCGGTCGCATTCTTGACCGCATATTTGACACTTTTCGGAAAAATTAATTCTCTACATTTTTGAAACTTAAATCACTACCAAGGGTCCGAACCATGACACTATAGCTACTAGGTTTTTATGCAGAAATATTTTACGGGGCCTTACAGAAATATAAATTTTGTCACGAAATATTAACAATTAGTGACGACTTTTATATCGTGACGGATAATTTTGTAGCTAAATATCATTTTTGTTGTAGTGTTATATGGGAGTTCCAGCATAGTTATCCTCGAACTCCCGTATAATATGCGGGAGTTCAAACATACTTAAGCTGGAACTTTTGTATAATATGCGGACATATTTTTCGGATTTTGAATAGTGTTTTCGCTGATTTATCTTTACATGAAAAGTGGCTAAATTTCGATTACTTTTGAAACTGGGCTATTTTTGAATGACCAGTTATAAATATGGCTATTTTTGAATTTCTCCGACTTTTTGTGTGTGGAACAAAGGTGTTTGCTTGCGGTTCGGTATTCGAAGCCCACTGCTTGATTAATTTTGAACATTCAATTTCTAATTAGGAATTTTTCTCGATTCGCACCAGGCACTGTCGCTAAGGTGTGTAAAATGCTCCTGCTAGGGGTGTTCGTAAAAATTCAAAAAATCTGAACCAAATCAAAAGCCAAACCAAATCGACCAAAAAAATCAATACTTTTTCGTTTGCTTTGCTTTGGTTTTACAACAACAACAACAACAACCCAGTATAATCCCACTTAGTGGGCTTTGCTTTGGTTTTGAAATTTAAAAATCGATCAAAATTGGTTTTGTTTTGGTTTTAACAAAAAAAAAAAATCAAACCAAACCGAATATAAGAATAGCTATTTTAAATTTATATATATATATATATATATATGTATATTTTTATACAATATTTTAAAATTTTTATGGTAAATATTAATCGTTTGTAGTTTTAATGCAGTTCTTTACCTTTACATTCTAGTTTAATTGGTAGTTTTTATTAGTTAAGTGTAAGAATCGATTTCATATTAAAAATAATATATTTTTAATTGAGTCTCTAAATTATTCATCACTATTTAATTCAATTATCATCCATATAACTTGGTAAATAATAGATTTCTCAAAGGCAATTGATTTCATAGTGTTACGTTGAAAATGTGATCGCCGAAATGTGTGTCTGGTAGCGTATGTCTTATATTTAAGAAAAAACCGGCAAATAACCGACAAAACCGAAAAACCGACATAAACTGAATCGAGAAAAAACCGACTTAATTGGTTTAGTTTGGTTCTAATATTTGAAAAACCGACTTACTTGGTTTAGTTTCTTTTTAGGAAAAAATCGATCCCAACCGAGCCATGAACATCCCTAGCTCCAACAAAGAAATTCTTTATCTGCAAGGCTCGAACTGGGACATTTGATTAAAGATAGAGGAATTTATTGTTTGACCAAAAAAGTATAAGTTTGTTAAACTAATTAAATAAGAAGATAGAGAGATCCTAGTTAAGGATAATTAATTATATATCTAAGATGAATAATATGAATGAAAAATATAGCCGAGTTTAAATGTTGGCAGAGGTTATGACCAGATTTAATAACATGAATAAATGTGCATTAAGTAACATTAAATGACAATAAAATATAAATAAAGTAAAAGATTCACCCAATCTTGATGAGGCGGATCCTCTTTCATTTGATAAAGATGAATGATAGACAAATACACGAACCTTACGACCTTTTTTGGATCTGATGGAAGGCATGGGATCACAGGCCCTCTAATCTCTTTATAGAGATGTGTTTATCTACTTTCTAGAGAAAGAGTCCCCCTTTTGGGGAAGACCTCTCTTCCTACTTCTAAGGGGCATCCCTAGAAAATCGTAAAATTGTACAATTAGAGGGAATATCGTGTAGAATATCCTCTTTGAGGATTCCAAAGCAAACTAGTTGTTACATCTATCTTCTCTGCTGAATCTTGGCCTTATTGATCACTGCTCGACCTCGACCTTATAGATAACTGTAAACGCGTGATTTTTGACCCTCCCCGAGATTTTTTATATTTTTAGCGTAAAATATTTGGTTTAGTTTTAATATAGCTGTTTTAGCTAAATTTGACTCTTTTACTTTATTTTTACCTTAAAATAAAAAATAACAAAATATAGTTTTATTAATGTTTCGTAGTCATTTTAAACTTGAAAAATACAAAAATAGTACTTTATATTTTTTATCCTTTTATAAAAACGAAAATAATAAAAATAGTTTTATTAATGTTTCGTAGTCATTTTAAACTTGAAAAATACAAAAATAGTACTTTATATTTTTTATCTTTTTATAAAAACGAAAATAATAAAAAATAGTTTCATTAATATTTTGTAGTTATTTTAAACTTGAAAAATATAAAAATAGTACTTTATATTTTTATCTTTTTATAAAAACGAAAATAATAAAAAAAAAATAGTTTCATTAATATTTTGTAGTTATTTTAAACTTGAAAAATATAAAAAAATAGTTTTATTTTAATTATGAGTATTATAGTTATTTTGACTACCTAGGATTAATTAAATAACACCATTCTCGGTTCCGGGCGAAGAATAATATTCGGGTTCAAACTACCCGGTTTTATAATTTTTGGACCTAGCCCGTAATAGTCCGAGTCCGCACATGGGGAACACGGACAAAATACAACCATAACCCATGTGAGCCCCCATTTTGGTCTTGACATTTCACATGCACACACAATACATAATCACATGAACACACCTAAGAAGCTACACTTTACACCTAAGGGATGACACTACATGTGAGGGGAGTTGTGATTTTCTTCTTCTTAAAGAAGAAGAAAGAACGGCAGAGAGGAGAATTCAAAGGAGAACAAAAACAAAGATCAAAAACAAACAAAGAGAAAAGAAACGAAAAACAAAGAGAGAAGGAAAAACAAAGAGAGAAAGGAGGAAAAACGCAAAAGAAAGAGAAGAAAGAAAAAAAAGAAAGGAAGAAAAGAGAGATACAATAGAAAGAAAGCAAGAAGAGAACGGCAAAGTCAGAAGAGAAACGGATTGAAAGAAGAAGAAAAAAAACGAGAAAAAGAAGGAGAGGATTCAAAACAAAGAAAGAACACTAAACAGAAAGAAAACGAAAGAAGAAAAGAGAAGAAGAAACACGGCAGAAAGAAGAAAAGAGAGACCATTGTTCGGTTATCTCTTCATTTTGATTCGAGTTACAACTTCAGTCGAGGTCGTCGTTTGATTCGAGTTCTGTCCGGAGAGGTCGAGGTTTGAGATCGTCATAAAAGGGTCGTTTTCTCGTTGTGTACGTTGAAAAATATGCAGAAATAAAGGTGCTATTCTTTTTCGATATTGTTCTTCTCGCTAATATTTTGGATCGTTTCGTATTTGATTTACTTTCGTATGGTTCAGACTATTTTTGTAAATATATGATTTTGTTGAACATGCAATATCGAAGTTAGCTAATGAAAATGACTAATCCTTCATATGCTCGCCAACTAGTTATGCTTCCATTGTTTATGTAATTGTTCACCATAGTCTTGAATTTGCTCACTTAGTTAGCTACTCGTATGTTTACTCGAATTGGTTATAGTTGAGCACGATGTTGTCACATTATGGAAATTGGTTCATTATTCTTTAACCGAACGACGTAATTAGATTAAAGGAATCGGGGGTGCATTTCATGTGACCCGACTCCAATTTTGAACAAGGTTAAATAAAGCGTGTCGTGAACCACAAGTGCATTTCATGTAGTGTGGCTTGCAACATGTTTTAAATAATCTTGAATTAACTCTTAAATAAATATAGCGGAATGTAGTTTGCTTTTAAATTAGAATGAGAGGTATGCCTCGCCTAACAAAATTATACAAATCGCGGGGCCCTCATAAATGTATATGTAAAATATTTAGATTTCGAGATGTGCCGTTTCTTAGCGAATTTCCTGGGCTTCTCAAAAATGTAAATAAGTAATCGCTCTAGGCGCGTATTTTAATAATTTTACCTTCTTAAATACGGGTGTGCATTTCATGCGGCCCAAATCCAAATCCCAAAATGTTGAATAAGAATGTGTCGAGGATCCGGGTGCATTTCATGTGACGTGATTCGAAACATATTTTTAGGCAACATTCTTTTTCGTAAATAATAATAATAATAAAAGCGGTAAAGGGATATTAATTTGCATTAAGTATATAACTGTAAAAATCAGATAAATAAGCCGAATATGACAGTTAAGCGACCGTGCTAGAACCACGGAATTCGGGAATGCCTAACACCTTCTCCCGGGTTAACAGAATTCCTTATCCGGATTTCTGGTTCGCGGACCGTTAAATAGAGTCAAACCTTTCCTCGATTCGGGTTTCAAACCGGTGACTTGGGACACCATAAATCTCCCAAGTGGCGACTCCGAATCTCTTAATAAATGAATCCCGTTTTGGTTGTCCTTTAATTGGAAAAACTCTCTTTTATACGTCGCTCCCACGCGGGTTAGCGGAAAAAGGTGGTGTGACAGCTCTGGCGACTCTGCTGGGGAATGATAAACCCAGAACCACTGGTTCAAGGTTTAAGAATTCGAGCTTAGAATAATTGTTGTATTTGGCTTATTTATTATCTGATTTTATTATATGATTGTATTAATGTGCAAAATGATATTTTTATCGCTTTGATATTTTTTTTTTTTTGAACTGTACATATAAATTGTGCCGAAACCAATCTCCTCTCTGAGTCTTCTACATCATGAATAAGGGTGCACTTCGTGTGACTTCTTTTCTGTATAGTGTCTAATTCCCGCCTTAGAACGAGGTTTGGATAAGTTGCAAAACCGGTGAAGCTTCTGTATTCCCGGGTTGCTGCCTCCTCCTCGGCTCGAGTTGTCCGTTCGGGTAAGCCAGGTCTAGAACAATAAACCCGGGTTTTTAAACCTAGAATAACAAAGCTTCATGCCGGATCCCTAGTAGGAACGTTTATTTGCATCATGTTGCATTTTGTTTAGGGGACTCAACACAGGGGTTGGGTCCATCTAGGACAAGCAACCCGAAATGAAAAGACCATCCTGCTGCATCCTGTTTGTTTTACGCATTTATTTGCTTCAGACTTGTATGCTGACCGATTTTTAAATATTGAGGAAAATGAAAAAAAGAAAAAAAAAATAGTTTGTTTTTTTTACTTAAAAAGGAAAAAAACGTTTGTTGTAAAATAAAAAATATGTGATTTCAAAATAGTTTGTTTTTTTTACTAAAAAAAAAAAGAAAAAAAATTGTTTTAAACTTAAAAAAAAATGTGTGAAAAAATAATAAATAGTTTGTTTCCTTTAAAGATGTAGTTTGTTTGACCGAACTACGCGGGTTTGATTCTCGCCATTAGGTGGGATACGTAGGCAACCCTCATCGGGTCCAACCACCCCTTTCAAAAAATCAAAAAAAAAATGTGTGTTTAATTTTGTCGATAAAATCAAAGTGATGCCGTTTTGCAAATAGCCGAATGTTCCGAAAAGACGCCGGAAGGCTGTTTTTCCAAAAATAGCCACTTTGAATCTTTATAAATAATTTTTGGGCACAACCTTGAAATATTCCCTCGCGGAAATGTTGAAAGGTCGTAGCCGCAAAATCAAGTTTGGGTTACCACCCTTTTTCAAAAAAAAATCAAAAAATGTTGAATTTTAGTTTTCAATAAAATCGAAGTGACGTTATTTTTGAAAATAGCCAAATGTTCCGAAAGGACGCCGAAAGGCTGTTTTTTGCAAAAATAGCCACTTTGAATCATTTTAAATAATTTGCGGGCACAACCTTGAAATATTCCCGGTGGAAATGTTGCAAGGCCATAGCCGCAAAATCAAGTCCGGGTTCACACCCCTTTTGCAAAAATAACCAAAAAATATCAAATTTTTGATTTTGTTATAAATAAGTCGAGTGATGCTATTCTTACTTAAAATAAGCCGAATGTCCCTCAAGAGGACGCCGGAAGGCCGTTTTGCAAGAATAGCCACTTTGAGTCATTTTAAATAATTTGCGGGCATAGCCTTGAAAAATTCCTTGCGGAAACGTTGAAAGGCCGTATCCGCAAAATCAAGTTTGAGTCATCGCTCAACTTTTCAAAAAATAACCACTTTATCAAATAAGCCATTACATGGCCAATTTATGAAAAATAGTCTTGTGTTGGTTTATGGTGATGCCGAACGATGTCCCATGAGTCACAGGATAAAAAAAAATAAAAAAAAATTCAAGTTCATCTTTCTTAAATAAATTTTGCAAAAATAGCCATTTTGTCAAATAAGCCATTATGTGGCCAAATTTGTAGAAATAGTCATAATTGACACCAAAAATATTCTTATTCTTGTAGAAATCTCTGGCACAAGGTGTGAAGGTTTTTCATCATAGTTTGTAGTTGGAGTCGGCTTGTACAATTTTTATTCAAAAAAAAAATAATCAAATAAACATCTCTTTATTTCTTGCATTAATTTGCAAGAACTACGCTCGGTCTGATTCATGCGGGGTCATGATACGTAGGCAATCTCCATAAGATTCGACCACAATTGTATATGTATATATATATATAAAAAAAAATTGATAAGGACTGGCTGAGGTTTTCAAGGATAATGGAAAAGGAAAAGCTGGAATGATGCATGTAGCGAATACATATATGGTTAACCGACTAGGTGCATTACATCCAATGTGCGATAACATATCTGTTAAACTCTGTGAACTTACCAGTTTGTTGCATTTTCAGAAAGTTTAGCGGTTGGCTTGACAGAATATTCTGGCCAATCACCATTGTCACACCTCCCTTTTTACTACCCCACATAAGCATACAAATACGCTTGTAGGGTATACCCCGACGCTCAAATATCCGAAACGGATAAAAATAACGTAAGGGAAGGAGTTTTTTCAATTAAAGGACAATCGGTTCGGGATTTTATTGAGATTAATCAGAGTCGCCACTTGGGAATGATAATGGTGTCCCAAGTCACCGGTTAATCCCGAATCCGAGGAATTTTGACTCTTAAAAATGTATGCGAAGCAAAGATCCGGATAAGGAACTCTGTTAACCCGGGAGAAGGTGTTAGGCATTTCCGGGTTCCGTGGTTTTAGCACGGTCGCTCAATTGTCGTTCTCGACTCTTGTTTGACTCAATTACAGATTTTTAAACAACATGTAATGCTTTTTACATTAGGTATTATTTTTAAGGAATTGCGACATCGCGAAAACACGCCTTGAGTCATACCGCAACCAGTACGCCGATGACTTTTGGTTTATTTCGGCTTTGCCGAGATTTGGATTTGAGTCGCACCAAGTGCACACTCGTTCAATGGAAAGTACATTAACATCGTGCCCTAAATAACGTCTATCGGCTTTTAACTTTGGGGAGAGGCTATGGAATTTGCTATTAGCCTCTCCGGTTCTATTATGTTATATTATTACTAAATGGGGGCCCCGGTGTTTATTATTCGGGCGAGGCTCATCCCAATTTTCATCAAAAAGAATTCAATACTAGTATTTGGCTATGTTTTCTACATTTGTTTTTTCCTTAATCGATTTCTAATATTTAAACATTCTAGGCCCGTAATTTTGTTATTCAATGGGGACTGGATTTCCAGAATAAGGATTTACTACATTAAAAACAGGTCCATGTTCCTAAAGAACCAGGCCTGATTCGGGCATTCTATCGCCAGCCCAGTTGCCATTATACAGAGATTCGGGCCCATAACACGCCTTGGGCCCAAACTAAATAAAATTGGAAATAATTGAAGCAACAGAACAAAGATACACATTTGAAATGGAAAGCACTTTTATTTATTCAGTGAAGGAAATCAATATCATACATTAGCTACAAATTAATTATTTATTACCATAAATCAGAACTAACAAACTACTTCTTCCTCTTACACTAGCGTTTTGAAGTTAATACCAGTTAATACCTAATTTGAAAAAGCGACGGATTACATAATGGACTTAAAGAATGATTAAACTAATTAACTATGGATCTGAATTAACTGATTAACTACTCACGAATATTTACATTACCAGTTTCGTCATGTACTAGGCATTTTTACATTACAAAGATGGTTCTAATTAAATTGTATCAATATCCGTAAATAAATAACTCAGAGACGTATTTATAATTATGCTACTGATTTCAATATGGCTTGTTTTATCACGAGATTATTAACCTAAAACATGATTAAAGCACTATCTAATCTAACATTTCCTATTTTTAAGCTTATCTATGTGTAAATGACATATGATATGTGATTAAGACTTATGAATCTATTGTGAGTAAGTAACCAACCGATTTTTTGAAATTATTATTAACTAACCCATGTTTTGAGATCTATTACCTAATTAAGCTATGTGATACACTATTGCTACTATACTACTAGTTATTACAATGTTTTTGTTTTTCGTTTTTAGCTACTACAGAATACTTCAATAGATAAATTACAAATCTAAACTAACAACACTAAACATAAACTACAGGACAACAAATAATCGGATCCAGATCTTCATTTTTTATTTCAACAATTCACCGTTACATCTTCAAGTGAAAGAGATATGTACCTGGTTTTGAAAGGAATGGGAAAATGGCAAATGAACAAGGCGGTGAAAATACAGCAACAACAACAGTAACAACCAGCAGTAGCTTCAACACCTCAATCCCGAAAATCCCAGCAATACGGAGAAAAACAAAAACAAACCAGTAAAAAATAGAAAAGAAAAATATTTTCCAGATTTTTTCTTTGTTTTGTCTTTCTAGCTTTGAACTCTTTTCAATTCTCAAAAGAAACTCTCAAAAATTGAATTTTTCGCCATGTATACTTCTGTGTCCAGAATGTATATCGAGTGTATACTACAGCAGGAAATTTTTTTATTTTTTACTTCTCTTCCTATTTTTCCTCTCTTTTTTCCACCCTTTTTTTCATAAATCTTCTCTTCTATTTATAGGCAAGAATTTCGAAAATTTTCAGATTTTTTATTAAAAAGAAAATATTTTTTTAATTTAAAGAAAACCCACTAATCCATGTTTTCCTCTCCTTGTTTTCTTCCTTGATTTCCTTGCCCCCACTACTTTATGTCATGTAATTATGATTATTTTTTGCTAAAAAAAATCTGAAATTTTCTTCTTGGGCCAAGGGGTTTTGGGTTGGGTAAGGTTTCTTAGGATTGGGCTTGTAACTTAATTTGCAAGATGGCCCAATCCAAATTTTTTCCATTTTGTTCTTCTCCATTATTCAACTTCCTAATTAATAAAGCCCAAAATACTAAGATTAATTTATAAAAACTAAAATTATCTTGAAATACTAATCTCATAATAATAATTGTCACCTAATTTTAAATGGTAATTAAAATACAATCACACAATTTGGACATTAAAGGCTAAAATGAAAAAGATGCCTATTTTTGTGATTTTCATTTTTGTAAGATAAAATTAATTACTCCTAATTGTAGAATTAAATCCTAAATGCAAATGCGATATATATATATATATATATATATTGTCATTATTTTTTAAAAATGACACTAAATTCACAACAATTGCAAACAACACAAAACTCTTTTATTTTGAATTTTTGGGAGTAATTCTCATATAGGGCAAAAATCACGTGCTCACAACTGCCCCTCTTTGCGCGTAAACACGAAGAGTTTCTGTGCAAAGACAAGTGAGCGGATACGAGCGATTTTTGCCCATTTGAGCACTCCGTGAGAAGCATTTTATTTTCAAAATTTTGACCGAACCTTTGCTTCAAAAGGTTTCCTACATATCCCTGGCTAAAAGGGAATCAGGACAATGTAGTTCGGAAAATTTTGGTAGCTTGGACTACCAATGAAACTGCGATTTTTTGCTGTTACTGTTGCTGCTGTTGCGGTTACTGCTTGTGGACCTCCTTATTACACCGGGGGGGAATGTAAAATGAAGAAGTTATTCTAAGCTATGATTTTACAATTACAATTATTCCTATCCTAGCTTTTGTTTGCTTCTCCTTGTCTCTTTTTCTTTGATTTTTTTGAGATGCTCACTCTCCCTTTTTTGTTGATTTTCTTTCTTGTTTTCCTCTTCTTCTTTTTTTTTGATTTTCAATGGTACTTCTTGCCCTCGAGCTGAACCTGCTCAAAACAAAAACAACAAACTACTTTTTTTCTTTTTCTGCCCCAGTGTGGGCTTTTAGCTATATAAACCATGATGTGCAGAAATATATTCCCGTATTTGAAGGTGGGCGCCTAACAGAAATCAAACGTGCAATGCAAATGCAGAAATATATTCCCGTATTTGAAGGTCGGCACCTGACAGAAATTAAACGTGCAATGCGATGCAGAAGAGTATTCCCGTATTCGAAGGTGGGCGCCTAACAGAAATTAAACGTGCAATGCGAATGCAGAAAATATTCCGTATTCGAAGGTGGGCACCTAACAAAATTTAAACGTGCAATGCGATGCAAAAATATTCCCGTATTCGAAGGTGGGCACCTAACAAAAATTAAACGTGCAATGCGATGCGGAAAATATTCCCGTATTTGAAGGTGGGCACCTAACAGAAATTAAACGTGCAATGCGATGCGGAAAAGTATTCCCGTATTTGAAGGTGGGCACCTAACAGAAATTAAACGTGCAATGCGATGCAGAAAAGTATTCCCGTATTCGAAGGTGGGCACCTAACGAAAATTAAACGTGCAATGCGATGCAGAAAAGTATTCCCGTATTTGAAGGTGGGCGCCTAACAGAAATTAAACGTGCAATGCGAATGCAGAGAAAATATTCCCGTATTAGAAGGTGGGCGCCTAACAGAATTTAAACGTGCAATGCGAATGCGGAAAATATTCCCGTATTTGAAGGTGGGCGCCTAACCGAAATTAAACGTGCAATGCGATGCAGAAAATATTCCCGTATTTGAAGGTGGGCGCCTAACGAATTTAAACGTGCAATGCGAAATGCGGAAAATATTCCCGTATTAGAAGGTGGGCGCCTAACGAAATGAAACGTGCAATGCGATGCGGAAAATATTCCCGTATTTGAAGGTGGGCGCCTAACCGAATTTAAACGTGCAATGCGATGGAGAAAATATTCCCGTATTAGAAGGTGGGCGCCTAACGGAATTGAAACGTGCAATGCGATGCAGAAAAGTATTCCCGTATTTGAAGGTGGGCGCCTAACAGAATTGAAACGTGCAATGCGATGCAGAAAATATTCCCGTATTAGAAGGTGGGCGCCTAACAGAATTGAAACGTGCAATGCGATGCAGAAAAGTATTCCCGTATTTGAAGGTGGGCGCCTAACCGAATTGAAACGTGCAATGCGATACATAAAATATTCCCGTATTAGAAGGTGGGCGCCTAACAGAAATTAAACGTGCAATGCGAATGCAGAAAAGTATTCCCTCAGCCTGAGGACTGGGGAGCAGGATTTTAAAAGATGTTACCTTCCTCTTTTTGGTATTTTTTTTTTTTTACCAACTTATCTCTTGCCTGTGAATTTCTCCACTTATTCGGCAGACTTTCTCTTTTTGGTATTTTAAATTTTCCACATTGGTCACATTCACTTTAAAGTGATTAGTGACAGTTTGTTCTTGCATGAAACAAAATTTATTAGATATAAACTGCTGGCAACTGGCATCTGCCGTCCCCACTTCTTATTGCTTCCTTTGTTTTTGCTTTTTCATGTTGCATGGCTTTTGACTTCTCGTCCCTTGCAGACTCTTTTTGTATTTTTCTCATTTCTCCATTTTTGTTTTGTTTTCTTTTTTCTTTGGCCATGTTTGCCAAGCTTCTTTATTCCTTTCCCCAATCTTCTATCCTTTCTGATCCAATGTTATTTCAACTTCCGTTATCAGGAGCTGGTAGTTAGCTCTCAAAAGGGTAAACAATGAAATGCAGAAAAAATGAAAGAAAGGTAAGGGTATTTTGGAGAGATGACGGAACTTATCTGGGTATTTGTTGGCTGATTCCGCCGACCATGCCATGTATTTAAACTCCGACCCAGTTCGTTCCAATCATTATTCAGACTCTGAATTGCCTTTAACCCAAACCGATACTCTCTTTTGTTGCTTTTTCTCTTTTCTGATAGTCCCCATGATCGCCTTACGGTGCCTCGAAAGGTTTTCACCAATAAGACTCTCTCATTTATTCTCTCAACCTCACAATCGTCTCACAGTGCCGATTAAGGTTTTCACTAATGAGACTCTCTCATTTTATTTCTCTCAAACTCACAATCGTCTCACAGTGCCGGCTAAGGTTTTCACCGATGAGACTCTCTCATTTTTTTATATTTTCTTTTTTCATTTTTTCCTTTTGTATTTTGTTTTCTGTACCACGGGTATTATCCGACGCTTCGCTCCTCCTTCGTTGTATTTGTTATCATTTCAAAATTGATCAGAAGGTCTTTCTTTGGACTGTAACGTGGCTTTTGGGTGGGTTAAGAAAGAAAGATATAAAGGCTCAAAATTTCAACGAGGTTAAAAATATTTACAACTCTCGGAATTATTAAACATAACTTCTGCCCCAGTTTCAATATGTGGGGAATTTTTGGATTTTTTCTTTATTGTGACTGAACCTCAGAGAGGCTGCCTACGTACCCTTTCGGGATCAAGTCGGACGTAGTTCATCCAACTTCATAAGTTAGATGGATTTCTTTTTGACTTTTTCCCGATTTTTGTCTTTTTCTTTTTTTTTTTCATCATTTTTTCATCAATTTTTTTTTCATTTTCATTTTTTCATTTTTTTTTTTTTCATTTTTCATTTTTTTTTCATTTTTATTCTGGCAATTTTGATCTTATTGCACTAGAGCGATTCCGAGAGAGAGATATGAAAGAATTCATTCATTAAGGCTCAAAGGGGTTAACAATGGATAAAGTGTTTGGATAGAGAATAGAATGCCTTCGTCATTTCAATTCCAAAATCACAACACATAATTGAAAAGGAATCATACATAGTATCTTTTGACCGCATCTGAATTGATAGCAGTCTCTACGCACTTTCCTTCAACATCTGTTAAATATAATGCTCCATTGGTCAACACCCGTGATACCACAAATGGTCCCTGCCAATTCGGCGCAAATTTGCCCTTTGCTTTGGCCCAATGTGGTAAGATACGCATCGCAACCAAAATGAGCCTATGCCTATTGGAAGTTGTTGGCTCTATCGGATCAATAACGTCTATGCCCCTGTTTCAAAGCAAAGAAAAATATGTTAGTTTAAATGCGGTGGTTGGTTGTGGCCTTGAACTTTGATGGCGACCGCTTTCCACCCGAGCGCCTTGCCTGTTCACCGACTATCCATTTTCACTTCTTTTTGTTCAAAATCCAACTCTCTTTAGGTATGTATATTGTCCCTTTCTTGACGGATACCACAAACTTCGATCTCGATTCCTTTGATGACTCCACTTGGCAACCTTTGGTCTTTCTCTTGTCAGAAGATATACCCCCTCTCTATTTGCTATATTTTCACTGAGTTGGCACCTTGCCGACCCTTGTGTCTTGCATGATCCTCATTGCACATGTTGCTCTTGTGGGCTTAAATTACCGGCCTTGTCATTCCTTGACCTACGACAATTGTCGTGTTGGCTAAATCCCATCTTGTGCAATTGGAAAACTTGGTGGCAAATTTTGGAATCATTTCTATACTTGTTATGACCTGACTGACTCGATAAGAGGGAGGGTAAAACAAGGTATGAAGAATAGAAAGAAAAGAAAACATAATTCCTAACAAGAAACCTACAGAAGAATGACCTATCGGATTTTGAATACCGACTCTAGCGACCTTATCATGCACTTCAACCTTCTTTGTGTAGCAAATCTGATGTTCAACTCTTGTTGCAAGTTCTGCCGTGAAACCGGTCTTCAACACTTCATTTCTTGATTTGATCCTTAGTTGACTTGTAGTGCCCATCGGGTTTTCACCATCAAGCCTCTCTCATTTGCTTTTTCTTTTCTCTCGACTTACCGTCGCCTTACGGTGCCCATGAGGGTTTTCACCGATAAGACTCTCTCATTTGATTTCTCTCATCGTGGAGTCTCGTGGTGGTTGTTATCATCTTGAATTCTTTATTCTCCTTTGTTCGGACTCGAGTGTTGCCCTTGATGTGATTCACCTTTGCTCGTTTGACTCGGCATTTCTTGAAGATTGATCGGAAGGTCTTCCTTTGGACCGTAATGCAGGCTTTTGGATGGGGTAAGAAAAAAGGATATAAAGGCTCAAAAATATTTCATCGTGGGTTAAAATTACAACCTTCGGAATCTTATTTACTCAATAACCATAACTTCTGCCCCAGTTTCCTCCGTGGGGGATTTTTTTAGATTTTCAGATTTTTCATTTATTGTGACTGAACCTCAGAGAGGCTGCCTATGTACCCTTTCGGGATCAAGTCAGACGTAGTTCAGACTAACTTTATATTCATTGTTGCATCTCGACTTCTCCCGATTTTTTCTTTTCTTTTCCTTTTTCTTTTCTTTTCTTCTCTTTTCTCTTTTTTTTTTTTATTTCTTTTGTTTTTCTTTCTTTTGTTTCTCGCTCAATCCTTAATTTTGTTGTTGATTCCGAAAGAGGGGTATGAAAGAAAATAATAAGGCTCAAAGGGATAACAATGGATAAGGTGTTTGGATAGCCGAATAAAATGCCTTCGTCATTCCAATCTTCGAGACCTACCAAGTACAAACTACACATTTAAACACCTTTTGACCGATTCACATATTTGCCTTGATGACTCTCAGTGCTATTGGGCAACCATCCCGATACCACGAATGGTTCCTTTAGCTTTGGGGTATTTTTGCCTTTGGCTTTAAACCGATGAAGCACGATACATTTCCAAGGCATTTCTTTATGTTCTGTTTTCCCCCAGTATTCACTTGATTCCGGCTTCACAGTATTTCAATATGTTTTTATTTCTTCCGAGTATCATTACATCTTCAACACTGTTTCATTAACTTTTAAAAACCAGGCTTAGAATTATGTGCATGTCATGTTGCTAAAGTCAGTATGAGAAAAAATGCAAAGTGATCAGAAATGGACTGACTAGGAATGATGGGAAACAAAGAGTTGTACTAAACTGATGGGTTGAAACAACAACAAAACGAACAGACTAGACTAGAATTACAAACCTAGACGGCACTAAACAATTATACTAAACAAATCAAAGATAGAAGGGTTTTGACTCTCAAGACAACGTCCGGATTACAACCCTGAAATAACCCGGGTAACAGAAACGACACCAAAATAAAACTACCAAAACTCCAAGAGTTGAGCACCTTCCCAATTGACAAGCATGGCATCTTAGCCACTGTATTCTGCATTAAGATCGCTTTCTATTTCAATATTCTCGGCTTCCAAAGAAAAATCTCTTCACCCTCGTCATCGGGCATCGTCCCCACAAAATGCGCAACGTCACATGCAGGTAGAGGATTCTGTGTAATGTTTGGGGCTTCGGGAGTCTGTACTTCAATTCTCCTCTCATCGATAAGATCTTGAATGGCATTCTTCAATTGCCAACACTTTTCAGTATCGTGACCCAATGTTCCCGAACAATATTCACATCTAACAGAAGAATCAAGATTTTTCGGGGGTGGGTTTGGAACTTTTGGTGCGACTGGTCTTAACATCCCCAACTCTTTCAACTTATGATAAAGGCTGGTATATGATTCTCCGATAGGGGTGAAAGCCTTTTTTCGCTTCAGCAACCTCTCCTCCCTAAACGCCTTGTTTGGCTTGAAACCTGACCCAGGGGGTTTCCGGTATGTTTGTGGGGGTCGGTAGGCTTTTGTGGAATTGGGTACATGGAAGGTGAAGTACGATTTTGGGTGCCTCCGGGAGAGTAGTAGGGTTGGGGATGGAAGTAGTGTTGGGAAAGCATGGCTGGGGGACGAGTAATTGAGCTACTCGAGTGGCTAGAAAGGCTGCGATAGGCAGGTATATTTGGCACCGGGTCCATGAAACTAGGTGGCGGCGGGGGTGGTGCTTTTCCATCCCTCCATGCCTGATACATTTCAACCACGTGTTGTCTTAATATTTTGACTTCTTCTACTAACATGTGGTTCCGTTCAACCAGCTGTTGTCGGGAACCGGTACCAACCCACTCAGTCTTGAGATTCTCTGCCATTTCTTGCATGTTTTTCATCTATTGTTCTAATCTCTTCAACCTTTGGGCCATTTCTTCCTGCACATTCTTTCGGGTAAGCTTCTCAACGTTTGCAGGAAGGTCAAACGAGTACGAGTGGTACTCGGGAGAGTGGTACTGTTCTTGCTGTATAGCAGATTGTGACTCATGAGAAGGCTGTCCTTGGCTATTGGCCCATGCTTGACGCATTTGGGTCATTTGTTGGTTCAATGCTCTATTTTCTTCAACCACAGTAGACCCTTGTTGAATTTTCTGACCCTGAGTCTCTTGAGCACCCGTAACAGCTTCGATGCCGGTTGTCATTTTCCTTGGATCTTGCTTTCCAATTTACCACAACCAACCACCCCGACTTTCTGGATTAACAAAACGAAACCACCGGGTTAGCGTTAAGGCATTCCATTTATTGATTATTCTCTTTTTTTTTTCCTTTTGTGGTTTTTTTTTTTTTTTCACTTTTTTTTTTCTTTTTGGTTATGGACATGGTCGAATCCTATGTGGATTGCCTACGTATCATGACCCCGCATGAATCAGACCGAGCGTAGTTCTGGCAAATTAATGCAAGAAATAAAGAGATGTTTATTTGATTTTTTTTTTTGTATTTTTTGAAGAAAAATTGTAAAAGTCGACTCCAACTACAAACTTGAAAAACTTTCACATTTTGTACCGGAGATTTCTACAAGAATAAGAATATTTTTGGTGTCAATTATGACTATTTCTACAAAATTGGTCACATAATGACTTATTTGATAAAATGACTATTTTTGCAAAATTTATTTAAGAAAGATAAACTTGAATTTTTTTATCCTGGTGGCTCATGGGGCATCGTTCGGCATCACCATAAACCAACACAAGACTATTTTTCATAAATTGGCCATGTAATGACTTATTTAGACAAAGTGGCTCTTTTTGCAAAATTTTATTTAAGAAGATGCAAATTCAAAATTTTTATCCCGGGGCCTATGGGGCATCGTTCAACACCGACACAGGCCAACACAAGACTGAGGAAGTTAAAAATACAAAAATGTGGCTATTTCACCAAAAACCCGGCAATGTAATGGCTTAGTGGATATTTTTTTGAAAAGTTGAGCGATGACTCAAACTTAATTTTTGCGGATACAGCCTTTCGACATTTCCGCGAGGGAATATTTCAAGGTTGTGTCCAAAATTATTTAAAATGATTCAAAGTGGCTATTCTTGCAAAAACGGCCTTCCAGCGTCCTTTTGAAGGACATTCGGCTTGTTTTAAACAAGAATAGCATCACCCGACTTATTTATAACAAAATCAAAAATTCGACATTTTTTGGTTATTTTTGCAAACGGGGTGTGAACCCGGACTTGATTTTGCGGCTATGGCCTTGCAACATTTCCACAAGGAATATTTCAAAGTTGTGCCCGCAAATTATTAAAAATGATTCAAAGTGGCTATTTTTACAAAAACAGCCTTCCGGCGTCCTTTCGGATCATTCAGCTATTTTTCAAAAATGGCATCACTTTGATTTTATTGACAAAATCAAACACACACATTTTTTTTGATTTTTTAAAAGGGGTGGCCTTTCAACATTTCCACAGGGATATTTCAAGGCTATTATTCAAAAGGAAAAGATTTCAAAGTGGCCATTTTTGCAAAAACAGTCTTCCGGCGTTCTTTCGGAACATTCGGCTATTTTCAAAAAACAGCATCACTTTCGATTTATTGAAAACTAAACACACATTTTTTTGATTTTTTGAAATGGGTGGTTGGACCCGATGAGGGTTGCCTACGTATCCCACCTAATGGCGAGAATCAAACCTGCGTAGTTCGGTCAGATTATTTGACCAATTATTTCAACAAAAACTGTTCCACCTTTTTTTTTCAAATTTTCAAATTTTTCGGATACCTATTTCCTATAGATCTTATTTTTCTCTCTTCTTTTTTTTTTCAACAATTTTTCTATCCTCGGGATTTCCGCCGGTCCGCATAACGATCAAGGACAATAAAATGCAACACATAACATGCTCGGTCTTTTTCAATACTGGGTCACCTGTCCTAGACGGACCCAACCCCTGTGTTGAGTCCCCTAAGTCAAATATGATGCAAATAATCGTCCTAGACCTATGTTCAAAAATCTTACGGTTTCATAGAGTGGTAGACCGTGTACCCGAGCGGACAACTCGAATCGAGGAGGGGGCTACGTACCGGTGACCCGCGGAGTCAATCGGCTTTGTAACTTATCCGGCCTCTGTTTTCTTAATTTAAGGTGACTTTAACAGAAAGGGGAGTCTCAACCAGTAAGCACATCCCGGAGGTGAAGAGAGAAAGGTTTTCGGCACAATTTTATATACAATCCATATAATATCAAAGCGATAAAGCACATAGCATGTTGTTCAAATCATATAACAAAGTCAAACAAAAACGCGAACGGCAATTCTAAAAAGCTCGAGTTCTTAAACCCTGAAACCGAAGTTCGGGGTTGGGGTCCCCAGCAGAGTCGCCAGAGCTGTCACACCTCCCTTTTTACTACCCCACATAAGTATACAAATACGCTTGTAGGGTATACCCCGACGCTCAAATATCCAAAACGGATAAAAATAACGTAAGGGAAGGAGTTTTTCCAATTAAAGGACAATCGGTTCGGGATTTTATTGAGATTAATCGAGTCGCCACTTGGGAATGATAATGGTGTCCCAAGTCACCGGTTAATCCCGAATCCGAGGAATTTTGACTCTTAAAAATGTCTGCGAAGCAAAGATCCGGATAAGGAACTCTGTTAACCCGGGAGAAGGTGTTAGGCATTCCGGGGTTCCGTGGTTTTAGCACGGTCGCTCAATTGTCGTTCTCGACTCTTGTTTGACTCAATTACAGATTTTTAAACAACATGTAATGCTTTTTACATTAGGTATTATTTTTAAGGAATTTGCGACATCGCGAAAACACGCCTTGAGTCATACCGCAACCAGTACGCCGATGACTTTTGGTTTATTTCGGCTTTGCCGAGATTTGGATTTGAGTCGCACCAAGTGCACACTCGTTCAATGGAAAGTACATTAACATCGTGCCCTAAATAACGTCTATCGGCTTTTAACTTTGGGGAGAGGCTATGGAATTTGCTATTAGCCTCTCCGGTTCTATTATGTTATATTATTACTAAATGGGGGCCCCGGTGTTTATTATTCGGGCGAGGCTCATCCCAATTTTCATTAAAGGATTCAATACTAGTATTTGGCTATGTTTTCTACATTTGTTTTTTCCTTAATCGATTTCTAATATTTAAACATTCTAGGCCCGTAATTTTGTTATTCAATGGGGACTGGATTTCCAGAATAAGGATTTACTACATTAAAAACAGGTCCAGGTTCCTAAAGAACCAGGCCTGATTCGGGCATTCTATCGCCAGCCCAGTTGCCATTATACAGAGATTCAGGCCCATAACACGCCTTGGGCCCAAACTAAATAAAATTGGAAATAATTGAAGCAACAGAACAAAGATACACATTTGAAATGGAAAGCACTTTTATTTATTCAGTGAAGGAAATCAATATCATACATTAGCTACAAATTAATTATTTATTACCATAAATCAGAACTAACAAACTACTTCTTCCTCTTACACTAGCGTTTTGAAGTTAATACCAGTTAATACCTAATTTGAAAAAGCGACGGATTACATAATGGACTTAAAGAATGATTAAACTAATTAACTATGGATCTGAATTAACTGATTAACTACTCACGAATATTTACATTACCAGTTTCGTCATGTACTAGGCATTTTTACATTACAAAGATGGTTCTAATTAAATTGTATCAATATCCGTAAATAAATAACTCAGAGACGTATTTATAATTATGCTACTGATTTCAATATGGCTTGTTTTATCACGAGATTATTAACCTAAAACATGATTAAAGCACTATCTAATCTAACATTTCCTATTTTTAAGCTTATCTATGTGTAAATGACATCTGATATGTGATTAAGACTTATGAATCTATTGTGAGTAAGTAACCAACCGATTTTTTGAAATTATTATTAACTAACCCATGTTTTGAGATCTATTACCTAATTAAGCTATGTGATACACTATTGCTACTATACTACTAGTTATTACAATATTTTTGTTTTTCGTTTTTTAGCTACTACAGAATACTTCAATAGATAAATTACAAATCTAAACTAACAACACTAAACATAAACTACAGGACAACAAATAATCGGATCCAGATCTTCATTTTTTATTTCAACAATTCACCGTTACATCTTCAAGTGAAAGAGATATGTACCTGGTTTTGAAAGGAATGGGAAAATGGCAAATGAACAAGGCGGTGAAAATACAGCAACAACAACAGTAACAACCAGCAGTAGCTTCAACACCTCAATCCCGAAAATCCCAGCAATACGGAGAAAAACAAAAACAAACCAGTAAAAAATAGAAAAGAAAAATATTTTCCAGATTTTTTCTTTGTTTTGTCTTTCTAGCTTTGAACTCTTTTCAATTCTCAAAAGAAACTCTCAAAAATTGAATTTTTCGCCATGTATACTTCTGTGTCCAGAATGTATATCGAGTGTATACTACAGCAGGAAATTTTTTTATTTTTTACTTCTCTTCCTATTTTTCCTCTCTTTTTTCCACCCTTTTTTTCATAAATCTTCTCTTCTATTTATAGGCAAGAATTTCGAAAATTTCAGATTTTTTATTAAAAAGAAAATATTTTTTTAATTTAAAGAAAACCCATTAATCCATGTTTTCCTCTCCTTGTTTTCTTCCTTGATTTCCTTGCCCCCACTACTTTATGTCATGTAATTATGATTATTTTTTGCTAAAAAAATCTGAAATTTTCTTCTTGGGCCAAGGGGTTTTGGGTTGGGTAAGGTTTCTTAGGATTGGGCTTGTAACTTAATTTGCAAGATGGCCCAATCCAAATTTTTTCCATTTTGTTCTTCTCCATTATTCAACTTCCTAATTAATAAAGCCCAAAATACTAAGATTAATTTATAAAAACTAAAATTATCTTGAAATACTAATCTCATAATAATAATTGTCACCTAATTTTAAATGGTAATTAAAATACAATCACACAATTTGGACATTAAAGGCTAAAATGAAAAAGATGCCTATTTTTGTGATTTTCATTTTTGTAAGATAAAATTAATTACTCCTAATTGTAGAATTAAATCCTAAATGCAAATGCGATATATATATATATATATATATATATATATATATATATATATATATATATATATATATATATATATATATATATATATATATATATATATATATATATATATATATATATATATATATATATATATATTGTCATTATTTTTTTAAAAATGACACTAAATTCACAACAATTGCAAACAACACAAAACTCTTTTATTTTGAATTTTTGGGAGTAATTCTCATATAGGGCAAAAATCACGTGCTCACAACCATTACCATACTAGATCAAAAGGGCCAATTCTAGCAAGCATGTCTAGTTCCGGCAAGAGTCTCGATGGAGAGAAAACAGAGATACAGATAATGAAAGATGAGGTGGATCGGTTGAGACAGAAAATAACAGAGATGCACCTAGCCTGGGCTAGGGGACAGTCACCACCAAACCTTCCTACTCTTACACCAGTTCCAGAGCGTCCGCCTATTGATCCCTCGACAAGTGCACCAATCTATCCATATTATCAAGGGGAAAACCCTTATACATCCCAGGTTCCACCAGCTAGACAAAACACTCCTCCTCCGGTCACCCCTGTTTTCGTGGCACCTCCGCCTGCTACTTTACAGAAGTCGTCCGGTGAACCGCTTTTTCAAATACATGACAATCATTGTTATGATCCCGAGCCTACCTTTAAGGCTCCTGAACCGCATTCACACACCCCTCACCGGGATAACCCGGCAGAACCGGAAAAGCACTTCAAAAGTTTGGAGCATGAGGAAGTTATTCGGAAAGTCAAAAGCCTGGAGCAATCCTTCAGGAATATGCATGGTTTAGGCAACCAAGTCAGCGTTGCTTACAAAGATCTGTGCCCATTTCCAGATGTCCGGTTGCCCGCTGGGTTCAAAATGCCCAAGTTTGATCTATACGAGGGGCATGGTGACCCAGTAGCCCATCTCCGAGGTTTCTGCAGCAAAATGCGAGGAGCCGGAGGGCGAGATGAAATTCGATAGCTTACTTCGGTCAGAGTTTGGGAGAGTCCGCATTAGAATGGTACACCAGGCAGGATCCCAGCAGATGGTTTACATGGGATGACCTGGCCCAAGCATTCATCGGCCAGTTTCAATATAATCTTGAAATAATCCCTCGATCGCTTATCATTGCTCAAGCTAGAGAAGAAAGCCGCTGAAAGCTTCAGAGAATTTGGGTTCCGCTGGAGGGAACATGCAGCAAGGGTGGATCCCCCGATGAGAGAGAATGAAATGGTAGATTACTTCTTGCAGACACTGGAGCCAACCTACTTTAGTCACCTGGTGACATCAGTTGGTAAATATTTCAATGAGGTGGTCAAAATGGGCGGAATGATAGAAGAGGGACTTAAGTCCATTAAGATATTGAGCTTTTCCGCATTGAAAGCAACAACTCAAGCTATTCAGAATGGCACAGGGGTTGCATTCGGGAAGAAGAGAAAAAAAGAAGTTGCAACAGTAGAGGAGGGTACTTGGTCCAGATCGAAAGGTCCTTCATCTCACTACCAAGCCAAACCCTACTACCCAAATCACCCTAATCACCCTCCCCGAAACACATATCTACCACCAAGGGCTTACGATAACCCTCCAGGACCAGGTTTCCGAGGGAATCATGCCTTCAGAAAGGAAAAGACACAAAGAACATTCACTGAGTTGGGAGAAACTTATACTGCTCTGTTCCACAAATTGAAGCAGATAGGTTTGTTGAGTCCTGTTGAGACAAGATTGCCAAATCCCCTACCCCCAAATGTGGATCGCTCAGTAAGCTGTGAGTATTGTTCAGGAGCTCCCGGACATGATACCGAGAAATGTTGGAAACTGAAACATGCAGTGCAAAATCTTATTGACACCAATAAGATCGAGGTTCAGACACCAGAGGCACCCAACATTAATCAGAATCCATTGCCAGCTCACCCTTAGACCCAACATATAAGAAGTCATGCTTGGTAATCAGGAGGAGTTTCGGTGGTTTGTTTTGTTGTCATTTCTTTTGTCCGAGTTGTTTTCGGGGTTGTGACCCGGATCTTGTTTTGAAGTGAAACCCCCTTATCTTTCCATTTTTGTCATTGCAGTTTGCTTGGTCGTTTCAAGTTTCGTTTTAGTTTTGTATTTTGGTTTGCTTATTTGTATTTGAATCATTTCGCCGTTTAGTTTATGAAACTCTCGGTCTTTTATTACCCCAGTCATCTTTTGTTTAGTTCTTCTATCTTTAAGTTTGTCATTTGTTCGAACGCCGACTCTAATGACATGGCATCGCACATAATTTTGGCCTAATATTAAGGGTTAATCATGAAGCAATTCGAAGATAATCAGGTCATTTTAAAAAGAAATAAAAATGATTTGAGATTATTTGGAGCCCGAATCATGTGAGACTGGGGCAGGTAAAACATGAAGAAACCCTTAATGGAAAATTGGCTATGCTAAGACGGGGTTCGCTCGTGATACTGAAATGAAAGTGTCATCCAGCAATACTTTAAAATGATAGATGAAAAGGCAAATGGACGATATGGTTATCAATCATGATATAACCAGAAGATGTCGTGAATAGGTTGCTTGTACTTGGCATGTTTTGAAGATTGGAATGACGAAGGCATTTTGTTCTGCTATCCAAACACTTTGTCCATCGTCAACCCTTTGTGCCTTATTTTAAAATCTTTCATACCCCTCCTTCGGAATTAGTTGCAAAGACTAGAAACACAATGTTTGAAAGACAAGAGAAGAAAGGGATAAAGAAAAGAAAAAAAAAAACAATTTAAAAAAAAAAATGAATGATAGAAAAAAATGAAAAGAAGGAATTGGGAACTACGTTTGACCTGATTCCTTAAAGAGGATACGTAGGCGCTTCACAGCTCGGTCATAGTGTAAATAAAGAAATAAAAATCCCCAAGTAAAAAGCTGGGGCAAAGAAAAATTGTGTTTATTGTAAATAAATTTAGGTCCGAAGGTTGTAAATTTTGAACCCAAAATTGATTTTGTTTTGAGCCTTCAATACCCTTTCTTTCTAGCCCTATCCAAATCCTACATTACGGTCCAAAGAAAGACCTTCCGATCGGTCTTCAAAAGATGCCACGTCAGGCGAGGGATAGAGTCCTATCATAATATAACACGTTGATTCTCAGCAGAAAAGACGTTGATTCTCAGCAGAAAGGAAATACGAGAGAGTCTTGGCAGTGACACCCCAATCCCCGGCTAAAAGTGATACAAATGAGAGAGTCTTACCGGTGAAAACCTTCACAGGCACCATAAGACGACGAAAGCTGAGAGAAAATCAAAATGAGAGAGGCTTGAAAGTGAAAACCCTTCGGGCACTACAAGTCGAATAAAGGTGATAATCGGATGGAAATCACGAGACAGAAATCGTGAAAGGAAATTAACGACGGAGGATAGGCCATATGTGCATCTCATGACCAGTAGAGTTGGTATCCGCGTTTGATAAGTTTTATAGTTGTTTCTGGTTAGAGAGTCAGTCCTCCCTTGTCTTCTATTTGTTGTTTCTTTTTATCTTTCTCCTTTTGTCAAAATTCTCCATCAAAGTCAGTCTAGTCAAAACATAGTGAGAAATGACTTCAAAACTTGCCACCAATTTTCCAATTATTATGCAAGGCAAGGAAATGCCATTGACGGCAAAGGAGTATGGTGCAAAGAAGATTATTAAACTGGGGCAGAAAATTTTCTTTTCAGTTTGAAAATTTTCTGGAAGTCAATCCCCACTTGGGGAAGAAGGAAAGTCTTAAGAGAAATGGTCTTCGAACCAGTGTCATCCTCAACAGCCTTCAAGAAGAGTGAAACACCAAATTTTGAGGAAATGAAAATCCACCAACAATGTTATCTACAACAAGTTCCGAGGTGGTCGGACAACACAGAGTGGTAAAGGAAGAAAGGAAATCCCATCTTCAACAAAATAACCCCCAACAAGTTGAGAACGGGGAAGGGATAAATGGAAAAACACATCCCCAACAGGAATATCATCTCCAGCAAATGAAATCATTCCCCAACAAGTTTTGGGAACCCCGAGCGAGGGAAAGGAGAAAAGGAAAAAAACCACCACATGAGCGGCACAACCGCTCATAATGTTTTGAACTAACAAATTTTCTTTGATTTGAAACAGAGAAAGAAAGTGCTATTGATAGCGGAAAGTCATGCCACAAGGAAGAACACCAATACTGGGGCAGAAAATTTTCTGCCGTTGTTGAAAATTTTCTCGGAGAAACGAGGAAGGCAATTCAAGATGACATGTCGGGTTTGTCCACCTTCAAATAGGATGTTTCAGGTTTGTCCACCTTCGAACAGGACGTCTCAGGGTTTGTTCACTTCCATACATTGATACAATGGGAGTATTCGCCCTCGAATAGGATACAATGGGAGTATTCGCCCTCGAATAAGATACAATGGGAGTATTCGCCCTCGAATAGGATACAATGGGAGTATTCGCCCTCGAATAGGATACAATGGGAGTATCCGCCCTCGAATAGGATACAATGGGAGTATTCGCCCTCGAATAGGATACAATGGGAGTATTCGCCCTCGAATAGGATACAATGGGAGTATTCGCCCTCGAATAGGATACAATGGGAGTATTCGCCCTCGAATAGGATACAATGGGAGTATTCGCCCTCGAATAGGATACAATGGGAGTATTCGCCCTCGAATAGGATACAATGGGAGTATTCGCCCTCGAATAGGATACAATGGGAGTATTCGCCCTCGAATAGAATACGATGGGAGTATTCGCCCTCGAATAGAATACGATGGGACTATTCGCCCTCGAATAGGATATTTTACGTTTGTTTTATTTTACATTGTCCTTTGCATATTTCATAAATTATTGCCAGAATGCATTTTTAATTCAAAAGTTGCTACTAAAAGCAGGCGCCTACCTGTATAACAAAAGGCAAGTCTTCAGTCTTTACATTGCAGGTCTTGAAACCAGTAACCCATCATAAAGCGGAGGGTTACAACAAGAGATCCCAGCGCAAATTCAAGCGCATGAGTCAAATGAGAGGAGGGAATGAAGGAAAATTTTCCCAGCATCATTATCCTCAGCAGGCAAGTAAATAGTTCTAAAGATATCCCCAGCAGTCAGGAGGGAAAGCAACACGACCCAGGAGAAAAGCAGTTCCGAAACAAGGTAATTTAGGAGAAATGATGGTTCAAGAGACGATGCAGGAAGAAGAAATTGGCACAGGAAGCAAAGGAAGGCGATCAAGATGGGATGAGTTGTAATTGAAGTCAGGGAGCCCACCTGAAGAATGGAGTGGCGATTTAATTTTGAAGTTGTAGTTGAAGTCAGGAGCCCGCCTGAAGAATGGAGTGGCCATTTATTTTCAAAGGATGTTGTTGAAGTCAGGAGCCCGCCTGAAGAGAGGAATGGCGATTTATTTTCAAAAGAGGTTGAAGTCAGGAGCCACCTGAAGAGAGGAATGGAGATTTATTTTCAAAAGAGGTTGAAGTCAGGGAGCCCGCCTGAAGAATGGAGTGGCGATTTATTTTGAAGTTGTAGTTGAAGTCAGGGAGCCCGCCTGAAGAATGGAGTGGCGATTTATTTTGAAGTTGTAGTTGAAGTCAGGGAGCCCGCCCGAAGAATGGAGTGGCGATTTATTTTGAAGTTGTAGTTGAAGTCAGGGAGCCCGCCTGAAGAATGGAGCGACGATTTATTTTTGAAGTTGGTTAAGGAAAGCGGCAGAGTGTAACGGAAATCCCCAGCATGAATCAGAAGGAAGGCAACACGGATCAGAGAAGATAGATTCAGACTTCGAAGGAGAATAAAAAAGAGGCATGAAGCCAATCCAAAATGCAGAAGTTGATGAAAGATGTGGCATGTTCAAGACATGGCCGAGGTCACAAGCACTGTATACCTGGTCTTGATTCGAAAAGCAGCACCTGCAACTAGCAAGTATCAAGGTTCAAATTTAGAGTCCGCATGAAGCACCAACCAATACTCAAGATCAAGCTTCAGAAGACTTATAGATAGGAATCTTGTTAACTAGTAGCTGATAGACTTAGTTGGTCTTTCTCATGTTTTGATTTTTGATGTAATAGCAGGACCACGGACCGGAACTTTGATGGAACAGAACCTCGACGGAACGACACCTCGACTGGCTCTTCACCTCGGTATACCCCTTCCTCACTCACTTTCGAACTACACGTGGCCTGATTCCTTTATAGCCAAGGATATGTAGGCAGCTCAGATACAAGGGCTCGGTCACATTCCTCTTATTTTAGTTTAGTCCCTCCGAATAAGGGTCGGGTCAAAAAACACTTGTCTAGTCGTTCTTTGTCTGAAAACTCTTTGTGTTTTCAGTCAAAGAGGGGCAGCTGTAAACGCGTGATTTTTGACCCTCCCCGAGATTTTCTATATTTTTAGCGTAAAATATTTAGTTTAGGCCTAATATAGCTATCTTAGCTAATTTTGACGCTTTTACTTTACTTTTACCTTAAAATAAAAAATAACAAAATATAGTTTTATTAATATTTCGTAGTCATTTTAAAATTAAAAAATACAAAAATAGTACTTTATATTTTTTATCCTTTTATAAAAACGAAAATAATAAAAATAGTTTTATTAATGTTTCGTAGTCATTTTAAACTTGAAAAATACAAAAATAGTACTTTATATTTTTTATCTTTTTATAAAAACGAAAATAATAAAAAATAGTTTCATTAATATTTTGTAGTTATTTTAAACTTGAAAAATATAAAAATAGTACTTTATATTTTTATCTTTTTATAAAAACGAAAAAAAAAAAATAGTTTCATTAATATTTTGTAGTTATTTTAAATTTGAAAAATATAAAAAAATAGTTTTATTTTAATTATGAGTATTATAGTTATTTTGACTACCTAGGATTAATTAAATAACACCATTCTCGGTTCCGGGCGAAGAATAATATTCGGGTTCAAACTACCCGGTTTTATAATTTTCGGACCTAGCCCGTAATAGTCCGAGTCCGCACATGGGGAACACGGACAAAATACAACCATAACCCATGTGAGCCCCCATTTTGGCCTTGACATTTCACATGCACACACAATACATAATCACATGAACACACCTAAGAAGCTACACTTTACACCTAAGGGATGACACTACATGTGAGGGGAGTTGTGATTTTTTTCTTCTTAAAGAAGAAGAAAGAACGGCAGAGAGGAGAATTCAAAGGAGAACAAAAACAAAGATCAAAAACAAACAAAGAGAAAAGAAACGAAAAACAAAGAGAGAAAGGAGGAAAAACGCAAAAGAAAGAAAAGAAAGAAAAAAGAAAGGAAGAAAAGAGAGATACAATAGAAAGAAAGCAAGAAGAGAACGGCAAAGTCAGAAGAGAAACGGATTGAAAGAAGAAGAAAAAAAATGAGAAAAAGAAGGAGAGGATTCAAAACAAAGAAAGAACACTAAACAGAAAGAAAACGAAAGAAGAAAAGAGAAGAAGAAACACGGCAGAAAGAAGAAAAGAGAGACCATTGTTCGGTTATCTCTTCATTTTGATTCGAGTTACAACTTCAGTCGAGGTTGTCGTTTGATTCGAGTTCTGTCCGGAGAGGTCGAGGTTTGAGATCGTCATAAAAGGTTCGTTTTCTCGTTGTGTACGTTGAAAAATATGCAGAAATAAAGGTGTTGTTCTTTTCCGATATTGTTCTTCTCGCTAATATTTTGGATCGTTTCGTATTTGATTTAGTTTCGTATGGTTCGGACTATTTTTGTAAATATATGATTTTGTTGAACATGCAATGTCGAAGTTAGCTAATGAAAATGACTAATCCTTCATATGCTCGCCAACTAGTTATGCTTCCATTGTTTATGTAATTGTTCACCATAGTCTTGAATTTGCTCACTTAGTTGGCTACTCGTATGTTTACTCGAATTGGTTATAGTTGAGCACGATGTTGTCACATTATGGAAATTGGTTCATTATTCTTTAACTGAACGACGTAATTAGATTAAAGGAATCGGGGTGCATTTCATGTGACCCGACTCCAATTTTGAACAAGGTTAAATAAAGCGTGTCGTGAACCACAAGTGCATTTCATGTAGTGTGGCTTGCAACATGTTTTAAATAATTTTGAATTAACTCTTAAATAAATATAGCGGAATGTAGTTTGCTTTTAAATTAGAATGAGAGGTATGCCTCGCCTAACAAAATTATACAAATCGCGGGGCCCTCATAAATGTATATGTAAAATATTTAGATTTCGAGATGTGCCGTTTCTTAGAGAATTTCCGGCCTTCTCAAAAATGTAAATAAGTAATCGCTCTAGGCGCGTATTTTAATAATTTTACCTTCTTAAATACGGGTGTGCATTTCATGCGGCCCAAATCCAAATCCCAAAATGTTGAATAAGAATGTGTCGAGGATCCGGGTGCATTTCATGTGACGTGATTCGAAATATATTTTTAGGCAACATTCTTTTTCGTAAATAATAATAATAATAAAAGCGGTAAAGGGATATTAATTTGCATTAAGTATATAATTGTAAAAATCAGATAAATAAGCTGAATATGACAGTTAAGCGACCGTGCTAGAACCACGGAATTCGGGAATGCCTAACACCTTCTCCCGGGTTAACAGAATTCCTTATCCGGATTTCTGGTTCGCGGACCGTTAAATAGAGTCAAACCTTTCCTCAATTCGGGTTTCAAACCGGTGACTTGGGACACCATAAATCTCCCAAGTGGCGACTCCGAATCTCTTAATAAATGAATCCCGTTTTGGTTGTCCTTTAATTGGAAAAACTCTCTTTTATACGTCGCTCCCACGCGGGTTAGCGGAAAAAGGTGGTGTGACAATAACTACTCGACCTCGGCCTTATAGATCATTGCTCGACCTCGGCCTTATAGATCACTGTCCGACCTCAGCCCTATTGATCACTGCTCAACATCGGCTAATTATCTTTGCATGTCGAATTTCTCTGATCTGATTTTGACCACTACAGTTAGTCCCTCCGCTTATCAATGTCGTCTCTTGATCGAGCTCACTGAGCGGACTTCATTAATAGTAGTTCGAGAAATTTGGATGGGGAGGTCGACTAGTATGGATCGCGGTTGAGGGTGCCGATCTTCGGATCAAAGTGATATCCCCGCAGGCCGAACTTGAGCAGAGTTCGATTAGGGTCAATGAATCTAGAGATGAGTTAATTGAGAAGACAATAGAGTTGGAGAAGGCCAACGAGGCCCGTATTGTAGCTTTGGAAAGGACGCGGCATCGGATGAGGTCATTCACGTCCTCAGATCTGAACGGGTGATTCAGCCCTTGTAAGATGCCTTTTCTGGCACTATTTTTGATTTGAATGCTACTTTTGCTGCTCATTCATAATTCTATTTTTCTTTTTCTTAAACGTTTTTCTCAATTGATGGTTTCAAAAGAATCGTTCGAACGTGATCGAGTGTCTTATTGGTCCGAGCAAAGTCAAACGTTGCCCTATTCAACTCGAGCGAGGTCTAGCTGTGAATCAAGTTCGAGCTAGGTTGAATGAGATTTGAATTCGAGTGAAGTCGAATGTTAATTCGGGCGAGGAGGCCGAGTGTTAGTTCGGGCGAGGAGGTAGAGTGTTAGTTCGGGCGAGGAGGCCGAATGTCAGTTCGGGTGAGGAGGCCAAATGTCGACTCGGGTGAGGAGGCCGAATGTCACTCAGGCGAGGAGGTCGAATGTTAATCGAGCAAGGTCGAATGTGATTTGGACTGGTGACCGAATGTTGACTCGAGCGAGGCCTAGTGTTGATTTAGGCGAGGCCGAGTGTTGATTCGGGTGAGGCCGAGTGTTGATTCGGGCGAGACCAAGTGTTGATTCAGGCGAGGCTGAATGTTGATTTGGGTGAAGCCGAATGTTGATTCGGGCGAGGCCAAGTGTTAATTCGAATGAGGCCGAGTGTTGATGTGACGACCCAAAGGGTCTTCACTTATTTAATTAATCATTTCGAGCTTCTAAGGCCTTGAAAACCTCATTCTATGTTGCCTCGATTTACGTGCACGATCCGAGCATGTAGCCGGAAAGATTTTATGATAGAAAATATGAATTCTATGAGAAATTTGGATAAAAATGATATTAATATTGATATGGTTGACTTCGGTCAACATTTTTGGTAAACGAATCCGGACCCGAGATTTGGATGGTCCCGGGAGGTCCGTAGGAAAATATGGGACTTGGACATGTGTCCGGAGTCGAATTCTGAGGCCTAGAGCCCAAGTTATGAATTTTTATGTGAAATTGTTTTTGATGCAATTATTAAAGGAAATAAATTAATTGACCTTGGTATCGGGCTCGTATTTTGGTTCCGACGCCCGGTACAAGTCTTAAATATTATATATGTGATTTATGTAAAGTTTGGTGACATTTGGATGTTGTTTGAGATGTTTTGGACCTTGAGTTCCAATGTTAAGAAGTTTTGAAAATCAAAAGTATGAAAATCATGAGTTTGAGGCTTGATTTGATTAAAACGAAGTGATATTGGCGATATGATCGCACGAACAAGTCCATAATGTGTTTTTGAGGTTGTGTACATGTTTGGTTTGGAGCCGGGGGGCTCGGGTAAAGATTTGATAGGCCGTTGGATGAAACTCTGAATTTTTGAACTGCTGGTTTTTCACCCAGCTGTTGGCTTCGCAATTGTGAAGTTTTCTCGCAATTGCGAAGGGGGACAAGCTCGCAAATGCGAACATTCATCGCAAATGCGAAGCCCCCTTTGACCCAGCCTTGTTCGCAAATGCGAACAATTGTTCGCATTTGCGAAGGTCCCCAGTGCCAGCCTATGTTCGCAAATGCGAACAAATGTTCGCAAATGCGAACATTCCCCATTATGCCTTGGTTCGCAAATGCGAACCATTGTTCGCAAATGCGAACACTGCCTTATACAGCATGTGTTCGCAAATGCGAACATTAGTTCGCAAATGCGAACTGTTCGCAAATGCGAACAAATATTCGCAAATGCGAACAAATGTTCGCAAATGCGAACTTCCCACCCTTAGCTTATTTTTTCAAACTCCAGAAATTGGTCGGGGTTCGCAATTGCGAACCCATGTTCGCAAATGCGAACACAGAGACCTGAAAAACACGAATTTCAGTCATTTCTTCACATTTTACAAAACCAAAACACCCATTTGCGATTCTTCAAGGATTTCTTCTTTATCAAAACGATTGTAAGTCACTTTTTACTTAATTCTTTCAATTCCTAATATCATTAAACATGTTTTTCATAAGAAATCAAAGATTTTCATGGTAAAATTCTTGTTTTTGTTAGAAAATAGGGTTTTTCATAAATTGGGGAATTGGACCTCGAATTGAGGTCCGATTTTGAAACAAATTATATATATGAACTTGTGGGGGAATGGGTAACCGGATTTTGGTCCTAACCCCGAATTCCGACCATGTGGGCCCGGGGTTGAAATTCACTATTCATGGCAGAATGTTGTAAAAGTTGTATTTGGTATTAAGAATTAGTTTGTGGAGTAGAATTGATGATATTAAATTAATTGTGTATAGATACGGTTGGATTGGAGTCAAATTGAAAGAAAAGACATTTCCACGGATTGAATTGTTCATAAGCATTCGAGGTAAGTGTTTGTTCTATCCTAGCTTGAGGGAATAGGATTATGTGTTATGTGTTATGTGTTATGTGATCGAGTGCGGTGTATGGGTTGTGGTGACGAGCATCCATACACTGGCGTCTAGTATGACAGTGAGTCGTTGGAAAATGATTATTTTGAGATATATTACAGATGAATTGTTATTGTTCTCCCTTGTTGGGACTTGTTGTGAAGATAATTATTGATTTCCCTTGATGGGACGGTTTATGAATTACTGTTTCTTTCTTTGCCCTTAACTGTAATTGTTATTTGGGTGAGGAAGAGTGATAATGCACGAAGGGTGATGCCGTGCCATGTTTATTTATTGATTATGCACGAAGGATCATGCCGTGCCATGTTTATTTATTGATTATGCACGAAGGATCATGCCGTGCCCTATTATTGATTATGCACGAAGGATCATGCCGTGTCCTATTATTGATTATGCACGAAGGATCATGCCGTGCCCTGTTATTGAACCATGTACGAAGGATCATGCCGTCCATGTTTATTTATTTATGCACGAAGGTTAATGTCGTGCCATGTTTATTTATTGATTATGCACGAAGGATCATGCCGTGCCTGTTATTGAACCATGTACGAAGGATCATGCCGTACTATGGATGTGAGGATGAGAGTAAAAGCACGAAGGGTGATGCCGTGCAACTGCTTGCTATTTCTTGAAGTGATACTACTTGTGTTTACATTATACTTTGTTTTTCCTTGTGAAATTATTAACTGTGATTAATTGTTGAATTCATTAAGGTATTCTTTATTGTGTTAATACTTGATTATTTCTTGTTATTTTGGGGTACACATATATATATATTGAATTGCACAGGTTTATGTGAGTGTTTGGTCCTAGGCTTGTCACTACTTCGCCGGGATAGGCCAGGCACTTACCAGCACATGGGGTCGGTTGTGCTGATGCTACACTTCTGTGCGTTTTTGCACAGGTCCAGGTTACGATCAGGAGCAGCAGCAGCAGTAAATTGATTGCGTGGGAGTTGATCACATTTGAGACCGAGGTAGCTTGCAGACGTCCGCAGGCCCGGCGTCTCTCTCTTTAATTATGTTATTATCTGTAGTCTCTTTGTTCCGAGACAAACAAAATTATGTTATATTTCCTTCAGACTTTTATGTGTAGTATTCCATAGTAGTTCGTGAGTTGGTGACTCCACGTCTTGGGTAGAGGATTTCAGTATGATTTTCACTTTGCAATCAGTTATTTCTATTTGATAAAGTATTCCACATTTATTTAATAAAACAATTGTGTTAAAAACAGGATAGTATGAATACAGTGGCTTGCCTAGCTACTACGAGTAGGCGCCATCACGATCCCGATATTGGGGAAAAATCCGGGTCGTGACAAGTTGGTATCGAGCTCTAGGTTACATAGGTCTCACCACTCACGAACAAGCTTAGTAGAGTTTGAGAGGTAGGTACGGAGACGT
Organism: Nicotiana noctiflora; assembly: GCA_032618575.1. Taxonomy (NCBI): domain Eukaryota; kingdom Viridiplantae; phylum Streptophyta; class Magnoliopsida; order Solanales; family Solanaceae; genus Nicotiana; species Nicotiana noctiflora. The sequence continues at coordinate 28,595 of JASVEL010012873.1, read as the reverse complement.
CCGTGCTTGTCCTCCCGAGTCTATTGAGTTAGGAAAGAGTCTCTCATTTGTTCTTTCTTATCGTGCGAATTTGTTCTTCAAACTCATTGAATTTCTATTCTGTCCTTTCGCAGATGGTGAGGACACGCGCTTCTTCGTCCGCTGACCAGCAGCCCGAGCCCCAGGCAGCTCCTGTGAGGTACAGGGGCCAAGGCCGTATCGAGGCCGTGGTAGGGGTAGAGCTCAGCCCCAGACAGCTACTCCAGAGGTGGAGCCTCATATTGAGATTGATGAGGAGGTTCCGGTTCCAGCAGCTCCAGTGGGCCCAGCTCAGGTCCCAGGAGAGGCTTTAATTACCCCAGATCTCCGGGATGCCTTGATCAGAATAGCGGGATTCATGGACAGCATTGCCAGAGCGGGTTTATTATCAGTTGCCCCAGCTACTTCTCAGGCTGGAGGAGGGGCCCAGACTCCTATTGCTCATACTCCGGAGCCAGTAGCTCCTCAGCCTCAGGCACCAATAATTCAGCCAGCTGTGGCCACTCAGTCAGGTACCACAGCTCATGCCGGTGATGGAACGGCCATGACTTCTGATTCGTTATGGAGGCTTGATCGGTTCTCCAAGCTATTTACCACTACATTCAGTGGAGCCGCATCAGAGGATCCTCAGGACTTCTTATTCAGTTGCCATGAGATTCTCAAGACTATGGGAATTGTGGAGACAAACGGAGTTGACTTCTGTACCTTCAGACTTGCAGGATCCGCCAAGACTTGGTGGAGAGATTATTGCTTGACTCGACCAGCAGGGTCCCCAACTTTATCATGGGACCGGTTTGCGGAACTATTTATGGAGAAGTTTCTCCCTGCTACTCAGAGGGATGTACTTCGGAGGCAGTTTGAGCGCCTCCATCAGGGCACTATGACAGTTACACGGTATGAGACGAGATTTATTGACTTGGCTCGTCATGCAGTGGTGATACTTCCCACGGAGCGGGAGAGGGTCCGCAGGTTTATAGATGGGCTTAATCAGCCAATTAGACTCCAGATGGCTATGGGCGTGGGGAGTGACATATCATTTCAGGAGGCGGCCAATGCAGCACGCAGAGTTGAGATGGCTCTTGCTAGGGGAGGCGGTTATTCTTCGGATAAGAGGCCTCGTCATTCAGGCAGGTTTGGTGGTTCTTCCTCTGGTGGCAGAGAATCCTTTGATAGAGGCCAGTCTTCCAGGCCTTTTCATTCCGCCCTTCAGGCTTCACAGGGTGGACCAGGTGATCGTGGTTTTCGGGGGCATTATTCAGACCGGCCTCCTATTAATGCTCAGCCTCTTCAGAGTGTTCGTGGAGGCCGTTCGGGTCGTCGGGGCCAGCAGCCCTATCAGTCCAGGAGTTGCTACGGTTGTGGTGACCCGGGTCGGATTATCGGGAATTGCCCTCAGCAGCGGGCAACTCTCAGGAGCGAGGTCCTCGTCCTATGATTCGAGGCCCCAGCTGACCCTCAGCCTGCCCAGCCAGCCGAGGCGGGGGTAGAGATTATAGAGGTGGAGGTCGAGACCGTAGAGGTGGAGACCGTCCGGCGAGAGGTAGAGGTCAGCCAGTTGATGGTCGTCCTAGAGACGCAGCTCAGAGGGGAGGTGCAGATCCCCGATTCTATGCTTTACCGGCCAGGCCAGAGGCAGAGGCATCAGATGCTGTGATTACAGGTACTATTCTTGTGTGTGGCAGAGGTGCTTCGGTATTATTTGACCCTGGATCTACATATTCCTATGTGTCTTCCTACTTCGCACCGTATTTGGTTGTGCCCAGCTATGCTCTGGATATTCCAGTTTATGTGGCTACGCCAGTGGGTGACTCTATTGTAGTCGATCGGGTGCATCGTTCGTGCGTAGTTATATTTGGGGGTCTTGAGACCCGTGTTGATCTATTGCTCTTGGATATGGTAGATTTTGATGTCATATTGGGGATGGACTGGTTGTCCCCATACCATGCTATTCTTGATTGTCATGCTAAGACTGTCGCCTTAGCCTTGCCAGAATCACCCCGATTAGAGTGGAAGGGTACCTCAAGCCACTCCGTTCGCTCTGTTATTTCTTATGTTAAGGCTCGACGTATGGTCGAGAAGGGTGTCTAGCTTATTTGGCTTATGTTCGTGATTCCGGCGCAGAAGTTCCTTCCATTGATTCGGTCCCTATTGCACGGGAGTTTCCGGAGGTTTTTCCTTCGGACCTGCCGGGCGTGCCACCCGACAGGGATATTGATTTCTGTATTGATTCGGCACGGGTACTCGGCCCATCTCTATTCCACCCTATCGTATGGCCTCGCGGAACTAAAAGAGTTGAAAGATCGGTTGTAGGACCTTCTTGAGAAGGGCTTTATCGGGCCAGTGTTTCCCCTGAGGAGCATCTGTGTTATTTGTAAAGAAGAAGGATGGCTAGATGCGGATGTGTATTGATTATCGGCAATTAAACAAGGTGACTATCAAAAATAAATATCCACTTGCCGAGGATTGATGATTTGTTTGACCAGCTCCGGGGAGCGAGGGTATTCTCTAAGATAGACTTGAGGTCAGGCTACCATCAGCTGAAGATCATCAGGGCGGCTGACATTCCTAAGACAACCTTTCACTCTAGATATGGGCATTATGAGTTCTTGGTCATGTCCTTCGGGTTGACCAATGCCCCAGCAGCATTCATGGAGTTGATGAATCGGGTATTCGGGCCTTACTTAGATCTGTTCGTGATAGTCTTCATAGATGACATCCTGGTGTACTCCCGCAGCCAGGGAAGAGCACGAGCGACACCTCAGAGTGGTTCTTCAGACTCTGAAAGATAATCGGCTATATGCCAAATTTTCTAAATGTGAGTTCGGCTGAGTTCGGAGCATTTCTGGGTCACGTTGTATCGGTGGAAGGAATTCGAGTAGACCCAAAGAAGATTGAGGCGATCCAAGATTGGCCTCGACCAGCTTCGGTGAGCGAGATCCGGAGTTTCTTGGGATTAGCAGGTTACTACCGTCGATTTGTAGAGGGATTTTCTTCTATTGCGGTCCCGATGACCGGGTTGACCCGAAAGGGTGTCCAGTTTCGGTGGTCGAGAGGAGTGTGAGGCGAGCTTTCGAAAGCTCAAGACGGCCTTGACCACCGCACCGGTGTTGGTACTACCTACGGGTGCAGGGCCTTACACGGTTTATTGTGACGCATCTCGTACGGGGCTTGGAGCGGTATTGATGCAAGGATGGTAAGGTTATCGCTTATGCTTCGAGGCGGTTAAAGATACATGAGAAGAATTATCCAGTTCATGATCTTGAGTTAGCAGCAGTGGTCCATGCCTTAAAAATCTGGAGGCATTATCTATATGGTGTGACATGTGAGGTGTACAATGATCACAAAAGCCTTCAGTACTTGTTCAAGCAAAAGGAGTTGAATCTACGACAGCGGAGATGGTTAGAGTTGCTAAAAGACTATGATGTTACTATATTATATCACCCGGGTAAGGCCAATGTGGTGGCCGATGCATTGAGTAGAAAGTATGCCAGCATGGGTAGTCTTGCATATATTCCGGTCAATCAGAGACCATTAGCTCTAGATGTCCAGGCCTTAGCCAACCGGTTCGTGAGATTAGACATTTCTGAGCCTAGCCGAGTGTTAGCCTGCACGGTCGCTCGTTCTTCCTTATTAGAGCGTATCCGTGAGAGGCAATTTGATGATCCTCATTTGCGTGAGTTGAGAGATACAGTACAGCGGGGAGGTGCCACACAGGTAAACCTAGATGATGATGGGGTATTAAAATTGCAGGGTAGAGTTTGTGTACCCAATGTCGAAGGAATTCGAGAGTTGATCTTAGCAGAGGCCCACAGGTTCGCGGTATTCTATTCACCCGGGCGCCGCGAAGATGTACCGGGACTTACGGCAGCACTATTGGTGGCGCAGAATGAAGAAAGATATCGTTGCGTATGTCGCTCGGTGTCTAAATTGTCGGCAGGTGAAATATGAGCACGAGAGACCTGGTGGTGTATTCCAGAGGATTGAAATTCCGAGTGGAAATGGGAGCGGATCACTATGGACTTCGTTACTGGACTTCCTTTGACTCGGAGGAAATTTGATGCTATTTGGGTCATTGTTGATAGACGGACCAAATCAGCACACTTTATTCCAATATCTGTCTCCTACTCGTCGGAGAGGTTAGCGGAGGTTTACATTAGGGAGATTGTTCGTCTCCGTGGGGTGCCGGTATCTATTATCTCCGATCGGGTACGCGGTTTACCTCGCGGTTCCTGGAGAGCGGTTCAACATGAGTTAGGCACCCAAGTTCAGATTGAGTAGAGCATTTCATCCTCGGACGGATGGCCGGTCGGAGAGGACTATTCGGATTCTCGAGGACATGCTTCGAGCCTGTGTTATTGATTTCGGAGGCTCGTGGGACCGGTTTCTGCCATTAGCAGAGTTCGCCTACAACAACAGCTACCAGTCTAGCATTCGGATGGCCCCGTATGAGGCGTTGTATGGTAGGCGATGTCGATCACCGGTTGGATGGTTTGAACCGGAAGAGGCTCGGTTGTTAGGTACAGACTTAGTTCAGGAGGCCTTAGATAAGGTCAAGACTATTCAGGAGAGATTGCGTTCAGCTCGGTCTAGGCAAAAGACTTATGCGGATCGTAAGGTTCGAGATGTAGATTTCATGGTTGGTGAACGAGTATTGCTCCGAGTGTCGCCTATGAAGGGCGTGATGAGGTTTGGGAAGAAGGGCAAGCTCGGCCCTAGGTATATTGGCCCATTTGAGATTCTAGACAGAGTGGGAGGGGGGGCTTACAGATTAGCTTTGCCGCCTAGCTTATCAGCCGTGCATCGAGTTTTTCATGTATCTATGCTTCGGAGATACCACGACGATCCCACACATGTATTAGACTTCAGTACTGTCCAATTGGACAATGATCTATCTTACGAGGAGGAGCCGGTGGCTATTCTAGACCGGCAGGTTCGACAGCTGAGGTCGAAGAGTTATCCTTCTGTGCGTGTTCAGTGGAGAGGTCAGCCTCCTGAGGCATCGACCTGGGAGTCCGAGTCTGATATGCGGAGCCGTTACCCATACTTGTTTCCTGACTCAAGTACTTCTTTATTTTGTCCGTTCGAGGACGAACGGTTGTTTTAGAGGTGGAGATTGTGACGACCCAAAGGGTCTTCACTTATTTAATTAATCATTTCGAGCTTCTGATATGGTTGAGAAATTTGGATAAAAATGATATTAATATTGATATGGTTGACTTCGGTCAATATTTTTGGTAAACGAATCCGGACCCGAGATTGGATGGTCCCGAGTGGTCCGTAGGAAAATATGGGACTTGGACATGTGTCCGGAGTCGAATTCTGAGGCCTAGAGCCCAAGTTATGAATTTTTATGTGAAATTGTTTTTGATGCAATTATTAAAGGAAATAAATTAATTGACCTTGGTATCGGGCTCGTATTTTGGTTCCGACGCCCGGTACAAGTCTTAAATATTATATATGTGATTTCTGCAAAGTTTGGTGACATTTGGATGTCGTTTGAGATGTTTTGGACCTTGAGTTCCAATGTTAAGAAGTTTTGAAAATCAAAAGTATGAAAATCATGAGTTTGAGGCTTGATTTGATTAAAACGAAGTGATATTGGCGATATGATCGCACGAACAAGTCCATAATGTGTTTTTGAGGTTGTGTACATGTTTGGTTTGGAGCCGGGGGGCTCGGGTAAAGATTTGATAGGCCGTTGGATGAAACTCTGAATTTTTGAACTGCTGGTTTTTCACCCAGTTGTTGGCTTCGCAATTGCGAAGTTTTCTCGCAATTGCGAAGGGGGACAGGCTCGCAAATGCGAACATTCATCGCAAATGCGAAGCCCGCTTTGGCCCAGCCTTGTTCGCAAATGCGAACAATTGTTCGCATTTGCGAAGGTCCCCAGTGCCAGCCTATGTTCGCAAATGCGAACAAATGTTCGCAAATGCGAACATTCCCCATTATGCCTTGGTTCGCAAATGCGAACCATTGTTCGCAAATGCGAACACTGCTTATACAGCATGTGTTCGCAAATGCGAACATTAGTTCGCAAATGCGAACTGTTCGCAAATGCGAACAAATATTCGCAAATGCGAACAAATGTTCGCAAATGCGAACTTCCCACCCTTAGCTTATTTTTTCAAACTCCAGAAATTGGTCGGGGTTCGCAATTGCGAACCCATGTTCGCAAATGCGAACACAGAGACCTGAAAAACACGAATTTCAGGTCATTTCTTCACATTTTACAAAACCAAAACACCCATTTGCGATTCTTTAAGGATTTCTTCTTCATCAAAACGATTGTAAGTCACTTTTTACTTAATTCTTTCAATTCCTAATATCATTAAACATGTTTTTCATAAGAAATCAAAGATTTTCATGGTAAAATTCTTGTTTTTGTTAGAAAATAGGGTTTTTCATAAATTGGGAATTGGACCTCGAATTGAGGTCCGATTTTGAAACAAATTATATATATGAACTCGTGGGGGAATGGGTAACCGGATTTTGGTCCTAACCCCGAATTCCGACCATGTGGGCCCGGGGTTGAAATTCACTATTCATGGCAGAATGTTGTAAAAGTTGTATTTGGTATTAAGAATTAGTTTGTGGAGTAGAATTGATGATATTAAATTAATTGTGTATAGATACGGTTGGATTGGAGTCAAATTGAAAGAAAAGACATTTCCACGGATTGAATTGTTCATAAGCATTCGAGGTAAGTGTTTGTTCTATCCTAGCTTGAGGGAATAGGATTATGTGTTATGTGTTATGTGTTATGTGATCGAGTGCGGTGTATGGGCTGTGGTGACGAGTATCCATATACTGGCGTCTAGTATGACCGTGAGTCGTTGGAAAATGATTATTTTGAGATATATTACAGATGAATTGTTATTGTTCTCCCTTGTTGGGACTTGTTGTGAAGATAATTACTGATTTCCCTTGATGGGAAGGTTTATGAATTACTGTTTCTTTCTTTGCCCTTAACTGTAATTGTTATTTGGGTGAGGAAGAGTGATAATGCACGAAGGGTGATGCCGTGCCATGTTTATTTATTGATTATGCACGAAGGATCATGCCGTGCCATGTTTATTTATTGATTATGCACGAAGGATCATGCCGTGCCCTATTATTGATTATGCACGAAGGATCATGCCGTGCCCTATTATTGATTATGCACGAAGGATCATGCCGTGCCCTATTATTGATTATGCACGAAGGATCATGCCGTGCCCTATTATTGATTATGCACGAAGGATCATGTCGTTCCCTATTATTGATTATGCACGAAGGATCATGCCGTGCCCTGTTATTGAACCATGTACGAAGGATCATGCCGTACTATGGATGTGAGGATGAGAGTAAAAGCACGAAGGGTGATGCCGTGCAACTGCTTGCTATTTCTTGAAGTGATACTACTTGTGTTTACATTATACTTTGTTTTTCCTTGTGAAATTATTAACTGTGATTAATTGTTGAATTCATTAAGGTATTCTTTATTGTGTTAATACTTGATTATTTCTTGTTATTTTGGGGTACACATATATATATATTGAATTGCACAGGTTTATGTGAGTGTCTGGTCCTAGGCTTGTCACTACTTCGCCGGGATAGGCCAGACACTTACCAGCACATGGGGTCGGTTGTCGTGATACTACACTTCTGTGCATTTTTGCACAGGTTCAGGTTTCGATCAGGAGCAGCAGCAGTAGATCTTTTGCGTGGGAGTTGATCATATTTGAGACCGAGGTAGCTTGCAGACGTCCGCAGGCCCGGCGTCTCTCTCTTTAATTATGTTATTATCTGTAGTCTCTTTGTTCCGAGACAAACAAAATTATGTTATATTTCCTTCAGACTTTTATGTGTAGTATTCCATAGTAGTTCGTGAGTTGGTGACTCCACGTCTTGGGTAGAGGATTTCAGTATGATTTTCACTTTGCAATCAGTTATTTCTATTTGATAAAGTATTCCACATTTATTTAATAAAAAAATTGTGTTAAAAACAGGATAGTATGAATACAGTGGCTTGCCTAGCTACTACGAGTAGGCGCCATCACGATCCCGATATTGGGGAAAAATCCGGGTCGTGACAGTTGATTCGGCCGAGGCCGAATGTTGATTCACGCAATGTTACTTGTGTAATTGATGCAACATCGCTTTGACAAAAATACTGATGAGCTTCATGCTCTTATGATTTGCTTACACATATCGAAGGGATTTACCTATTTTCCGGGATGTCAATCCAGTCCCAGTCTATGTGGTCTCTTGGCGTCTTTGGATTTTTTTTAATATACATATGATGGCGATTGTTCCTTGTTCGCGTATCTAGGAGATTGCTCTTGCTTCTTTCCCACTTAGAAAAATAGTCAATTAAAACCAAATAAAATTATTCGTTACCTCAATTTGATCAGTCTATGAGTGAAGAAGAGTGACCACTCCCTTCTCTAGTTATGCTTTTAGTGACCGCTACGAATTTGTGTGATTGTCCGCTTTAGTAAAATTGTATATCTACTAATAAAACATTGTGTCGTGTAACATTGTAAGATTGTTATTGCATCAAAGGAGACTTTCTTATTTGTATGCATCAGTGTGTAGTGGAGCAACGAACATGACCTTGTTCACAAAATATAAATAAAAAGAACATGAATTGTTACGATTTAGTAGAAAATGTCACTTGATGGTAGAAACCAAAAAAAGTACATGTTGGGTAGCAATAGTAACTTCTTCAAATCTGTTAGGACGGAAATACAGAAGTTTTTGGCATCATCCAGGAAGACCCAAATGAATGAACATCGTGCATTGGACTTGCTAAGTATGATTTACCATGAGAGAAAACTAAAATCTTAACTAGAAAATTTTTACAGACGGTGTCAAATTATATGACCAAAAAAATATAAGACCTTTTTTTGTTAAACTAATTAAATAAGAAGCTAAAGGATAAATCCTAGTCAAGGATAATTAATTCTAGATTTGAGATGAATAATATGAATAGAAAATATAGCTGGGTATAAATGCTGGCAGTGATTATGGCCAGATTTAATAGCATAAAGAAAGATGCATTAATTAACATTAAACGGAAATAAAATGTAAGTAAAGGAAAATATTCACACAATCGTGAGTGGCGGATCCTCTTTTATTTGATAAAGATGATAGACAAATACAAGAACCTTATGACCACTTTTGGATCTAATGGAAGGCATGAGATCACAAATCTTCTAATCTCTTTGGAGAGATATGTTTATATATTTTCTAGAGAGAGAATCCCCTTTTTGAAAAGTCTCTCTTCCTATTTATAAGGGGTATCTCTAGAAAGCCCTAAAAATGTACAATTAGAGGGAGTATTTGGTGAAATATCAAGATTCCAAAGCAAACTACCTGTTATATCTATCTTCTCTGCTCAACCTCGGCCTTATTGATTACTACTCGACCTCGGCTTATAGATCACTGCCCCGCTTCGGCCTTATTGATCATTGCTCGACCTCGGCCTTATAGATCATTTGCCGACCTCGGCCTTATTGATCACTACTCGATCTTGGCCTTATAAATCACTGCCCAACCTCGGCCTTATTAATCATTGCTAGACCTCGGCCAATTGTCTCCCTAAGTCAAAAGGCACAGAACTAAGATTTCATTTGTACAGCAAGTCAACAACTCTTCATTGATAAATAAGTGAGGCTATATCATCCACGAATCGGTTGAGCAAACTTTATGCCGAAGAGCAGGGAAATTCTGATTGCGAGTCTTATTGCCGCTTGCAAGTCTGGTCAGGATATTGCAGATGTACAACTGTCTCATACACATCCTGTGCAATCGGCCTGTCTCGCAATTTCTCAGTATTTTATAATGAAATTTTGAATTTTCCCATATGTGCTTGTAATCGCCAAACAAAGTCAAGGAAAATGTCATTATTATTTGTTTTAGTTTGAACGTTTACAAGCAATGAGTAGCACTAGAACTTCTTCGCGATAGTATCATTTAGTTCTTAACTAGGACATGCAGCACGAGGGAACAAAAGACATAAAATGTTGATGGCACATCTCAACCAACATCTCAACCTATTTCTACAAAATCTTTCACTTTACTTTTACCCAACAGAAATGAAGAAGAAAAATGTACAGAAGAGAAAGAGGAGGCGTCTGAGAAAGAGATAAGAGAGAACAGAAGAAAGAAGCCCTAGTCTTTAGTCTTTAAATCTTACAATTCTAGAATATTCTATTTAATGTATAGAATAGGAAGTAGTGGATGACAGCTAAGACTCCACTTAGTCTTTATTTTGTATAAATACACTTACATTCTCATCATTGAATACAAGAGAGAGAAAACGAGTATTTCAGCTCAATTTTAGAATTACAGTTATTTTTCTCCAAAATTTACATGGTATCAGAGCATACTCTGCTCGATCCATTTCTAGATCCTTCCAAGACAGTTTCTAAAAGTCTTTGCATGGCAGATTGAAGTTGATCTGCTTCAATTCATTTTACGTCTGGTTCATCTTATTTCTTCAAATGTTTTGCTGAATTCTGTCATTGTAATCGATCTGCTTCAATTCAATTTACGTCCGATTCATCTCCTTTTTCAACTGTTCTGCTGAATTCTACCATTAATGGAAGAAGACAATCCTTTTGCTACAAGGCAAGTTGTAGTTGACAGCTCACATCCTCTTTACTTAAGTCCTTCAGATAATCCTGGTGTGTTACTTGTATTTTCTCCATTTGATGGCACTGGATATGTAGATTGGAGAAAATCTATGTTAATTTCATTATCAACAAAGAATAAAGACTAGGGCTTCTTTCTTCTGTTTTCTCTTATCTCTTTCTGAGACGCCTCCTCTTTCTCTTCTGTATATTTTTCTTCTTCATTTCTATTGGGTAAAAGTAAAGTGAAAGATTTTGTAGAAATAGGTTGAGATGTGTCGTCAACAAATAAGGAACAAAACGAGATAATGAGTAACGGCAAAATTAATTGTTTTGTGAACATTTTGTAAATTAGGTGAAAATCCTTAACTTCAGGATTTGATAGCCATATTATATTGAACTTTTTTCATTGCTTTAATTAAGCTCTTTACTAATTCTGAATTCCGTAAGAACTGTTACCTTTCATTCATTATATAGGTCCACTGTTGTGCAAAATTACTCCGGTCACCAGATCACTTCCGCCGGTGCTAAACAAATGATCATTGGTGATAGGATAACCTACTTATTGATGTATGAAAATTTTCTGACGGTTAGAATGAGTTCCTCAATTAACAATGCCCATAAAACTCGAGGAGCATTACATCATTTTTCTTCTTTGTTGGATTGACAGGGTTTGAGTAGTTTCTTGGTATTGGTTGTTCATAATAAGTGTTCACATTTGTTGGTTCAGGATCGACTGCTTTTATTACCTCATTGCACTACTACATATTCTGAATTTGAGATATTTTCTTTCTTGTAAGAAAGTATAGTAGTATGTTTTATCATTTGTGTATGTGATCTTTTTTTCAAGAATACAATTAGTTTTATAGTCCGAAAATTTGATATTATTGAAATCATGAAATATATCTCTCAGTTCATATTTCAAGTTAAATTTGTGGTCATGAAATTGCAGATAATTTATGTTATTTCATCTTTAATATCAAAGAAATTCATGTATTTTTTTATGTTGCTTGATTGAAGATCCTGTACTTATAATTTGCAACTATTTGCTCCTGCAGTGACTCCTGATTTGGTTGTATGAGATAGCTATGTAGAATGTCAGTCAGTGAAAAGCAAATGTGAGTACATATTTCTTTTCCAACTCTTTCTAAAAGATGAAATTGGTATTTATTGGAAGATAAATTCCCTGTAATTTAGAAGCTCTTGGCTTTAATGGGCATAAATCCATGATATCACAGAGGCATTGTGATGAATTCAATCAGCCAAATAAGAAAGAAAGACGCTTGTATATGTTGAATACAGTTTCCAATATTCAGTTGCGAATCAACCATGAACAACAAAACAAGAGGAGGTAGAGGATGATGACGAACATAAGACGTTCTTGATAGGACTGTCTATTTGTCTTCTCTAATAATCCTTTAATTTCTCTCACGACATCAATTGCGACCCTTTCAGATTATTATAAATAGAGTTTTAAAGGAATTAACTATCATACATGGTGTAATGGGAGTAGGGGTGAACATAGGTCGGGTTGGTTCGGATTTTACAATTACCAAACCAAACCACATGTATCGGGTTATTAAATCTAAAGACCAAACCAAACCAATAAACTCGGGTTTTTCACTCTCGGTTTTCTCGGGTTTTTTTCGGGTTTTCGGGTTTTTCGGGTTTTTTTCGATAAAATCTCCCTAAAACACAACATATAAATTGTGCTCAAAATATTTCTTTAACCCTAGTAAGATACAACTATAGAAAATATTTTTCAAGAAAATAATACAAAATATGAGAAGTATCATGGCATTATCCTAAAATATTCAACGATAAAGACAATAAAATTGTGTAATATAAATATTGCTAATTAAAAAAGCTATAATAAAAATAAATATAATTTAAAAGTAATAAGTCATGATAAAATATATAAGTAGACTAATAAGAGAGTGTCAATTACATGACTAAACGCTAATAAAGAAAAAATAAAAATATGTTATGCATTTTTATCTAAATTATTGTAAAATAAAATATAAATATTCAATACATTCTCTTTCATAATATTGAATTGAATGTCTTTTGTTAGTATTAATATTGATTTGATATAAGTTTAGGCTTTTGTTAGCTTTATTTAGTTTACTAATGTTAATAGCTATAAAACTTATTGGAACATTCAAAAATTCTAAATCCAATCTTAAAAGATAAAATTATAAATTTTTATAAGAAATATTTATAAATTATATCACAATAAGTATATTTATATATTAAATATATCTAATATTTCTATATATGTAATGTCGGGTTGGTTTGGTTTCGGTTTGACTTTCTTTAGTCAAAACCAAACCAAACCAATTATAGTCGGGTTTTTTTTCCCCACACCAAACCAAATCAAACCAAACCATAGTCGGATTTTTTTTCTCGGTTTGATTCGGATTATCGGCTTGGTGCGGTTTGTCGGTTTCCTTTGTACACCCCTAAATGGGAGACACTGGTGTATTTACAATTTCTTTGCATGTGGATGGATTTAATCTAAATGAAAAACAGAAAGTAAATAATTTCATGATGGAACTTTGTTGGAGATGCTATGCCGAAGTATAGTCAAGTAAAAACAATAACTTATGTTCTATAATCTGAATATACATTTTCCTTTTATGTTAAAATTAAAGGAGGGGAGATGAAAAGGAAAAAAGAAAAACCAAAATAAAAGGACAAGAAAGTCAAAACAAAGTGTAAAAAATATAATAACACAAAATTTGACATCAAGATGACAAATTATTGTACAATTTCTAAGACTTTTTTTCTTTCCTTTTATGTGTTTTTAAGGAAACGTACTCACTACAAGTCCTTTTATGTAGATAGAGTAGCCGTAAGTTCCTTCCTCTTGGTTATTAAAATTTCTATATTATTTTCAGTAAAATGAATATCATGATCTTAAAGGTTATAATATGAAAGGTACTAAGCAAGATGGTAAATATTGAGTAATTGCAAAAATAATGAGCAGCCTACATTTAGGAGTTACTAGTTGTGAGGAGCCCGTGCTGAGCCCGAGCCCAAGCTCAGTTGGGAAAAAGGTACCAACTTAGTCCATTTCAATGAGATCCTATGATCTTGAAAAACTTAAATGTTCAAATATCTCCAAAAGCACCTTATATAGATTATGTTGTTTTCCATCAAATTAATCTATCGTGCGGCTTAAGCTTTATAGAGAAATATAAAACTAGACACAAAATCAAATTTCATCTTGAGTTGTTCAACATACTTGCATCAATAACTTTAACTACTATGAAATAGAGGTGAATCTTGTCAAAACCCATCAGATGAACTAACTAAAACAATCTAACGACCCAAAAAAAAATTTGGTTGAATTCAAAAGGTAGGTAATGCATTATACCAAAAAAGGGGGGAGGGGGGGGGGGATAATAGTTGAATTCGCATTCAAACTTATCAAAAAATAAAGTAACAAATAGATGTACTATGTCTCTAAGCTCTAAGCTCCTTCATTATTTGAGACACTGTAAATTCAACATAAGCAACTTTAGCTATTTCTAGCACAGAACTTTAGCTATTTCTAGCACAGATTAATGTAGAAATGTAAAATTTTTCTTGTCAATCTTCTTTGATAAAATAGGTAAACCCTCAAAGCTTTTTTGTTTTAAATAGTGAAGTATGCTTCTCAGTCTTTCTTGTTGCCTTCGATCAAATCTTAGTAATAGCAACTCTACATTCTTAACATTTCAAAAGTCTCACAATGATCGTACTTAGAACCTGTTATAGGAAAATGCATATGCTAAAGTACAATTTTTTTTTTAAAAAAATACAGCTCATGATTACAAATTGCAATTCCTCGCTTCAAATATGTATACACTTTGAATCAGCGACGACTGCCCCGGATGGCAGGGTTAGTGGACATCTCCAGTATCATTCCTGGCTAGTATCCATAAGATCAACATCTTATAAAGCTCAAAGAAGGCACTCATGCTATAAAGTTTCAAGTTCATAGTTAAGAAACAGTTGTACTCCGTATTATTATTAACATATACAAGTACACTTTAGCGCACATGGCCAACAACTTCTATGAGGAACCCCGTCATCTTCACCCGATGTGTTTGCATTATAATACATGGAAATTTGATGTGCAAAAAACAATAATAGGGTCACTACATTAAATTTCTTTCTCCAAAGAATTTATGTTTCTGGTGAAAGCTATGCCCAAAGAGGAAAAAAAAAACTTGTGAAACTTACTAACTAACGCATCCTTTAGCTCCCCTCTGATTGTGCTTTTTTTCTAAAATATAATCATACCCTTCTTATGTCAAAATGCCTACTAAATCATTAGGAGGTTTATTTTATTTTTCAATAAGGCATTAGAAATCTAATATTAACACAATCGAAAGTCATTTATCCTATTTTTTTTTTTAAATCAAAACACTTACTAAATTCCTAATTCGTAGCCATCCAAGCAAGTAGCATCATATGTTTAGAGTTACATTTATCTACCAAACTCATATTGCATCGTCAGAGACAAAATTCCAGGGGTTACCTTCCCGGTCCAGCTAAGGAAAAAAGTACAAAACAAGAATTCGAGCAGCACATAAGAGGCTGAAAAGTGGTTGCTATAGTAATTAGAATTATAACATGTGCAAATATTATATGTGATCGAACTCTGGTTTGTAAATCAACATTTAATTTAAGAATGATTTATCTTGCTACAACTCCAGCAGATACAACATTTCATGTATGCACTTCAAGGCATAAGTTAAAAATACCATTTAGGCAGTGTAGATTTGAGACCATAACAATTGGTATAAGAAATCATTAAAATAACAAACTTTGAAGGAAAACTTTTGACAGCCAAAGCAACTTGCTTCTTGTTTCTCAGGTTTGAGGACACTGCACATTATATTGATTGGGTGAAAAAATTAGTTCTTCTACATGCACATTGACTTATGTGGCATGGTCAGGAGAGGCAGGAGCCTGTTCTCCATTTTTATTATTTTCTTGATGGAAATTAATAGGGAATATCTTGACTTCGAGTTTGTCAACTAAAATCCAGAATTAAGAATTTATTCAACTGTCATAGCTAAATAGTTCAACAAAGAGTAAAATATAACCCCAAAAGTAACGATCAAATTTTCCAAAAATAAGCACATGTTTAACCCCACAATATATTGCTGATCCTCATAAAAACCTGAAGAGATAATGTTTAACCCCCAAAATATATTGTAGATCGCCGTGAAACACAAGTGTTAGCAAGGTAAAAAAACAACTCAGAGCACCAAAAACAAGAGAGGCTGGATATTACACGTTTTCAAAGAGAAAGAACTGCATATCCTGAATTTGGCGTACAAGCTTCCTAAAATATGATGAAAAGACTAAAATACCCCTAGACGACCAAAAGCTGCTTATTCTCGCTTCTAAATAAGTAAAATAACAGAAACAACATCAAGTGTAATAATTGTAATATATGTAATAGCAAAAAGTTCACTAGAGGGGAAAGAAGAATTTAGACAAAAGAATAAAATAAAATGAGAAATATAACCGTACGAAGCGCGGATATATTCCCTAGTTATAATATAAAGTGAAAAAAAAAGACTAAGTAAAAAGAATGTGTTTTCACGTAATTTGTAAGTGAAAGGTAGGCTTTTCAAAGTATAAACCTGTTCGAGCCCAAGATGACCGTCTCCCGAATTTAGGTATAGGCCTGGAACTAAGGATAGCCCAACAACATAAAGATGTGGACCATCAACGCGGTAGCACAATGATGAACAAAGAAGCAAAGATGTTTCTTAGCTCTAACAGAGGAATAATAGACAAATATAAGGATGAAAACCATGTTCCACATTTTACTTTGCAATCAAGAACAAGAATTTAATACTGTAGAGGCAAAATTTCTATGGTCAATCGGAGAAAAGATGCCGATGGGCAACAACTCTTGTTTCTCACTTATTGAAACTATATTTTGGACACATACTTATTGTTGACGATCCTTAATAAACAGATGCCCAAATGCAAAATCCTCAAATTTTCGTGTATAGCCTATCTGCATCTCCATGACAAGATACCTCTATCCTTAGCCAAGGTCTAGGGTGGAGCCGGACACATGAATAAGTTTATGCGAGGAAGTACTTTATTCTTTAATAGGCTTTATGCAATGTGAATTCATATTAATCGAGGGGATTCTGAATATCAAAAAAAAAAAAAATTCTAAAATAAGTTACTGTACTTAATTAAGTAGAAACAGAATAAAGCATCCTATTTTTTTAAAATGCATGGAAATCTTAACCCAAAAACGAATCAACCATGATATAAGATTGTTGTATTGGCATTCCTAGAGTTACAAGTTAGAACTCAAATGGTTTTATGAGTCTTTATAATAGTTTGTTGATTCAAAACATCGAGAATAGATGACGAATAAAATTAAAATAAATTGATCCATTAGATGGTTAAAGTGGACAGCATTATGATTTTAAAAATAAAATATTGATATCATATTCTATTTTATGGGCAGAAGATGACAAAGTATAGAATCTTATAAATCAAATCCTAATTCGACAAATCTTGTCTTATTTATTTAAAGACCAAAAAATGATAAAAATTCCATTAAAGTATTTCAAGTTTTCTTGAATTCTCATATTCAAGTAATCCTAGATGCTTCAAGTTGTCTTATTTATCTTCGCTGTAGTTCAATTAGCTTAATTAGCTTTTCCTTTTTGTAAAATAAAATTATAAATCTTCAATATTTGGCTAGTCTTTTTTTCTTGTAGAAAAATGTTTGGACTTCTATAAATTGAGGATCCTTCATTCACATTCAGTAGCATCCACAATGTAGCCATATGAGGCTTGAGAGTAGTATTTAGGGGGGAAACTTTTCGGGACAAGTGTTAGTGTGTCACTTGTTTTTGCCTTTTCGTGAGGTTATTCTCTCGATATTTTATACTCTCCTTTTATTATACTGGATTGTCCATCTCTGTTGTGGACGTTGGTCAGTTGACCGATCCATGTTAAATGGTGTCTCTTTCGATAATTTTCTCTCTATTGTACTATAATTTATCGTCGTTGAAGGTTTGCTTTGCTAGATTCCGCATGACACCTAATTTTTTTCGGTCCTAACACCCTTCACATCCTATATATATCTGCACTTCTACACTCACTTCTCCAACACAGCCAAAAACTGAATTAGTTTCTCTCATCCTTAGTAGAAGAAGAAAAGGAAGCCATGATTTATTACCTATTAGCTCTGCTATTTCTTCCTATATCTCTTATTCTCATCTTCTTCCTTCGTAAACGCGATTCGAATAGCAAAATATTTCCACCAGGAACATCTGGATGGCCATTGTTAGGAGAAAATATGGAGTTTGCCTTATTAGGTCCTGAGAAATTCATTAAAGATAGAATGGAAAAGTACTCACCTCAAGTGTTCCAAACATCAATAATGGGAGAGAAAATGGCTGTGTTTTGTGGTGCACAAGGGAATAAGTTCTTATTCTCAAGTGAGAACAAACTTCTCACATCCTGGTGGCCACAATCAATGAAAAAGGCATTGCTTTTCCCTGAATTTTCTGAGAGTTCATTGAAAGAAGTATCAGCTTTACAACGCGGTTTTCTACACGATATTCTCAAGCCTGAGGCTCTAAAACAATACATTCCAGTTATGGATTCAATGGCTCGAGATCATCTAGATGAAAATTGGATTCCTAATAATGGAGTAGTCAAGGTTTTTCCATTGTCAAAAAAGTACACATTTGATTTAGCGTGTCGATTGTTCATGAATTTGGTAAATCCTGAGGAAATAAAAAGGTTAGCTGATCCTTTCACTCTTGTTACAAACGGAATATTTTCTATGCCTATAGATTTGCCTGGAACAGCTTATAATCGCGCTATCAAAGGCGGGAAAATGGTGAGGGATGAACTTATGAGGATCATTACACAGAGGAGAAAGGAATTACAAATGGAGAATAAAGAGACAATAGCAGGAGGTAGAGACTTGTTGTCGAAAATGTTGCTTGTTACTGATGAAAATGGAAGGTTTATGAGTGAAATGGAGATCTCAAACAATATAATAGGAATGCTAGTGGCAAGCTTTGAGACTACTAGTAGTGCAGTCACTAGTGTTTTGAAATATCTGACTGAACTTCCCCACGTCTATGATCAAGTCTACAAAGGTATATTAAACATGTCTTTGGAAAAAGAAATTCTAAATGTTACTCCCTCCGACTCACAATAAGTGTCCAATTTACTTTTAACGCGCCCATTAAGAAAATATTAAATTCTGTACAAAAATACCTATTATGACTAAACTACCCCTAACTAAACATTTAATGTGAGGAGTAAGAGAACTTTTTAGCGATATGACTAAACTACCCCTAACTTTTTATTTTGTAAAGACAAATTGAATTGTTTCTTGATTACATAAGTAGACGCTTATTTTGAATTAAAATGAAAAAGTAAATTGGACACTTATTGTGAACCGAAAGGAGTATATACTTAGTTCATAAATAGGTAAAGTACTTAAATTGGGGGACAAATCCACTAGCATGTTTGGTCAAGTTTCTCCGTGGCCTAAAGTATTTTTTTTTCAAAATTAAAGTATTTGGCCAAACTTTTAGATCGAAAAGATGTATTTTTGAGTAGAAGCAAAAGTAGTTTTAGAGAAGTAGAAAAAATTAGCTTCTCCTAAAAAAACATACTTTTGAAAAGTTGTTTTGAGAAAATTACACTTAAAAGCACTTTTAAAAGGTTGGCCAAACACTAATTAGTTTTAAGAAAAAGAAAATAGCATTTCTCAAAATAAACTGATGTTAAAAGCTTGGCCAAACAGGCTATATGTGAATACATGACAAAAAATATTGTTTGATGACAGAACAAATGGCAATAGCAAAGTCAAAAGGAGAAGATGAGTTGCTAAGTTGGGAAGACATTGAGAAGATGAAGTATTCTTGGAATGTAGTTCGTGAATCACTAAGGCTAACTCCACCAGCTCAAGGAGCTTTTAGAGAAACAATCACTGATTGTACATATGCAGGTTTTACCATTCCAAAAGGGTGGAAGGTACAAAATTAAATACTCCATCATTTTGTTACTAGGTATTTATGAATTGACATGTTTTTATTCCATATACAGACATTTTGGTCAGTGCACTCAACACATAAGAATCCGAAATACTTCACTGATCCTGAAAAATTTGATCCAACGAGGTTCGAGGGAAGTGGACCTGCACCCTACACGTTTATACCTTTCGGGGGAGGACCTCGGATGTGCCCTGGAAAAGAGTATGCTCGACTAGAAGTACTATTGTTTATGTACAATGTGGTCAAAAGGTTTAAACTTGAAAAGGTTTTTCCAGATGAGAAGATTGTGTTCCATGCTTCTCCTGTGCCAATGCATGGCCTTCCTGTTCGTCTTCTGCCTCATGAAAATTTGCAGAATTTCATCTCAGGAAGTGAATTATCTTCTGGTTTCAATTAGTTTGAGCAAAATTAAGATTTGTCAATCATTTTATACGACAGCAACAACAACGACCAGTATAAAATCATTTTATATGAAACCTGAATAATTGTAATAGTAGTATGATAATAAATTGTTGCATTCAAATAACGCGGATATTCTTATATTTTGTTACCAATTTATATTAAGATTGCATGAGTGAAAATTCAGTATGACATTTCCTAGCGTGAATCTAAATTTAATCGGGTATCAATATGAATACTAAGTAAGATACCAAAAAAAAAAATATTAGTCATAATCTTTAATAACTCGAAACACACAAAAAATAGAAGGAATACTAGCTACAAATTGTTTAAGCAGCTCATTTAGCTCTCTTTCAACTATTGATTGATTATTAGAGCCCGTTTGGACATAAGAAAAATTTCCCCCTTTTTAAAAAAAAAATTCAATTTTTTTTTAAAATAAGCGTTTGTCCATAAAATTTTTAATTTTTACTTGAAGATGAATTTTGGAATTTTCGAAAAATTTGAAAAACTCCAAAAAACTTTTGTTCAAAATTTTACTCAGGTCACTCATAAAACTTCAAAAACACCCCAAAATCATATTCATATCCAAACACATCTCTAATACCATTTGTCCAAATATAATAATAAATTTTAAATAGCATTTGTCACACCTCCTTTTGGCGCGCCCCGCTACCCGGAGGGTAGATGCGCGAGGGAGTTTTTCCAATTTAAGTGATAATATTCGAAATAGGATTATTTGTTTATTTCAGAGTCGCCACTTGGAATAAATTATGGTGTCTCAAGTCACCGATTTATTTAAATCCCAATTCGAGGAAATTTTTTGACTTTCCAAATGAAGTCTACGAACCAGAAATTCTAAGTAAGGAATTCTGTTGACCCGAGGGAAGGTGTTAGGCACCCCCGGATCCCGTGGTTCTAGCACGGTCGCTTCAATTATTGTAAATGGCTAAAAATATCTGATTTTATGCATGTTCAATACTATAATACGATTTTAAATCAGTTACCGCATTTGGTTATTTTTAAGAAAAAGTGAACATTGTTATTGAGGGGCCCCACAATTTTATTTCTTCTATTTAGCTAGGCTCGTAACATTTTTTTTTATTTTTTGAAAGGATAATCCTAAAGTGACAACCTTTTTTCTATTTAGTTATCCCCAAATTAAAAGAGAAAATTCCTAATTAATTAAGAGACTAAAAATATGCAATACATCCAATTAACTTATGGAAAATATTCATGAAACAGAAAAATAAATAAACAAATATTTTTAACGAACTCAAAATACTACAATTTTATTTATTAACTTATTTTTTTTTACAATAAAAGATAAAATACATACTCAAATCGTGATATTGCTTACTATATTAAAATAACTGTTTAACGGAAGTAGACATGGCTAAAATCTAAATAAAAGTAAAAATACAAAATCGGCAATTAATACTTATACAAATTAAACCAATTATTTTACAACTAATTTAAACACATATTTTAATTGACTTAAAAGGTAAAATTCACTATTTACAAATATTTAAAGGAACAATAATTTTCCTTAATTACTAATACTTATTTAAAGGAAAAATAGTATTATTTAAACAAATCGGACCTAAATGCCTAAATTTTACACCAAAGAATTAAAAATCATATTTTAATTAAGCCAGCTACATATTTGCAATTTTAGCTTATTAAAAACAATATTAAAACATTAGCTACTAAACTAACTAGTTTTTATTTAACTAAAGAGATGACTTATTTCTTTTTAATTACTCAAAAAACTTGGATAATAAAAAAAACATGCTTATACTTATACTAATTAATAATAATATTGAAATGAATTATTAACAATAAAAAATCTAATAATTATGATAAAATTCACACAATCCAAATCATACTACAATTTCATTTCGAATTATTGTTTCGAGATATTATTGATACAAAACTTAAGATGTAAAAACCAATGACAGAAGTTTTATCCCGATCAACTTCAAAATCATATTACACCTTATACTGAAATTAAACGGTAAGTGCTTTTCAAGGAGTGTACCTGAATAGCAAGAGGAGAGGAAAATAATTAGTATAAGCAGTAATTCCAGCAGTGCAACAATAACAGCCAGCAATTCCCAGTAACAGACTTTTTAAAACTAGTTAAAATTTTCCAGTAGTAACAAAAATCAACACCAAAACAAGCAACTAAAACGGCTCTTGATTTTCAAATTCTCACTGTTTTAGTGTGCAAAACCTCTCAAGTGTGTATGCTCTACTCTTTTTTTTTTTATCTCTGTGTTTTCTCTTTTTTTCTATCTGTGTTCTCTCCTCCTCCTTTTTTTTTCCAAAGGCCAAGTAACCCTTTTTATACACTGCAAAACAGAACCAAAAAGTCGTGATTGATGTCTAGTTTCTAACTCTTAAAGTCCAACTAGCTTTTCTTTTTTTTCAACTCTAAAATACTTACCCCTTAATTAATATTAAAAGATACCTCCTACTCAATTATCACCTCTTAACAGCAGCCCCTAACTATTCAGCTATAACCAATTCAAGGCTAAACTCAGAAAAATCAATCAACAAAAACAAGACAAATTATTTCAAATCACTGTTAACAGTGTTGCTGTTTATTATGACTAAACAAACATTTACGACTACAATTACAACACATACGCACTATCACAATGTATCCAATACTTAAGGAGTGGAAAGCAGAAGGTGATATGAACTTGAAAGGGACAGTTGAGACAATTCAATTAGCAAGCACAATAAACTTAATAAATCAATGCATTTCGTCCATTCTGGTGTCACTCAAATCAGGTCTAGCCTTTAACTATATTAATGAGATTACTTCAAAATTTTAGAAATTACTAAGAATCTACAAGAATTCCTAAATTTATTAAACAAAATTCCAGTAACTAACTCACGCTTCAAGATACTGGACTAATATGAATCAATTGTCTTTCCACATAAATAAGAATTTTAACAGAGACTCATCACAACAAACGAATTACAAAAATAATCAAACTAAAATCGAGCTATAAGGGAAAAGAAAAACAGAAAAAATAATTAATTAAAAAAAAAACAACAAAAATCACCTACGAAATAGAGAGATCTGAAATCTTGGTTAATCGGATTTCAGTTACAAAAATCACCAACAACAGAATGCCTAACACCAACTGCGGTGGTTCGAAGATGGCTGGAATTTTGTTTAAATCAACAAAAACAAAAAAAAAAGGACGGGCAGGGGTGCAGCAACGGTTCGAAGGCGGCTGTGGTCGTCGCGGTGGTTCGAAGATGGCTAACGAGCAGAGGCGGCGACGGCTGGTGGTCGTTTGCTGAAGGTTGGTCGTTGGTTGTTGTTGGAGGCGACCGGCGGGTTGTGGGCGTGGAGTTGGGTTGTCGTTTGGTGAGGGTGGGCGGCGGCATGGAGGTGGCAGCGGGCGGTGGTCTTGGTGTGCGGCGTGAGGTTGAGGGTTGTCGTTTGGTGGGGGTGGCCGCTGGCTTCATTCTGCTGGAGGCTGTCGGCTGTGCAGGTGGGGTGGGCGACGGCGGCAGGAGCAGGTGGGGTGTGGGTCGGCTGCGGCGGCTGGTTGAAAAAAAATGGGGCTAGGGTTTGGAAAATCAGAAAATGAGGAGTGTTTGAGGGGTTTGGGTAATTAAAAATTGATGAATTAATGAGAGTCATTGGATTAATCATGATGGATGGCTGAGATTGATCCGGGTAATGGGTCTGGGTAGATGACATTTGGGCTGGGTAAGGAGTTTGAACCTTTGGGCTTGTAATTTTATCTTAAAGAAATGGCCCAATCCAGATTTTCAACTCCATTTAAATCTACTTTTTTTTTCTTTGTTTTATTTTAAGAATTAAAACTAAAATTATAATTTTAATTATAAAAATAAATTAAACACACGATTACTAATTAACTCTAAGTAGTAATTTTTCACAAACAATCAAACATCAAACCGCACAATATTGATTAAAAATGCAAAGATAACAAAAATTACTTAATTAAATCCTAAATTCAAATGCAAGTGTATATATATATATATACAAAAATTACTTAATTAAATCCTAAATTCAAATGCAAGTGTATATATATATATATATATATATATATATATATATTAACAAACAAATATGTATGGACAAAAATGCAAATAATAATTAAGAAAATTAAACAAAAATTTTAGAAAATCATGCACAACACCAACATACAATAATTTTGGATCTAACAATACTAACAAAATACGTAAAAGAACAAAAATTTGAAATCGACTAACCGGATTGAGACAAACGATCAGTCGTCCAGATTCATTATATATACATATAAACATATATACATATACACACAGAAGAAGAAAAAGAGCATAATGGCAACGAAAACATAGGTGGGGAGTGGCTCCCGGATTACTGCCTGGCGGTTGTTTTTGGGAAACATTCCGGCGGGTGTTATTGGAAGGTTGAAGAAGAAAAAAAAAGAGTGGTGCGTAAGGGTTGTGGCGGCTAGGGTTTGTGGAGTGTATAATGGCTGGTCTCTACTGAGACCAAAGCCTTATATACTCGGAGCCCTCAAGATGATCTTGGCCGTTGGATATCTGATGATCAACGGTTGGGGGTTGGCCTAATCAAACGATGCCGTATTGACCCATATGAGGCCACCGGTCTCCTCCGTAGGATCATCTGGATTGGACAGTTGAGATCAAGTCCCTCATATTAATTAACCATTAAAAATCCGTTAATAATCTCAACCGTTAGATCTGAGGAAATAAACGGCTGAGATTCTATCAATTTAAATAACTGGACTGGATCTTTTGGGCTAAAACATTGGGCCACAATTCAGACATAATCTTGGCCCCAATTCTTATTACGCTTGTATATATATATTTTTATTATTTAATTGTTTAAATAAATAAATATGCACAGATAAATGCAAATAATACAAGAAAAATAACACAAAATTCACAACAATCGCAAGAAAACTAAAAATTATTTTATTTTGAATCTTTGGGAGTATTTCTCTTATAGGGCAAAAATCACGTGCTCACAGTTGCCCCTCTTTGCCCGGAAACGCGAAGAGTTTTTGTGCAAAGAATGATGAGCAAGTACGAGCGATTTTTGTCCGTTCGAGCACTCCGTGTGAAGCATTTTGGAAAGATTTTGACCGAGCCTTTGCTTCGGGAGGCTTCCTACATATCTTGGGCTGAACAGGAATCAGGTCAATGTAGTTCGGGAAGTTTTGGTAGCTGGGACTACCGTGGACTGACACTTCGCTGTTACTACCGTTGCTGTTCTTACTGCTTACTGCTTACTGACCTCCTTATTACACCAAAAGAGAAATTAAAGCTAAGCTAGCTATGCTATCAACTACGGGTTATAAGATTCCCATCTATAATTCTCTTGAAAACTTGATCTTGAATCTTAGCTGATTTGCTGTAGACCTCGATCTGAATCTTGATGCTCAACAAGCGGTACGTGCTTGTTTATTTCTGTAGCATTGAGTGAAACGGAGTCGGCGGAGCTTGTTACTTCAATCAGCTTCTGAGCAATCCGCGCCTTTGTTTATTCCAACGTTTGAACTCTTTTCTTTTGGTTCTTTTCTTCTTTTCTTCATTCCGGATTGATGTTCCATTTGTAGGTTATCTCGATCCTTGCGTCCCGAGGTCAAACCTATTTAGACAACAAAACAAACAAACGAACGAAATTTTTCTGCCCCAGTTTTGCTAGGAAAATTTCGTGAGTTAGTTGTGACACAGAAAGCGATTAAAAAGACTCTTTGGTATTGGGTAAGAAAACCATGGTTTCACGAACAAACGTTCCACAGCTTTCTGGCTGGGATTTTGTAGAAGAGTTTCACGGCTTTCTGGCCGGAATTCAAACAATGTCTAACGGTTTTTTGGCCGCAAGACTCTCGGTTTTTGGCCGGGGTAAAGGTTTCACGGCTTTCTGGCCGGAATTCAAA
This sequence comes from Nicotiana noctiflora, assembly GCA_032618575.1. NCBI lineage: Eukaryota > Viridiplantae > Streptophyta > Magnoliopsida > Solanales > Solanaceae > Nicotiana > Nicotiana noctiflora. The sequence goes on along the minus strand of JASVEL010012873.1, from coordinate 2,564 downwards.
CAATATCTAACGGTTTTTGGCCGTCGGATCCTCGGTTTTTTGGCCGGGGTAAAAGTAAATAGCTCCGCGTTTTTCGACTAGGAGATCCTCGATTTTACGACCGGGGATAAAAGTTTCACGGCTTTACGGCCGAATTCAAACAACATCTAACGGTTTTCTGGCCGTCGGATCCTCGGTTTTTGGCGGGGTAAAAGTAAATAGCTCCGCGGTTTTCGGGCGGGAGATCCTCGGTTTTCGACCAGGGATAAAAGTTTCACGGCTTTACGGCGGAATTCAAACAATATCTAACGGGTTTTTTTTTTTGGCCGTCGGACCCTCGGTTTTTGGCGGATAAAAGTTTCACGGCTTTCTGGTCGGAATTCAAACAATGTCTAACGGTTTTTGGCCGTCGGATCCTCGGTTTTTTGGCGGGGTAAAAGTAAATAGCTCCCGCAGTTTTTTGATCGGGAGATCCTCGATTTTCGACCGGGGATAAAAGTTTCACGGCTTTACGGCGGAATTCAAACAATATCCAACGGTTTTTGGCAGTCGGATCCTCGGTTTTTGGTCGGGGTAAAAGTAAATAGCTCCGCGGTTTTGGGCGGGAGATCCTCGGTTTTCGACCGGGGATAAAAGTTTCACGGCTTTCGGTCGGAATTCAAACAACATCTAACGGTTTTATGGCCGTCGGATCCTCGGTTTTTGGCGGGGTCAAAGTAAATGGCTCCGCAGTTTTCTGACCGGGAGATTCTCGGTTTTCGACGGGGTCCAAACAGATATTGGACCGATATGATTTGATTCTCTTTTTTTTTTTTTTTTTTTTTTGGGCCTTCTTTTAGGCTTTCTTTTTAACCATCAACAAATGCATAAGATAAAGCTCTAAAAGAAACTTCCCTTTTTATGTGCTTTCCTTGTTCCAAAGCCATTTCAATGCTTGCGTACTTCACTTCTTTGAGTTGTACCTTCTTCTTGCACAATTAAACAGACCTGCTTTCAACAAAGAACATTTTATCGGTTGAAAAAGTGGTTGACTTTGTGGCCTTGATTATCTTCATTGCTTGATCGTTTCCCCATTTCCATTGAGAAGTTTGCTACCAATTGTCTTTGGGGTGACTTCCTTTCAAACTGACCGGGTTCATTTCCGGAATTCCATGAGGATTTTCCGTGTGGGTTCTATCCTTCTGCCTTATTCCGTCTCTTCTAAGACCTTAGCCTTTGATTTTTGTTTTCTTTTCTAAACTCCGTTTCTTTGGAAACAATCGATCATTACGATCCAATCGTGGATTGTATCAATACACCATTGAGGCTGTTTTTCTTTTCTTCTTTACCAGGCGGAGTCCTGTAAAACCGGTCCTGTCACCTTCCTTTGTAATAGTTTCAGAATTAAAATTAAACCGAAAGGGATTCAAAGAAAAGAATGAACAAAGAATGGAAAACGTATCGAAGATAGAGGAGTCCCTTTCGGGAAAAAGAAGGACTTATCTGAGGTACATGCTGACTTTAACCAACATGACATGCTTCTCGGACTAGATGCTTGATCGTCACAAACTCCCATTTTCTTATGAACCAAAACGGGTCTATGTTTCCGAGCTAAGGAGCCGTGCCAGGACTTCTTGTGGTGAAACAACCTTTTCGGTTGATAGCGCCCTTTTGCGGGTTTTCGCCAATCAACCTCTCTCATTTCTCTTCTTACCATCGCCAGATAGCACTCTTTGCGAGTTTTTACCAACAGGCTCTCTCATTTTGTATTTCTCTACTTCCATCGTCTTATGGTGCCCGAAGGTTTTCACCAATAAGACTCTCTCATTTTATTTCTTTTCATTCCAGGAACTTCGGCCCGCAACAATGATGTTTTTACAGCTTCCAATCGATCTTGAAGGACTTGTACTCGGTTTGGGCAACAAGAATTGTGGACAAAAATTACAACTTTGGAATCATCTCGACGGATCTGCCCCAGTTTCATTTTTTTTTTTTTGTTTTTTGGGAAATTGGGATTTTGGTTTGGTGTGACTGAACCTCAGGGAGAGGTTGCCTACGTATCCTTTCGGAATCAAGTCAGAACGTAGTTCAGAAACTTTGTTTTGTTTTGTTTTGTTTGGTTTTTGGTTTTTGGTTTTTTTTTTTTTTTTTTTATTTTTTTTTTTTTATTTAGATTCCAAAGAGGGTAGTCAAAGAAAGGTAACCGGCTCAAAGGGTTTACAAAAGGGTTGGTAGTGTTTGGATAGCGGGAATAAAAGCCTTCAATCATTTCGACTTGTAAGGACATCATTGAAGCGAATTTAGACATAATACCTTTTCACAGCATCTGCATTCACAGCCGTGTCAGGGTCTTTTCCTTCCATGTCTCCCAGGTATAACGCTCCTCTCGGCAGTATCTTCCTGATGATGTATGGTCCCTTCCAATTAGGAGCGAATTTTCCTTTCGCTTCTTGGTGATGTGGAAGAATGCGTCTTAAAACCAACTGACCTACTTCGAAATTTCTTGGTCGTACTTTCTTGTTGTAAGCACGAGCCATTCTTTGTTGGTACAGTTGTCCATGACAGACCGCGGCCATTCGCTTTTCATCAATCAAAGTTAATTGTTC